>CM047870.1:15066427-15129545 GCA_026212405.1 Petrea volubilis
TTTATTTTTATTTTTTTATTTAGTACAATATATTTTTAAAATGTCAAATAACTCTCTAATTAATAAATGTACATTTCATAAGTAAAGCACGTATTTTATATATATTTTTCATGGAAAAATAAATAGTTAAAATAAAATATAAATAATTATTTTTCAAACAACTTAATATTAATTAGTTGTGAATAATTGATTAATGAAGTATTTTGTTTCCAATATTTTGAATGCAAAGCACTTTAACCAATTCACGTAATTAGTTAATATTAATTATTTTTAAATTTATTTATATCATATTATATTGTAGTTATTTATTATTCTTTATGATATACGTATTTTAATTGATGAATGAACATTTATAGTTAAGAAAATTATTTGACATTTTCAACACATAATTCACTAAGAAAAAACTTAGAGTCAATCATTTCCACCAATATTGATATTAAGATAAGAAGACAAAGCATTTGTATGATAAAATAAAGGGCAATTTTATCATTAATAAATTGATGTTTTCTATAGTATAGGGGGCTAAATGTTTCAAGTGACATAATACAAGGGGGCAATGTGCATTTTGCACTTTTTTTTTTTTTCTGAATTTGATCTTACTTACCTCTAATAAAGCATGATCCATATTTTCCTACTATTACTAACATCTATTTTAACGAGTTTAGGAAATATTTCAATTGATCCTTAGCAAGTCCAGATAATTTGATATTTGAAATTTGCCCGACGCTTCCTTCAATTCCTGGTTTTAGTTAGCTATTAGATGTAAAGAATATATAGCGAGAGAGTTTCATTTGTAATGTAAAGATTAAAGAGATAAATTTGGATTTCTTCTATTATTTATGAAGAGCTCTTGTGATCTAGATCTTAATATTGGAGGCATGTATAGAGCTATGTGTGAGGGTCTCTAATATTTGCATTACTTGTCCATTTGAGGTACACTTCTAAGAGAAAGAGGATTTAAGTACAAAACCCTTCGATTACTTGCCATTCTAAAGTATTCTTTGTGGAAAAATAAGATTCAAATACAAAGCCTTTTTGATTGTTTGTCTATTTGAGGTATCAATTCGTTGAAGAAAGGGAATTTAAACAAAAAGTCATTGTAGGTGTTCTGTGTGTTGTTGTGGTAGTGTCAGTGTTGTCTCACTTGGAATTTTCAAACTTTAAGGTTGTTTCTCTTTTGTCCTATCCTATAATGGTTTTTTGAAGAAGCAGTAGCCATTGAACTTCTCATTAGAGAGAGTCAGACAAATTTATTCTCAAGGAAGTTGTGTGGTCTTTTTACCATTTTTCCTCTGAACGAGAGTTTTTTGAACTCTCTTATATTCCCTTATTTTCACTATTATATGTATTATATTGACACTAATTTATTTTAGTGAACTAACTAATTCTTAAGTGAAACTTCAAAAGTAGACGTAGCCTTTTAGAGTAAACTGCTATAAATCATCGTATTGTTTACTACTTTCATCTTTACTTATTGCTCTACACATTTGCATATTTGGTATTTAAAAAGTTATTAACTCAATTCGACAACAGTTGCATACTAGATTAATAGACCTTAACTCTTTAATTATAAATTCCACCACACTTGTACAATCTATTATCCTTTTGCTTTGATTTTCGAAGTGTTTGAAATTTTTTATCGCCAAATTTAACCTCCTTTTTAGGCACTTTTACATATCATTGAGGCTTATTTTACCTTCATAAAGCATTAATGTTGATGTATCGGTAGGGGGAGTGTAATTTTTGTTTGTTCGTAGCCAACATTCTCTTTCTCTGAAGTTTCATGGTACTAAATTCAAGGGATCTAATTATAAGTTTTCTAAATAGTTGAGGCGATAAAGGCAAAAAGCCATAACTATGGGGCCTCACTGATATTTACCGGAACTCATCCTATCACTTCAACGGCTCAGCCTCAGAAAATAAACGTCAGAAGAAGAGAAAAGAAAATTAATCAAAGAAAAATAAACGGCCACAAGAAACTGAAAAAAAAAAAAAAAAAAAAATTACCCGCTCACCCGTAATCAGAAACAACAATGGCGACTCTGCCACCTTCAACTCTACAACTCCCCAAGCCAAACACAACATTCCCGTCATCACGACGATCAGCTCCTCCACTCAAACTCCACGCGCCGCCTCGCGCTGCCGAAGACGAGGACTCCTCCGCCACCTCCACCTCCTCCGAGCCGGCGGCGGACCAGGATGACAGTTTCGAGAACCGCCTCTCACAAGTCCGCCTCCGGTACCGCAGCGGAAAGGGCAAAAAGGCCGAGGTCCGCAAGATCCGGAAAGGGAAGAAGTCCGGGTCCGGGTCATCTGGGTCGAGCGTATTTCTCCCGCCCGTGCCGTTAAAGGAGCCAGTTTCAGAAGGCGTGACTGTGGAATTCGGGTTCAGTCCGTATTCGGAGCGGGTCAATGGCCGGATTGCGATTCTGGGTCTATCCGCTTTGTTTTTGGTGGAGCTGGCTACGGGTCAGGGTGTGCTTAATTATCACACCCCTGCTATTGTGTTCATACAGTTGTATTTTGTGGCTGCTGTTTCTGCATTGTATGTTAAGTACGAGAAAGAAAAAGTTAGTGTGTGGCCACAGTCTGATAAATGATGGTGTGTATGTGTGTCCAAGTGAAAAGGTTGAGTTATATTCTTGTTGTTTAGTGTGTTTTGTATTGATGCATTGCTTAATTAAATGTTTCACTTCAGATTTTGTGCATATTTTGTTCATGATAAGAAGTGTTTCTTCAACGGTTGCTTTTGTTTATGTTGATGTAAATCTATGGACTGGAGTTCAATGTGAGCTTGATCGGGCAAAATTTGCTTCTAAAGATTGTATTTTTCTTTTCTTGTCTTTGTAAGGATGAGCGCACTGCAAACATACGATATTTATATTCGATTTGATGATAGAATACTTTAGTTTCCTACTCAAGAATTTATGTGAAATTTGATTGTTTATCCATGTGCAAGTTCAGTGGTTGTATCGTGCAATTCAATCATTACTTGACACTTGCTCAGTAGATTCCTAAGCTTGCATTTCAAGGAGTGGATCATAATTAGGTGCATGGCTACCAATTGGAGAAGTTGATCTTATGGTGCCACGACTGAAGCTGGAGAGGTTAGTAAATCTCAAATTCTCTCTTCATCCTACGTAGATATATGTTGTTATAAAGATGATCCTTCAATCCTAAAGCGTGTTATCTTCTTGTTGATCCTTCTTGAGTTGAATATTCAATTCCGTTAGGGAATGCTTTGTGTTGAGAGTTTCAATGAGTAATGGAGTGGTAAATAAGCGAGAAATGGGGTTGCTGTGTTTGTGAAAATGAGCCAACACTGATTCAAATTCGTTAAATGGAGAACAGGATATTGATAGATACTATCTCTGCACAAATCTGACTAAATTATTGGTATACAACTATTGTAAGAGATAATGGCATTCAAATTTCTTGAGGTAAACATAATTTTAGAGGATTATTTAAGGATAATAAAGTGAATGCTGCATCAGGAAGGCAGATGTTTAGCCCTATCATTACTTAGGAAGTCTATGGAACGTCCGCACAAAATTGCCCGAAGCAGCGTTTTGACATGTTTATTTTCCAGTTGAAAGCTCTGCTCGAATATAGAGAAACATCTTTGTAATCCAAGAACTGTTTGGCTTGGCAACGCTGATGCAGACTAATCAGTTCCTACTGTAAGAGAAAAGCTGTATTGAAACCATTGGTTAGACCAGTCGGGGGTGTATGCAAATGCTAATGTTTTTGTCTTTGGAGAAATTAAAGTTGCCTTGAAAGTTTGAGTAGTAAAAATTGTGTGTTTGAAAATAAAAGTGAGCAGTGGGAAGGTAGAAGTTGGAGTTTTTATCAAGAAGCTGCAAAAAGCACTGTGGTGCTATTTTTTCAGGAAGAAAGGAGAGATAAGCGTTGCAAACATACAAGAAGTGCTAAAGAAAGCTAAAAGCACAAAAGTGCCTTCCAGCAGCCCCAAGCTTGGGCTGCTCTTTTGCTGTCAAGCTCAAAGTGTTTGTGTGTTACTCTTTTGTCAATTTCGACACATTAAAATCAGGCCAAGGCCTATGGTTACTGATAGAAACTTAGATCTTTGCAAAGTTCTGGGCACATGTAGTGAATGTTACATTTACCTATACATCAAAGATCCTACTGATCTTACATTTGCTGGTGTAGTGGTCCAATTTTTTATTTTTATTCAAGTGAAGCTTTATGTAGTTGAATGGATGTCTGGATGATCTTGCTCTCAGCTGAAAATAATGCTTGTACATCTATGTAGAATGATACTCATGCTTGTGGTCAAGATAGCTCAGGGATAAATAAACTTCAGTTACTTGCAGTGGATGCATAATGACAAGTCAGTGAAATATCAGGTTCGAAAACTAATTAGGCTTCTTCTTTATGATTGTTGGATGGATTTGATGAATGTGAATGACTTCTTCTTCAATGAAATAGCAGGGGAGGGAGGGGGGGAATTTGGCGTTGTACAATGGCTGATTCTTGAGGTACTGTAGACTGTACTTTCTTGCAGAACTTGAGAAGCATGTGGAATCCTCCCCTGTTTTTATTTTTTATTTACTTTTTTAATTTTTTGTCAAATAATCAACTGGGAATTGTCTAATGTAACTTGGCAGAAAACAGCTGTATTGTCATTTTGTTTGAAAAAAGTGTTGGTCTTGTGTTGTTGTTGTGAGGAGGCGCCTCTCCTATTGAAGTTACTATGTTATTTTGCCAAGTCCTTAAGGCAAGTTGTTTTGCGGCCAGAATGTTTCAGTGTATGCTTCTAATCAAGAAAGATTTATGATCAAATAAGACTTCGGATTGAGCGACACCCATTGCGGGTCTCTCTCTCTCTCTCTCTCCCCCCGCTGTCTGAGTTGATTCGGGAAAGCAGATATGATATAAATTAAACACAGCAATACATCATATAAGCTCTCGACTAATACACCATAATAACTCACACTTCGGCACTAAGATTGTCATCCTGTGACATGGAAATCTTGAACTTTAAACAACCCGCAAGAAAAAATGTATAATCTACTAAAAATGACACACAAAATTTTCACAGAAAAACAAGGATCAACAAACCAATCCAGATTTTAAAAGCTCTATAATGTTCTGCAACTAAATACATGATATAGCCACACATGTATTGCAAAACTAAAGCTCCCAAATAGCTTGACAACCGGATCAAATAAATTTTGATCCGCTCACGGGTTCTTCATCTTAATCCTCAGCTTCCTAGCTACAACTGCAGCTCTAGGATGCACTGGCCGCTTATTCGGATCACTCTGTTCCACTTCTACCCAATTGATCACCTTCAGTATAACTGACTGAGGAACTTTTTCAGCCGCCTTGGATTTTTTCTCCAATGCTTTCTCTAAAAACTCCATAAACCAATTCCCAGCTTCAGTTTCGATCTGCTTCCCCAATTTAATGGTGCTTGACAAACTGCCAGACGGTAAAGAAGAAGAAGCCGGTTTCTTATTTTCGTCATTAACAGTTGATGATCTTAAATGCTTCCCCAAGATTGTTGATTTTTGCTCGTTTCTTTCGGCAAAGGAAGCAATGGATTTGTAAAGTGCAGCTCTTCTTTTCGATCCGTTGTTTGAGTCCGTGTTTTGTTGTTGGTCCATCGAATTGGTGGCAACTTCACTTAAAACTGAGCTGTTTTGTTCTTCTTCTGCGCTTGATGATTTCTTGGCCGTTTCAGTAGCTGCAGTTGCTGCTTGAATTGACACCATTTCTGCAACTGCCTGGACTATTTGGCTGTGGAACTCAAGAAATCGATCGAAACAGGTTGCTGGGGATTCCAACTTGGCTGATTTTGTTAAGTTTGAAAATATCCTATGAGCAATAAAAAGAATATTGTGAATGTGAGCTGAGGTTACGAACAAGAAAATAGTTTTTGCATAAGATTTTTTTTTTAATTACTTGAGAGAGCGAACAAGATTCTCGGTTGCTGAGGCATCTCTCAGTGCTTGAAGGGCAATTTTCTGCGCTGTTTCCCGCTGTTGCAAAGCTTCCTAAATGCATCAAAACATGAGTAATAATCAGCATGACTCATACCCTACAAACACATTTTTTTTCTATAGAAATTCGAGTTAGATGTTATTTTTGCTTACCTTTCCAAGGATGCTGAGCTTTCCAGGTAGGTTCATATGAAGACTTGTATTCATGGAGTTTGAATCACCAGATGAACATTGGGATTGTGAAGTGATCATCTTTGGCTTTGAATGACTCTCTGCATTGCCAGTTGGAGAAGCTGCTGGATTCACAATGACATTCTTCAATCTTGGAGGTGGAGTTGAACTCTTTTTCTCCTAAAACATACACAAACCATTAGCAAAAACAACAGGACACACACACGCACACACACACAAACACACATAAGAATCACATCTGAGCAAAGATGTACCTACAGCTGTGTTGGAGGGACTCTTGGAAATCCTCTGCTCTCTGTCACAAACGCTCTTGCTCCTTGAGAACTTAGAAGTCGAAGGTGTAACAACACAGCTTTTTCTAACCAATGGAGTATCTCCCTTAGCCTCCACCATTTTAGACAAAAGCCCACCTCCAACAGAAGACCTAACCGCACTCCCATCCCTCATAGCCTTCCCTCTTATCATCATCGGTGACATCAGAAAATTATTCCCGGAAAATTTGACTGCACTAGGCGGCCTCTCCTTAACAGGCGTACATTGATCAAAATCCAAAGGAACAGGTTTCAAAGGTGAATCAGGATTTCCAGTCCCATTTGGCCCTGTTCCCCAAGAACCCCTTTTGGGGGCTGAAAATTTCGCAATATTGCTCTTTTGATCAATTTTTTCACCTTTTCCTCTCAACCCCATTAATGGCTCTGGTGTGCCCACAAGAGGGTGCCTACCTGGGAGAGGTTTTGCGCCTTTAACAATGGGAACGGGTGATCCGGGCTCTAATCTATCGACATAAATGAACTGCCCGAGTTGCATTTTGTTGCTCATTACAAGATCATCTTGCTCAAAGGGGAGACTGACGTATATGGAATGCGAAGAATCTGATACCTTAATGTAGAAGCCGTGTTTTGGTAACAGATTTTTCTCGTCAAGATCAGCAGGGACTATGTCTGTGACCTGCAAGAGTGAGTTCCTGTGCTCGCTTGTGGGCTTCACTCCTGTGCTCATCGCATCCAGAAGCTTCAAAAGAATCCCGGGTGCCAAAGCCGCCATAATCTTCAACAATCAATCAAGAAAATCGACAAATCAAGAAATCAAATATTGCCCAGAAAGAAACCCTGTTTCCTGATCAAGATTAAGAGCTGTTCTTCTTCGATTTTGAAGAGGGTTTTGGGTGAGACTTGAAAAAGATGGAGAAGGGGTGATGATGAATCGTATGCGAGGATTTTTTTTCTTAAATTTTTTCGAATTAATTGGTTGTTTCCTTAATTATCTGGCGGTGAAATCTTCATGTTTTGAAGAAGAAATCTGTGAGTAGTGTAGAGAGAGAGAGAGAGAGAGAGCGGTGGGGATGTGAGGTGGAGTGAGGCTCAACGGTCACAAGAGCGAATGGGAGATTTTTAAAATTCTGTGGATTTGGAACGTTGGGGATAACGGCCATGTGTTTCTTGGTGGGGGTCATGTACTCAAGACTAGTCATTACTAATATTATTTTTGAATATGCAGCTTATTTGTGGGGTAAATTTCCCCCCCTTTTTAATCCAATTAATTATTGATTTTAATTCGATACTAAACTTCTAAATTTACGAATTTTATTATCTTTTTTTTTTCAATGATGCACCAAATTACAAAATTTACATACCAATTTTTAAAAAAATAAAAATAAAAACAGACTTTTTTTATTTAAGTAAAAAACGCACTTCAAAGTTTTCACAAATACGTCAGTCTAGGACCAATCCATGTACTATCAATACAACAAATACACCAATTCTATACTTACAGGAACAGGCATAAGTGGAGTTCTATAAATCTAATCGGTATAGGATCAAAATTAAAGTTCACTCTTTTCAAATAACACTTCTTTTGGCTAAATTCACCAACTGGAAAAATTGGTATATATTTGGGTTAAAATTTTAAATTTTTAGCATCCACCTGCACTGAAAATTGGATTTCGCAAGTGACTTCCTCAAGTATTATTTATCAATATTTTAAAATTCATTAGTTTAATTGAAATATCAAACGGGACAAGGGCCATTGGTACAAACCATGGTTGAATAAGTGAGTTCATAATTATATAATTAAACAATAATTAAAAAATTAAAATATACTAAAATAATATAAAAAGGGCCACGTGAAAAAAATTCAAGTGTGTGTATATATATATATTGATAAATAAATTCAAATTCATGTATATTTCAATTCAAGAAAAATGATGAACTTAATTTTCTAAGTTAAATTAGAAATAACAAATAAAATTATTAGCTAACATAGTGAATATATGTAAAATAAGTAATACATAAAATTGCCATCGAACATAAGCAAATTGTTCTTCATGTGATGTATAAGCTAGTGGTTCATCAGACAAAAAATAAAATGAAATAGTGTATAGACTACTCATTCTTATAATATTATACATTTGTTGGGAAATTATTATTTTTGGATTTATAAGTTGTGCATTTTACGATTTCAATCTTATTCGATTGGATTTTATCATATTTAGTTCCACATGTGTGATACCCTGACCCTTTTAAGAGGTACATTATTATTATTATTATTATTATTATTATTATTATTATTTTAATACAATCCTAGTTAGTTAAATATAATTTTCTTCATCTAAGATTGTATAAGTTTTGGATAAGACTATTGATAAGTATAACAATTGGATAAGATTATGACACACACACACACACATATACAAAATATCTTGATATATATATATATATACTTTTTTTCAAAAATAGTAAGATAGCTTATATTCAGACTCTTACATTATTAGATTCGTAAGATCATGCTATATGTATATATCAACTTATCTATTATGCATAGATATATGTATAGGTATATGTACGAATTTATATATATATATATATGTGTGTGTGTGTGTGTGTGTCTATATAAATATGTGTTTGTGTATATATATATATATATCAATATATATATATGTATATGTTTGTATATTTCTAAAATATCTCAAGATATGAGATCTTTCATCATTTAATGTATCTTGACACTTGGAACACTTACATCCATGCAGACTTAAGTCATCAAAGTAGAGTACCACCTATGAAAATATACACTTCATTAATTGTATGAACACATTTATTAATTAGCATCACTTAGGTGGATGTATCTAATCATTACATTGATTTATACGAATTTAATAATCTTGTTTCACAACCTTAAACTCTATAAATAGAGATTGAACCACATTCTTCTCCTCCCCTCGCCTCACAATTCGTCCCTCTCTCTCTCTCTATATACATATCCAATTTTCTTTTAAAAAGCCCTCTTTGTATATATTCCCACATATATCTATATGTATATATATATATATATCTCCCTTATTTATATATATATATATATATATATCTTTTCTTCTTGAAATACCTACATATATTTACTCATATATCCATATTTTTCTACTTAGAAAACTCTTGAAGAAGGTAGAAATAATTATGATCTCATAAGTAGTATAGAGTACGCGACCTGTTAATTTTGGATATCGTAGGAACCCGAATAGATTAAGGTAAGTAGTTTCTTCCCTCTATTTAGTTTATAAACATATGTTTTTTTAAATTTACATCTTTGTTGGAAAATTTATTTTCTTATATAAAAAGTGGATTTGAGCATGCTATTTTATGAATTTTCTCTATGTAAAGTTAAAAATTATTTTATGTTGTGCTATATGTCGATATATGATCATGCTCTAAACACTTGGAATTCTATCGGTAGGAATGAGTTCCAAAATTTCTAACTGTGCTGCAGGGTACAGTAACAACCTCTAAACCCACTTAACGGTGTTGTAGTTAAGACCCTCCTATAGGTAATAAAAGTAGTGTCCGAACCCAATGGGGGTATAGTTAGGGCTTGATCAAGTTGGCCAATAGAGATTCCGAATATTCGCAAGCATGGATATACACAGATGAATATGTTTGATTCTGCTTTGTTGTCTGTTTTGTAACTGGAAAGTGTAAAATTTTGATTTTGAAACTTCTCTGTTTTACAAATATGATTTTCATGTTATATATGTGTGTAACTTGCTCGAATCCGATAGAGGGTCAAGAGATCCCTTACTGAGAGAGTGTCGCTCAGACCATTAACAATCATTTTGCAGATGAAAGGATCGAGAGAAATGACGAGGACCAATTTTGGAGTTGGTGATCCTATTGAAGGAGTCCCTACTTAGAGAATTAGTTAATGTTATTTAGTTTTGCTATTTTCTTTTATGACTTAATTTATTTAGTAAGGCTATTATAGCTAATCTTTTATTTATGTCTTTAAATTGGAGTTGTAATAGTAGCTAGGGTTATTATCTTTTCCACTGCAATCTGCAATGTTCGATTAAGATTTTTCAATGAATAGTTTATGGTTTTACTTTGTTTTGATTTTCGTGGCTTGGTGTCTCTGAGTCCTTTTGGCCTAAGGGGCATCGCTGTGCCATGATCCGGATTCGGTGTGTGACAACATATGAGAAAGAGTATCAATTTGAGTCATTCCACCGAATTTTTAATGGCAATCTGTCACGTGATTGTTACTTTTTGCATTTGGAGGAAAACAATTACACCAACCCTCATGTTAGTCGTATCGAAATAACATTGACCCCCCCCCCCGAAAAGTTTAGAAACCTTGCACTTGGCTCCCCTATATTCATAGAATTCCTTCATGCATAACTTGCACTAATTGATCCATAATTTTACATAATTACACATAAAATATTTAGCATTCATCAATCAAAATAAGGGGTTATTACAAATCTTATAACACCTAAACCAAAAGGCAAAAAATGGACAAAAGAATATGGAGATAAAGGGATGTTTACCAAACACCGACATGTTCTGATAAAGATAATTCCTTTTTTGGTCCCAGAGGAAATCTCGCCTACCACATTTAGTTCTACCAGATATTTTTTTCTCACATTTAGTCCAATAGGAAATGAATTTGGCCTCATTTAGTCCCACTAACCAATTTCGGGCGTAGAAGTTTTAAAAATTGATGACGTGTTCGGCCGTTGAGTTGAAGTGGCAGCTGACGAAGTATTTTTATTGACGTGGTTATCTGATGTGTTGATGATGTGGCAACAAGGTGAAGTAAAATCTCAAATGATTTTTTTACCCTTATAATTTTATTATTTATTTATTTTTTATTAAAATTTTGTTGTTGTTGTTGTTGTTGTTGTTATTATTATTATTATTATAAAAATTACCCACCCTAACCCTAACCTAACCCTAACACTCGAAAATAGCCCCTACCCCACCCCTCATCCCTAGCCGTTGCCCCCACTAATCAAAAATGAGGAGAGAGAGAGAGAGAGAGAGATGAAAAAAAATTGATCTACATCGATTAACTTTGCTACTTATTAGGATTCTCTCCTCATTAATTTGTTATATTGAGGAGGTTTGAAAAAGATTAGTACCTTGTTTTTGATAATTCAAGATTAATAATTGTAAATTATAAAGCAAGTCATAGATTAGAATTTCCCTAAAATAAAATATATAAACTTATTGAAGTTAAATTTAAATATATCCAGCAATTAATTAATACCTAATGTTAAGTAGTACAAAACTACATTTTATTAGAAGCCCTTTAGTTTCTATTCGGGCAATCAACCAATTATTGAGGGATATGCATGTAACCTATGTATTTAAAAGTTTTCAAATTTGTGGATAAGTTATAAATTAATAATATTTTTTAAATAATATTATTATTGAGACAAATTAATATAATTTGATCAATGGACCTCTTTCAAATAAATGTTAGTTTAAATAGATAGATATTATTCTAACATGATGTGGTAATTCATGTATTACTCAGTATTTACCTCGACAAAGGGCTTCGAATTTCAATTTAATTGGAATGTGAAAGCCCAAATCATTTTCAATCAGATTGCTATACCCGCATTCGTTCTCTTTACAAAATGGGCTAAATATTTGGGTTGGGCAGGGCTTGTCCCTTGTGATTCCGTTCTAAAGCCATTTGTTTGTGAATGGAGGTTATTTGAGCATTTCGCCTCATGAGGCGAAAGACTAATTCACCAAATAAAAATAAATAAGACTCTTAATTGATTTTTGTGTAGATATTTGAATCTTAGAATTATTGATATGAATCTTAATAGTTGTTCAATATTATCTTTAATGAATTTTAATGTTTATTTATTGGGGTATTGAATTTGAATGAATCTTACTAATTTGAGATTTGATATTTAATTGGGAGTGATTTGGAGAATGTGCTTGTGGAGGAAAGAAAAAAGACATGTTTTGAGTTTTGAATATATTTTTTGATTAGGAGAACAAAGACAGAGAAAAAAAATTTATTTTAATACCTTTCAAGATTTGACATACATATATATATATATATATATATCTTTATGTGGGTTTGTGTTAATTTTGTTGAGTATTGTTAAAAAAAAATTTGTTGAGTATTTTTTAAATGCAACTCATGACTCACTATATTTGTTTTTTTTTAAAACAAAGAGCAGCTTGTTATTTTTTTAATGTCATTTTTTTAAATATTATTTTGATTGTAACTTTTTTATGTTTATTGTATACACACAAATATAATACTTGTTATTTTACATGTCAATAGTATATATAACCCTTATAAATCCCCTGGTCCCGTTTGGCATGCCCCCAATGTTTTTTCAATCCTTTCGGAATGATATTTTGGTCATGATGTGGCCTTGCGTGCACTTGATTTTCTTAACAATCGTAAGGCCAATGCTATATTTACCCATACATGTTATCTTCATCCCCAAATGTAGCTCCCCTGAGCCAATGTCTCGATTTAGCCCTATAGCTTTTTGTCACACTATATATAAATTGGCATCGAAACTATAGTGAATCATCTAAAACCTTTTCTCGATAATATTATTTTCGCATCTCAATCCACATTCATTCCAGGTAAATTTATCGCTGATAACGTAATCCTTGCCTATGAAACCACCAATTACTTGAAACTTAAAAAAGCAGGCAACATGGTGATCAAATTAGACATGAGCAAGGCCTATGACTGAGTTGGATTTGTAGCTTTTTCTCGACTCTACTCTTATTCAGTTAGGGTTCTATGGAGATTTTGATGAGAAGTCCTAGGTCTATGAGAAGTCTTCGGTGGTCATTAGCAGTAACATTCCTTAGGAGAGTCCTGTGGAGATTGTGACCTGGACCAATTGCAAATAAATAGGTGTCATGACAAGTATCTAAGATTTCCGTACATTGGCGAGCCGGAATAAAAAGGGGGTGTTTACTTCTATTAGGGATCGTTGTGGAGGCAGATAAGGGAATGGAACGAACGCAATTTATCTCAGGCCAGTAAAGAGATTCCAATCAAATCGGTATTGCAAGCTATTCTAGCTTACAATATGTTATGCTTTTGACACCCTAACAACTTCATAAGGGAGCTTGAGGGGATGATCTCTAATTTTTGGTGGCATAGTAAGGGTAATCAAAAAGTACACTAGGTTGCTTGGGACAAATTGTGCGTTAGTAAGGGATGGCGGTTTGGAGTTTTGGTCTTTACGACTTTTTAATGAGGCACCCCAATGATTGCGAGAGATCAAGAAGGACGGTGCCTCGCCACTCTTGCCCGGTGCATCGACAACCCTGGTGATGCTCTAGTGGCTGAAACTCGCGCTACACATGAGGCTGTCCGACTGGCCCGCGATAAATGATGGAAGTCGGTTATAATTGAGGGCAATGCAGCAGGCCTTATTTCTGCATTGCGAGGTGGCAAGAAAGACTTCTCTGTTGTTGGTACTATTATGGATGATGTTAAGAAAGTGTTTCTTCATTCCACAAATCAGTTTTGTCTTTGTTCGTTGGACGGGAAACTCTGTAGCTCATTTGTTCGACAGGAGAACATTCTTGATGTTACTGATGCTGAGGCTTCGGCCTAAGAAATAAAATGCTATCTTTAAAAAAAAAAACAGTAGTGACCTTTGCTTATAAGCATGGTTATTAGAGTTCTCACAAATTCACCGTCAAGCGCATTAATGGTCTTTTGACCGTGTTCTGCCTCTCTAAGTGAAACCCTCTCTCTCACTCATTTACTGCACACGAGATCCTTTATTTCAAATTGTATTTCATCTCCACTTTCAATCTATGAATATACGCCAAATGTAAAGATCTCAAGTCAAGTGTATAATTAAAGAAGTAATTTTATATACACAACATGAATTTGAATTATGGAATATGAGATGAAACACTATTTTGGAATAGAGGATCCTATCCGGATGAGCACACAAGATCCTTTATTGTAAACTATGTTTCATCTCCTATTTCAATTCATGGATATACGCCAAGTGTAAAGATCCCAAGCCAAATGTATAATTAAAGAAGTAATTTTATACATATGGAATAAATGTGAATTATGCAATAGGAGATGAAATATAATTTTGTAATAAAGGATCCTATCCGTCATATGAGTGGAGTATGTTCTAAATCCTAAGTGAGAATTTAAGTACTTTTTTTTTCATGGAAGAGAATTAAAGTAGTTTTTTTTTATCAAAGAGAATTAAAGTAGTTGATGTACACTTTTTGAGACCATTATAAATCACTGTATTCATTTACAGCTTTGGGTAATAATTTTTTCATATATATTTAGGCCCGTTTGGATAGATTTAAAAAAGCATACTTTTTGAACGGTGTTTTTATAGTAGATTTTTTCTTTAAACCAAACAGTTTTGCATTTAGATAGAGTAATTAAAAACGCTTTCAAATGTGCTTGATAACTCTTTAGATTTGGGTGGTTGATTTAATTTACATTATATTTGGTCAATTTACTACAACTAACTAACTAAAAGATATTTTAATATACACCGGAGGGGGGGGGGGTGGAAACAACTGTAAAAGGGCATATTATTATAGAAAATCAAATTAAAAATGATGTATTTTCTAAGATTTTTAATTTCTTATAAATTAAAATTAAAATTTCATAAACCTTAATATTAAATTTAAAAGTTTATTTCTTAAAAAAATTTATTTTAAATATTGATCTTTCTTCTATTATAATTTTTTTAAAATCCAATTGTTTTCATATTACAAAACACTATCACGTCTTTTTTATTACAATTAATTCGAAACACCCTATAGATGTCAACCGGAAAATACCCCCCCCCTCCACACACACGCACAGACTCATTCAAGGGAAAAGGGGGAGATGACAAGAGGGTTCGAATTTAGGATCTCACTGGTGTTAGTTCGAACCTCCACCACTGGACTACAACTCCAATAGCACAAAACACTATCAAGTTGTTCCCTTTCATATCCACTTTTTTTGGAAGTTGTTAATAAGAATATTTTGTCTTAATCTTAGAACGACTAATTAGGACTGATATTGATGGTGCAGAATAATGAGAGAACTAGACATATTTACTCTACATGAAAACATGTATTGACTTTTTTGATATGCATAAATAAAAAAGTAATCAACATTTATTATGAATAAAAAAGATATATTCACAAATTTGACTGATATAGTTAATTGCGTATATATATTTGAAAACACAATAAAATCTTGATTTTTTTTCTTTTCCTCTATCTTTTTATTTTTAATTTATTTTTGTTTTTTTAGAATCCACACCTCATTTTACAGATTTGATTGATATAGTTAATTACATATACCCTCTCATCCAATCTCATTGTTCCACCACCGAACAAGCCCATATATCTCTCTCTGTAAAAACATCCCCTAGCCACCCACCATTCACTATTTGCCGCCGCCATTTGCTGGAACAATACCCATGACTTCAAGCAAGCCTTCTTTTTCAGCAAGTTTTTGAAGACTTCTTATCTTTCTAGGGTCCGTTTGGATTAGTTTAAAAAAAAAAAATTTTTAAATAATATTTTTTATAATAAATTTTTTTTTTAAATTAAATAATTTTGTATTCGGATATAATAATAAAATATACTTTAAAAGGTGTTTTTATTTAAAGTTAATTTGAGTAGCTTCTAAAAATAAAAAAAAATACCTTTTTGACTTTTTTCTGGTATCTATTTTTTTAAAAAATTCCATCCAAATATAATTTTTACTTTGAATTACTTTTGTTTTTTTCAAAAAATAATTACTTATCATCCGAAAAAAACTATTCAGATGGGCTCTAAATCTTTTTAAGAGTAGTGTATGCGTGTACGAATAAATTTCAGTGTATGTGTTTTCTATATTAGTTTGTGTGTGGTCATTATTAATGTGTGTGTGGTTGTGTGGTCTATGTGTAATTATTATATTTTTCATGTGCAATTATTAGTTTGTGCGTAGTTGCATGTTCTATGTGTAATTTTTAGTTTAAGTGTGGTTGTATAATTTTGTAGGATCCATGCCTAATATACTATATATACATGTATAATTATGATGTAATTCGTGTTTGTGTAATACACTGTTTTACACGTAATATCTATAATTTTGTATGATTTGTATAATGTAGTATATGTGTATATATATATATATATAAATTGGTAATATATATTTATATATATTCATATAAATTGGTAATATCTATACAATTAATAAAGATTTTTGGTGGCCTAATAACCACCTTGGTCTCTTTGATCTCTTTTGGTAGTTATTAGACCCCTTGAACTCTTTATTAATAGCATAGATATATATATATATATATATATATATATGTGTGTGTGTGTGTGTTTTTTTCCATATCTCTTTTATCTTTTTTTTTAAAATTTTTTATTTCTTATTTATTTATTAATCTTATAATTCAATCTTTATTTTGTCTATGTTTATAACAAATTTAATAAAATACTTGCATTAAAAAAATTAAAAAATATATAATTATGTATAAAATTTAATAAATATTTTAATTTTATATTCATCATTTAAATACGTAAGTAAATTATATTTTAATTTTTTTTGCACACACATCGAGTGTGCCTCACCAACTAATATATATATATATATATATAATATATAAATATATACATGTAATCAATTTGTATGATTTTTGGTGTATAAATGTATAATATTCTAATTTTATGTACTAATTAATATCTAAATTTAATTTGTTAATTTTCATTTAATTGGACAAAATCGAAAAGTATGGGAATACCTTTTTTTTATCCTGTAATTTATCTTTACTTCATCTTCAATATTAGTAACTGTAAATTCTCTGTTGGAAATGAGCTTGATAAGATGATGTTTTCAAGGGGTAATCTAGGATTGAATCATTTAGAATGGTAATCCATAGATAAAGCCCAAGGAAAATATTATCTATATGAAAATAAAGCTGTGTAAAATATCCCACATCGGATATATTAGCCTTGACAATGCTGGTATTTATGTGGTTAAGTATTGTTATAGTGTAAACTAAACAACTAAGTATCGCATATGGGCAAACCCCACACGCGCGCGCCGCCCGCCCGACCCGACCCGGCTCCGGCCACGAGCCACGGCCCACGGACCACGGTCCGGGTGCTGGCTCAGGCTCGGGCTCGGGCGTTTGGGCGAATTGTCTCGGGCTTAATTTTTACTGAATTGCCCTTGGAGTAACGGTTTTATTCAAAAAAAAAATCTGAATTTTGAATTCCGTTACCATATTTAATTAACGCGGTTTGAAACCGCCAAACATGTTACCTGGTCAAACAACACGTTTTCGAATGTTGTCTGTTTTTGAGTCCAGGTACATGGCGTGTCCATTGGCTTCCAGACGGTTTCAATGTTGCATTAATTTGCCAGAATTTAATACTGGCTGTCTCCTCCCCTTATATAAAACTGCCTCCTGGTTTCCCTACAAAACACACAAGATACACAGAAACACAACAAACGAAGCAAGAAACAAAATTAGCAAGTATACTATTGGAAAGGACCTCTGGACTGTCTTATCCTGGAAGGAGTATCGCAGGCCCATCGCACCGGTCAGTGGGGCGAATATTTCTTTAAGGCAAATCGGCTCAACCCGGTGATTCAGTCGTACTTGTTCAAATAAATACTGATAAGTCATCTGTACTTGCTTGTTTATTTCTTTGTTTACGGCATTATTTAGTTTGCTTTTGGCTATAGTGTTTTACTGTTAAAACTGTTATTGCATTGTATTTATATTATCGAATAAATCCACCAACGAGAATATCCAATTTTAGATATTCTGCCTTATTATTTTCTAACAATCTTAAAGAAATATTCGGGGTTTATTCGTCTAATATATTTATAATGGCGTCGAGTTCAACTGCTGGTTCCTTTGGTTTCTCAAAAATTGACTTGAGCGGTTTGCCTGAACCATTTGCTGGCCAATTCTTTAAACGTTGGCAACAACGAATGAAGATTTGGTTCACAATAAAGGGGCTCTTGTCTGTAATTCAGACTGACAAACCAGTACCTACTGATACTGACCCAAAGACTAATGAAATCGCAATATGGACTGAGCGAGACCAAATAGGCAGAGGGATCATTTTTTCAGGTTTGTCAAATGTTCTCTTCGATGTCTATTGCTCAGACTCCTATACTGCGAAGTCACTTTGGCAAGTATTGGATAAGAAATACAATACTGAGGAGCAAGGGCTCGAAAAGTATTCTGTTTCTAAATTCCTGAAGTATCAAATGGTTGAAGGTAAGTCAGTGTCTGAACAAACCCATGATCTGATTAATCTGGAACATTCACTTGCTGACGCTGAAATGAAACTTCCAGAAAAGTTCATGGTTATGGCAATTATTGAAACATTCCCTAGATCTTGGGAAAGTTTCGGAATGTCTTTAAAACATCAAAAAGGAAACTTATCCCTTGATGATTTAATGATTGCCATAAGTATGGAAGAGGAACATAGGAATCAAACACACTTGGTACCAGTTGAATTCCAGTCAAAAGCAAATGTTTTGACTATTGGAAAGAAAAACCCTAAGCTGCAAAAATTCAATCCGAATTCTAAAACCATTGATAAAGAAAAAGCCAAAGCTAAAAAGCCAAAAGCAAACAAACCATGCTGGACTTGTGGACAGGTTGGTCATTATGCCAGGGATTGTCCCAACAAGGCAGAAAAAGGAAAGACCAAACCAAAACCCTCAGGACCAGTAGTCAACATGGTTGAGGCTGGCATTGCTAGTTCTCATGGACACGTTGACGGGTATTTTTCTTTTGAACCCGAACTTTTGACTATTTATGAACCATTCGATTGGCTTATCGATACTGGAGCAAATGTGCACGTTTGTGCTGATAAGTATCTATTTGTGTCGTACCAGCCAATTGACGGACAATCCGTGAGGATGGGAAATGCAAGTGCTGCACAAGTACTTGGGATAGGACGCGTGGACATAAGGTTTCCTTCAGGGCGCACACTATCTCTGCAACGAGTGTATCACGTCCCTTCTGTTAGACGAAACATTATTAGTGGTTCAATGTTAGTCAAAGAGGGTTGTGAGCTTTCATTTAAGCTTAATAAAGTTGTAATTTTACATTACGGAACTTTTATTGGCAAAGGCTACTTATCTGAAGGTTTATTTAAAATACGGATTGAATATGCTAGTGTTTCTAGTTCCAATAGTTCGAATTTTTATAATTCTGTTGTTATTAATAATATAGAAAATTCCACTGTATGGCATGCACGGTTGGGTCATTTAAATTTCGGTTCTATTAAAAGAATGATGAATTTAAATCTGATTCCAACACATGACATTGGACAAAATCACAAATGTCAAGTGTGTGTAGAAGCTAAACAAGTAAGAAAACCCTATCAAACAGTTGAAAGGGACACTGAAATACTTGATTTAGTACACGTGAGTTCAATGGGGTCTTAACACAAGACCGAAATTGATACTTTATCACCTTTATAGATGATTGTAGTAAATATTGTTATGTTTACTTAATGAAACATAAAGATGAAGCACTTGAAAAGTTTATCATTTTTAAGAATGAAGCTGAAAATCAAACTGGCAAGAAACTTAAAAGAGTACGATCAGATAGAGGTCGTGAATATGAGTCGAACTCGTTTGTTGAATATTGCCAAAAGTTTGGTATTATTCATGAAGAGACCCCTCCGTATTCACCTTCCTCGAATGGTGTAGCAGAACGTAAAAACAGAACATTTAAAGACATGATTAACAGTTTGCTTTTGAAGTCTGGATTGCCGAAATATATGTGGGGAGAGGCTTTGAATACGGCTTGTCATATTCTGAATAGAGTCCCTCTAAAACATAAAGAACGCACTCCATTTGAATTCTGGAAAGGCAGAAAACCGAGCTTAAAATATTTTCGTGTGTGGGGATGTCTTGCAAAATTCTTAGTCCCTGAACACAAACGGAAGAAGCTTGGTCCAAAAACTGTTGATGCAGTCTTTCTGGGCTATGTGGAAACAAGTTATGCCATGAGATTCTTAGTCATTAAGTCTGAGATTTCTGGCATAGAGGTTAACACAATAGTCGAATTACGTGATGCTACATTCTTCGAAAATGTATTCCCTTTGAAACAAGGAATACCCGAAGATGTGTCGACTTTAGATTCTGCCCTTGCATCTGGTTCCATTCCCGAACATGTGGAAAGGATGACAAATGGGGGGGTAAATCCAAGTAGTTCCGGTTCTACTTTTGATTAGGCTAATGAACCTCGCCGTAGTAAGCGAGCCAGGATCGCTAAAGATTTTGGAAGTGACTTTGTCACTTACAATATCGAGGATGATCCTGTGACTTTCAAAGATGCTATGGCTTCTTCTGAGGCTAAGCATTGGAAAATAGCTATCAAAAGTGAAATTGACTTCATTGTCTCCAACGGGACATGGGAACTAGTCGATTTACCGCCGGGATGTACTACGATTGGATATAAATGGATCTTTAAGAAGAAATTGAAAGCTGATGGTACTGTGGATAAGTATAAAGCTAGATTGGCCGCCAAAGGGTTTAGGCAAAAAGAGGGGATTGACTACTTTGATACGTATTCTCCTGTAGCTCGATTAACTACAATCCGCGTACTGATTGCACTGGCTTCCATATATAACTTCTCTATCCATCAGATGGATGTGAAAACAGCCTTCCTGTATGGTGATCTAGAGGAAGAGATATATATGGAACAACCAGAGGGATTTGTAGCTGTCGAGAGTGAAAACAAAGTTTGTAAGCTTGTCAAATCTCTTTATGGGTTGAAACAAGTGCCTAAACAGTGGCATGAAAAGTTCGATAAAATCATATTGAGCTTTAGCTTTGTTGTAAATGATAATGATAAGTGTGTCTACTGCAAAATAAATGGTGATTCATGTATCGTATTGTGCCTGTATGTGGATGATATATTATTAATAGGGTCAAATCTTGAGATTATTAATGAGACGAAAGAATTCTTGAAAAGTAAGTTTGAAATGAAGGACATGGGTGAAGCTAGTATAATTCTAGGACTTAAGTTGATTTGGTCAACTGAGGGTATAACGATTTCTCAATCTCATTATGTTGAGAAGATAATTGAGAAGTTTGGTTATACTAACGGTAGAATCCTGAAAGTCAGGTACTCCAGTGTCTCAATTAAGATATTCTCAACTGATTGGAAGCTTGTAATATTTAGCTAATGGTACGAGACCAGATATTTCATTTGCGGTCTCTAAGTTGGCTAGATATACGAGCTGTCCTGATCGTACTCATTGGGAGGCTTTGGATAGGGTAATGAGGTACCTTAAAGGTACCAGTTCCCTTGGACTGCATTACGGAAAATTCCCTGAAGTTTTTGAGGATTTAGTGATGCAAGTTGGATCGTCCAAAACTCCGGGAGTAATGGATGTACAGGGTATGTGTTTACTCTGGGTGGAGGCGCTGTCTCCTGGATGTCTGCAAAACAGACAATCATAACTCGGTCTACATTTGAGGCTGAGTTATGTGCTTTAGATACTACTGGAACTGAGGCTGAGTGGCTGCATGGGTTGATGTGTGGGTTACCCATGGTGGGTAAACCTGTCCCTGCCATTGCCTTGCATTGTGATAATCAAACCACAATTGCAAAAATACAGAGTTCCAAGTATAATCAAAAGACTAAGAGACACATCCAAGTTAGACTGAAGTCTATAAGGGAGATAGTGTCTGAAAGAATAGTAGCCATTGATTTTGTTGGTACCAAAGACAATGTGGCTGATTCTTTAACGAAAGGACTTAAGTTTAACTCATTCCAAAAAGCCAGGTTGAGGATGGGACTTGTAACCCATTGAGTTTACACCGACAATAGCAACCCAACCTACCAAGTGGAGATCCCACAAGGAAGGTTCAATGTGGTATAAACAAGTTGTCGGGTGTAAACGTTAGCACCTAAATTTAGACTGGTATTATTTACCTGAAGTCTATCCTCTGGTATGCCTGGGAGGTGCTGTATTACTACTAGTATAGTAAGAGCTCTGCTCTGAATGGGTTCGAGGTCATAAGTGACGAGATGTGAGCAGTACATCTTCGAAGATGCCCAGCTAATGAATATTATCGTGTGGCCGCGATTAGAGGAGATGGGTTACTCCTTGAAAAATATTCATGAAACAGGATCAGGACACATGGCCATTAACGTGTCACCCCTGAAGATTGCTAAGCTCGATGTAATGTGTTGTTTCCAATAGACGTCATTACAACTAAGGTTCAAATTCAAGGTATATGTCCATTTATTCCTGTGATGACATAAGTTGGTTAACTAGATAGTGGTTCAAATCGGAAGGTACCATTATTGAAAGCACATTACGAGTATGTAGCCAGGACTTTATGCTATAGATTAGGGGGGGATTGTTGGAAATGGGCTTGATAAGATGATATTTTCAAGGGGTAATTTAGGATTGAACCATTTGAAATGGTAATCCATAGATAAAGCCCAAGGAAAATATTATCTATGTGAAAATAAAGCTGTGTAAAATATCCCACATCGGATATATTAGACTTGACAATGCTGGTATTTATGTGGTTAAGTGGTGTTATAGTGTAAACTAAACAACTAAATACCGCATATGGACAAACCCCACACGCGCGCGCCGCCTGCCCGACCCGACCCGACCCGACCCGGCTCCGGCTCCGGCCACGGCCACGGCCACGAGCCACGAGCCACGGACCAGGACCAGGACCAGGTCGCGATCGTGGGTGCGGGCTCGGGCTCGGGCGTTTGGGCGAATTGTCTCAGTCTCGGGCTTAATTTTTACTGAATTTGCCCTTGGAGTAACGGTTTTATTCAAAAAAAAAATCTGAATTTTGAATTCCGTTACCATATTTAATTAACGCGGTTTGAAACCGCTAGACACGTTACCTGGTCAAACAACACGTTTTCGAATGTTGTTTGTTTTTGAGTCCAGGTACATGGCGTGTCCGTTGGCTTCCAGACGGTTTCAATGTTGCATTAATTTGCCAGAATTTAATGCTGGTTGTCTCCTCCCCCTATATAAAGCTGCCTCCTGGTTCCCTGCAAAACACACAAGATACACAGAAACACAACAAACGAAGCAAGAAACAAAATTAGCAAGTATACTATTTTGAGAAACTGCAGTCTTAAGAGAGTATACAGTTTTTATCTTTCGAGAGTGTGTTTTGAGGTGTATACACATCAACTAGAGTTGTTTAGCTTTCGAAGTGAGGTTCAACGTAGCAGTGCGGCTTGGAAAGGACCTCTGGACTGTCTTATCCTGGAAGGAGTATCGCAGGCCCATCGCACCGGTCAGTGGGGCGAATATTTCTTTAAGGCAAACCGGCTCAACCCGGTGATTCAGTCGTACTTGTTCAAATAAATACTGATAAGTCATCTGTACTTACTTGTTTATTTATTTGTTTACGGCAATATTTAGTTTGCTTTTGGCTATAGTGTTTTACTGTTAAAACTGTTATTGCATTGTATTTATATTATCGAATAAATCCACCCACGAGAATATCCAGTTTTAGATATTCTGCCTTATTGTTTTCTAACATTCTCAAATATCGTTTAATATTTGTTTTCTTGAATTAGCCATTCTCCACAATTATTTCACTCATATGATTAAAAAAAAAAATCTTAACATTTTAATGGCAAAATCAGAAGTTACATGTATGTTGTTGTTGGGATGAATGTCATAAAAATTGATTTTCTTGCAAATAAATAAAGATTTTTTTGACTGTGAATGACATTAAAATTACTCAGGGGTGTAGTTGGATAATCCAAATGTATTCAAATAAACAGTAATAAATTGTGTCTTAAAATTTATCATTGAGTGCTTGTAATACATTTAGTGAGTTATCTCTTTCCTTTAGGTATAGATACCCCGCTTAAATTGATCCCACAATTTCTCATGCATATGAATCGCATGGTATTTTATTATTTGATCGATCAATAATTTTCTACCTATTTTATTCGTTGATGACAACTGACTTCTAATCCACATGCTCAAATATGTATTTTTATGCACATTTGCAAGGGCCGAGAGTATAATTGTGCCCATTTATGGCAAACTACTTATGAACAAAATGCGTGTGAGCAAATTACAAGTTATTCAATAGGATTTACCTTCCTTATTTATTCTTGAGCAAACTATGTCCTATTTAAGCATGATCATTATGAGTAATAGTCTTAATTACATATATTGACCATACTAAATAAGCCCAATTGAAAACCACGCTAGCCATTTATTTTACTCGAAGATAAATAAGTAAAAGATCATATAAAATATAATATATATACATATATAGAGTATTATATTCGGGTTTTCGAAATTGGTGGAGAAATACTGGGTGTTTCTAAAATAAGAAGAAGATAATGGTTTATGGTATTGTGTTTATTTCATTAGAAAAATGCATAATATATACAAGAACAAGTATCAATCTCAACCTATAATTATGCTAATCTCATCCTATAATTAAGCTATGCCATCTCCTATTTATAGAAAAGATATACAAAGATAATTACAATCAACTGATTAATATTTTCCTTAATACTCCCCCTCAAGTTGGAGAATGTATGTTCTGTATTCCCAACTTGCTTCTCAAGAACTGAAATTGTTCACGTCCCAAAGCTTTTGTGAAGATATCTGCTAGCTGTAATCGTGTAGGGACATACTGTGGTTTGATCATCCCTGACTGCAACTTTTCTCTAACGATGTGACAATCTATCTCGATGTGTTTTGTTCGTTCATGAAAAACAGGATTCGCTGCTATATGTAATGCTGCTTGATTATCACTAAACAAAGATGTCGGCCCCGTCTGACTTACTCTTAGATCACGAAGCAAATAATGGATCCAAGTCAACTCAAGACATGTATTTGCCATGGATCTGTATTCTGCTTCTGCCGAAGACCTAGAAACATTAGTCTGCTTCTTTGACTTCCATGAGATTAATGAACTTCCCAAAAATATGCAATAACCTGAAATGGAACGTCGTGTTGTACGACAACCTGCCCAATCTGAGTCACAAAAGGCTGTCAACTTCAATTTATTTTCGCGCGGCAACAGCAAACCTTGCCCCGGAGTACTTTTAATATACTTTAAAACCCGAATGGCTGCTTCCCAATGTGGTTTTCTCGGTTCATGTATGAATTGAGATAATGTGCGCACAGAATAACAATATCCGGTCTCGTTACCGTTAAATAGATCAACCGACCGATCAATCGTCTGTACCTCATTGGATCATGTAATTTTTCTCCATCTGTGAGTGTTAATTTAACATTTTGTTCCATTGGGAAGCTCTCCGGTCGTGAACCTGTGTGACCAGAATCTGCCAAAGTATCTAGCGCATATTTGCGCCGGGACATAAAAATACCCTTTTTAGAATGAGAAAATTCTATACCCAAAAAATAACCAAGTTTTCCCAGATCCTTGATTAAAAATTTCTTGAGTAAGAATTGTTTAAGGGCCATGATTTCTTGCATACTGTTCCCTGTTACAAGGATGTCGTCTACATAAATAAGCACTGCAGTAAAGGATGTACCTTGCTGTTTGGTAAACAAGGAATAGTCTGCTTTTGACTGTGCAAAACCAACGGATTGCAATGCCCCAGAAAGGACAGAAAACCAATTACGGGATGCTTGTTTTAGCCCGTAGAGTGACTTGTTAAGTCGACAAACCATGTTCTCCCCCTGTCGGCGTAATCCGGGAGGCGGTTCCATGTAGACAATTTCTTGCAAGTTTCCATGTAAAAAGGCATTTTGTACATCCAATTGATGAGTAAACCAATTTCTGGCAGCAGCAATAGTAAGTAAACAACGAAGAGTTGTCAATTTTGCTGTAGGAGAAAAGGTTTCCTTGTAGTCGAGACCTGCAATTTGTGTATATCCTTTTGCAACGAGGCGAGCTTTATATCGCTCAATTGTACCATCAGAATGATATTTTATTTTGTAGACCCACCTACAGCCGATGGGCTTGTGATCGGCGGGAAGAGGAACAAGAGACCAAGTGTTATTGCGTTGCAATGCTTGTAATTCATCATCCATAGCTGCTTGCCAATGAGGGAATTGGACAGCTTGGGAATATGTGGTAGGTTCAACCTGTGATGTTATATTGGCTAAGAAGGTACGATGAGATGATGAAAATTGTGAAAGAGATAGATGATGAGACAGAGGATACCTTGTATTTCGACGAGGACTTGTGCGAGGGGATGAATGATTGACTGCAGTAGACATGAAGTACTTTTGATGCCAGGCTGGAGGTTGTCGGTCGCGAGTTGAGCGACGAAGATTTTGGAAATTTTCATTCGATTAAGGTGGTAAAGAGCTGGAAGATTCCGACAAAGGGAAAGTTTGTGGTGATGACAAGGTGGAATTGATGGGCAAAGGTCGGTTGTTTTGAGGAGATAAAGGAGGATCTTGGGGAGATGTAGATGGCGCTGAATTATGCGCGGGTGAGGATGAATCCAACGCAATATGTGGCTCGGATATCTTGGATTCTGCTTCTGGGAAAATTGGCAATAAAGGAAAATTATGTTTTACAGAATTAGGAGAAGATTGTGATGACTGCATATTATTTGGAAACGTAAATGGAAAAGTGTCCTCTTGGAAGTAGACATCTCTGCTAATAAGGAATTTTTGTGTAGATAGATCATATAATTTATAATCTTTTTTTCCATGAGGATATCCCATAAAAACGCACCGAACAGCACGGGGATCAAATTTTCCTTTTGGGTGAACATTGGTCGCGTAGCACTGGCAACCAAAAATTCGCAAGTGTTCAAGTGAGGGTGGCTTTTTGTAGATTTTTCATGTGGTGATTGATTAGATAAGAGAGTAGTTGGAAGCCGGTTAATTAAATATACGGCTGTAAGAATACATTCCCCCCAGAATTTAAGAGGAACATGGGATTGAAAAAATAAAGAACGTGCCACATTGAGTATGTGGCGATGCTTGCGTTCGACTACTCCATTTTGTTGTGGAGTATAAACGCATGTATTTTGGAACTCGATGCCTTGATTGAGAAGGAAATTTTGTAAAGGCTGAAATTCACTCCCATTATCAGTGCGGATGATTTTAATGGAAGTGTTAAACTGTGTTTTTGCAAACTGAATAAATTTGATGAGTGATTCAGATGTTTCTGATTTTTGTTTCATAAAAAAAACCCAAGTACAGCGAGTGAAATCGTCAACTATGGTGAGAAAAAAACGTGCCCCAGAATGCGAAGGAACTTTATGAGGTCGCCATACATCGCAGTGTAACAGTTCAAATGGAATTTTGGTTGTGATAGAACTGATTGGAAAAGGCAATCTCGTTTGTTTTGCAAGAGGACAAATACTACAGTTATTGTGAAATGAGACTGTTTCTTTATTAATTGGTAATGAAGGGGAAAGTAATTTGAAACGAGAAAAAGAAAGATGTCCGAGTCGTGAATGCCATATATCGGGACTATTTGAGACTTGGAAGGAAGCTGGAGAAATGGAATTCGGCATCATGTAATAGAGTCCTCCATGTTGTTTACCCGAGCCAATCATCTTTCCCGTCGTTAAGTCCTGCAAAATACATGAGTCAGGAAAGAGAGTGACAGAGCAATTAAGACCTTTTGTAATTTTGCTGGCACATATTAAGTTTAAACGAAAAGTGGGTACGCATAGGACATTTTTGAGTGTTATATCCCGATTGAAAACTATGTTGCCAGTGTGTGTAATCGGTGCAGATGTGCCATTTGGCAAATTTACTGTGTGAGAGAAAGGTGGTTGACTTTTTGACAAGAGGGAAGGGTGCGATGTCATGTGATCGGTGGCACCACTATCTAAAATCCAAGAATTGGTAAAAACAGAATTGACATGAGACTTGGATGCTGAAAACAAACCTGCTGCGTTTGCAAAAATATCATTATTACCAGAAGAAGAATTCTGATTCATGGTAGATAATCCTTTGGCCAATTGTTGAAGATATTCAGGCGAAAAACTCATGAGGGAATTGTTATCATTCATGTTCGAATTTTCTGCCATATTAGCCGCAGACTGTAGTTTGCTACGTGAAGCCTGATTCTGTTGCGGCGGTCCGACCTTGTTGTTTTTCCGCCTACAGCGATCTTCCGTGTGTCCGCTTTTGTCACAGAATTTGCAGTAATATTTCAAAGTTCTGCATTCTTCAATTGTGTGACCAGAACGATGGCAATGATCACACGTTTTGGTATTTTTGATTCCGAATGCCTTGCTCTGGACATTCGCGGCAATGGTGAAGTTCTCAGTGGGTTCAGGTTCTAATGACAATTGTCTCTGTGTCTGCTCTTGAATCACCAGGGAATATGCCTGTCGTACGTTGGGTAACGGTGTCATCATAAGGATATTTGACCTTACCCCCTTGTACGATTCATTTAGACCCATAAGAAACTGCATCAACCTGTCCTCCTGAAGTTGTTCCTGATGTGCCTTGGCATGATCACAAGTGTAGGGATCTCGATAATTTTCGAGTTCATCCCATAAGGCTTTGAGTTTGGTATAATATGAGGCCACGGACATAGAGCCTTGTGAGATGGTTGCAATAGATTTCTGAATTTGGAATATTGCCAGTGCATTCTTTTGGGAAAATTGATCTTCGAAGTCTGACCAAACTTGGTATGCTGTTTTGGCATGAATGACACCTTCAGCCAAGTCTGTTTCAACAGAATGAGTAAGCCAAGAAAGTATTAGGCTGTTGCATTGATTCCACAATGCGAACTCCGTTGGTTTTTCTTTTTTGGACGGGGCTTCTAGCGACCCATAAATGAATCCCAACTTGTTCTTCGCAGTAAGAGCGTGAATCATAGCCTTACTCCATGACTGATAATTTGCTCCATTTAATTTGATTGGTACAAGCATGTAACCAGGTTGATCTGAATGATGAACGTAATATAGATGTGAAGGATTCATATTACCAGTTTTTGATGATTCGTCGCCCATTGTCGACTATAGAAAAGAAAAAAACGAAAGCTTCAAGAGCATCAGGAAAGGTGCTCTGATACCATCTAAAACAAGAAGAAGATAATGGTTTATGGTATTGTGTTTATTTCATTAGAAAAATGCATAATATATACAAGAACAAGTATCAATCTCAACTTATAATTATGCTAATCTCATCCTATAATTAAGCTATGCCATCTCCTATTTATAGAAAAGATATACAAAGATAATTACAATCAATTGATTAATATTTTCCTTAATAGTGTTTATAATAAGTTTAGTGAATTGTTCAGTTATTTCTTTGAAACTAATGGAGAAATTTGGTATGATTTATATATATACATGTCCAACTGTTTGGTTTTTCACATGGCATTTTGATAAGAATGTATATGTTTCTTTAGCATGACCCTTAATGATGTTAAGTGTTATTCATTATTACTTTTTTTTTATTCCTAATTTTTTCGATCTTAAACCAACAATTAAAAAGTTTTCTCTATTTTAATACCATATATCTCATTTTTAAAGATATGTGTTAGGTGAGTGTGTCTACTTATTAGCTGGTTTGGCTATGTGTTGTGGTTGGATTGAATATCATAAAAATTAATTTTATTACAAATAAATAAAAAATTTTGGGTGGTGAATGTCCCACATAATAAACATGGGTGTAATTGGCTTATCCAAATGTATTCAAATATGCAATAACAGAGCGTGTCTTAAAATTTCTCATGATGATTCCATTATGTAACATAGTTTTCTATTCAGGCCTTTGAAAATTGTTCGAAGAAGCCAATTTTTATACATGGTCAATTGTATGTTGCTCTTTCAAGAGGTAAAAACAAGGATGGACTGAAGGGTTTGATTTGTAATGAATTTAGTAAACTACAATCAAAACATATAATGTAGTGTACAAAAAAGTCTTATATAATTTGGCTTAACATTTGAGTCATTATATGTTATTTTTACTAATTATTTGTTTGTTTCTAAAATCCATTATATATGTTTTCTCTTCTACATATGTTTCTAACTTTTGGGTTATTTCTATTGCAACTATTTTATTTATTGAATCTTGCTTATTATCTCATTTAATATTTAATCATCAAAAATTCATCATGTGCATCATGGTTGTTCGGAACACCGCCTTGATAGGCGGAACGGATCTGAAACAGAGGCCACCATTCTGGTGTTCTAGTCTATGTTCCCTGAAGTGACGTTTCGGTGATTTAGCGGGCATTTTTATATCACCGGAACAGGAACGAAACGGAAACGGCACGAACGGATGAGGAAGGAGATGAAAACAAAGGAGAGGAGAAGAGCGGGTTCGGAGGCGGTGTAGAAGACAGAGACATGAAGAAGATAAAGAAGAACAGGCAAATCTGTCATCCTAATTAGCGGTGATGGGCTAATGTTCATGTAAATTGAGCCCACATAATTTGATTTTAATTAAATTAAGGGCCAAGAAAAAATCCATAGGATCTAAAATTTCTCAATTATTGTGGTTTGGTAATAGCCCAAGACAGGACTCAACTTTGCGCAGCCTTTTCTTTTTTATTTTTTTTAATACAAAACTTTGTGTAGCTTTTATTTTGTGCCCATATAGAAGATTATGTGCTTCATTAATTGAATAATTTGTTAAACCAGATAGATAGTGATGATTTCGTACTCCCTCATCATTATACGCAGTATTTGCAATAAATGTGATTTGTATTTATCAAATTTTAAGTCATTATATTTTGTACATAACTTTAGTATTTTTCAAAATATTGTAAAATTATTCTACACATATTAAACTTTAAAACATTCGGAACGGTTGCGTCCATTCCGCGATGTTGCAGCGGAATTGGAACAGATCATGACTGCGAACTATGGTGTGCATCGCACACACGTGTAGTACTAGTAATTATTTAATAAAATGATACTTTGACCTTTTTTCTTTGTTCCAAAACTTGCGTGGATAATTTATAACTTTCATCTGGATTTTTTTTCACGAAACAAACTTAGGCGGAGTTTTTTATTTATAATTATAGAAAACAGGGAAGAGATCTAGAGTGGGATGATTAGTTTAGAAGTTTTAAAGAAGAAATTGTATAATCAACCCTACACTTTGTTTATTTTGCCCTATTCAAGGTTGTGAACAACAAAAGGAGTGTCACCATTTCTTTATCAAATCTTCGTACATTAACATATATAGTGACTACTCCATTGGCATGTTTTGACTGATATGGGAAGAGTGGGCGCATCAACATGTTCAATAAATGTCCCACAAATGTACATTTTTATCTTTTTCTTCCTCATTCTCACTATGTTTCCCCCACTAACCTTGCAGGCTTAACAATTTAACCCTGTTTTTTTAAGCTGGATTTCTGAAACTATTCATCACTGTCCACGGTCCTCTTTCTCATCAGTCCAAGTACAAATAAGTTATCATAAAACTAGGGTCCAATGATTTCAACAAAGAACAAAATATTTCGTAGCTTTTATGGAGGCGAGAACTAAATGCCAATGGAATCCCCATGTGCCGTAGTGTGTATTCATTTTCAGCCATTACACTACCAATTGTATTCTGCTTATCATATTCAACCAAAGCCACTAGTTTATGTAATTATATAAAATATATGCATAACATTAAAGAATAATGACAAAAACTAACATATATAGTGACGTAAAAATTATCATTGCTAATATATATTAAGTTATAATATTTTATATTTTATCATTAATAATATTTATTAAGCGAATAATGATTTATTTTGTCACTATGCTAATTAATAATAACAAAAATAAGAGATTTAACATGTCACATTTGACAATTAGTGATATATCAATTTAGCAATAATAAATATTGTCACGTAAAATTTTCATTAAAATACATCACTAATTACCACCGGCAACGACGATGCCAAAGCAGACGAGGGAAAATTCTTGCCCAGACTCGGCTTGGCCGCACCCAACCAATAATGTAGTAAGTGTTAACACACTTGTCATGTGATTGGTCACTTTCCCTAAACCGAACACCAATCACATGGCCAATGTAAAACACTCGCCACGTGATTAGTTTCGGTGTGGCCGAACCTGGTGTGGGTAAGAATTTCCCCAGCCCGAGTGGGGTCGGGCAATCCCACTGACGTTTCTTTTATCATTATATATATAATAATTTGTATTAAATATTAACTAATATCTTATTATAAGACCTTTTAACCTCACATAAAATTTTAAAAATTTATAATTAACCCACTATGTATTTCAAGTCTAATATAATAATTAAACACCAAAAAGGGCCCACAATCAAAAAAAAAAAAAGATAAAGAGGCCTAATTGACATTGTCCTTTGTTAGAGATTTAATAACACTTTCAAGTAAGAAATTGAAATCTTTAGCAATTTAAAAAATTTCTAAAAAATTTGAAGCAAGTAGCGACGGAAAAATATTATTTAAAAAAGAATCAATTACTAAAGCATTAGGGCACAATCGAGAAGTGATCAGTTTTGAAAGTTTTCCTCCAAATTCAGGTCGTGTAATAAAAATTATGGATTATCATCTAAATGATCAAGATGAGATACAAAAGCTATATATATATAAACATGTTTTAGTAGTGACTTTTTGTTCTGTTTTTCTTTTTTCTTGATACAAGACTTTTCATTTATAAAAGTTTTAATAATTAAAAGTTCTGGAGTCGCCACTGATCGCCAGCCACAACTTAGTCAAACATTTTGCCGCTAAATGCTTGGCAAATTGCCTTGAAAAATGATAAAAGTGTACGCAGCTAATGCAATCATGAACAAATATAAAGAGGACAAATGTTTATGAGTCATAATTGATTGATCGATCGATCGATCGTTAGGATGCATAATAAAATCATAAGCAAAATAACAAAACTAAGCTATCATTAATCAACTACATTCTTCCAAGGGAATCCGTGTTAACTTCACATTAGTGTTGGGTCGTGATATATTATGTATAGTTTCTTAAGTGCCTGCCAGTTGTTTTAATTTCTATTGTTATACACACTAAATTAATCGAAAAATTTTGGAGAAGAAATTATAGTAAAGGATACATTAATGAAAAACAAAGAAAAATATTTTGTTCGCATAAAATTATTTGTATCTTCTTTGTATATTGTTCGCTGTTATAGGATGCCTGAGTCTTTATAATATTTTTGTCCTCAAACAATACATAGAGGTCTAATATGTATATACTACTAACAGTTCTGGCACATCTGATGTGTCATGCAAAATAAAAAATATAGATAATTTGATTAAATATTTAAATTTTATTAGTAAAATAGATATCTATGTTTTTTTTCTGGTCATAAATATTTATTAGTTTGCTTATATAAATGATATTTTTTTAACTATACTTGATATATTTACTAAATTAAGTGAAAATAAATAAGTTATATAAATTAAGAAAGAAAACATAAAACAATAAAACAAAAAAGAAGATATTGAAGATGAGGAGATAAAAGAGGATATGGAGGGGGGAGGAGGAGAGAGAAAGAGAGTGAAAATAACATAATAGATGAGAGAGAAGTATCAAAAGAAAAAAATGACGGACCAAGAATATTAATCGACCAAAAGTAATTACTCTAACGTGCCTTTTTTTTTTATATATAATACTATAAATGATAATATAAATAGTGTAGATAAGAGGTGACTGAAATAGTAAAATATATTGATAAGTGACAACAAATAGACGGCTCTATATTTATAAATTCATGCCAAAAATGGGAAATCTTATAAATAATAAAAAACTTAAAAAAAATTTACAAGATACCCAAAAGCTTAAATGTAAGTCGTTTTCCGGTAGAGCGAAAGCCAATATCCTTATCCCCCCCTCCCCGCTCTCTATTAAAATAAAGGCTTAATTACACTTTTGATCCTGTAAGTGAAATTTTCTTTTTAAATTTCATCCTGTAAGTTTAATGGTTGCATATTTAGTCATGTATGTTGGTTTAATTTGACAAATTTGGTCCTGAATTACACATTTGATCCTAAATTGACATATTTGGTTTTAAATGGGGTAGGACTATATTTGAAAATTTAGAACCAAATGTATCAATTCAGGACCAAATGTATCAAATTGAACCAATATACAGAACTAAATGTGCAACCATCAAACTTACAGGACGAAATTTGAAAAGGGGGTCTCACTTATAAGACCAAAAGTGCAATTAAGCCTAAAATAAAACAACATCACCCTTCAAAAGGGCGATTGAATAGACATAATAAGAAAAAACATGATCACCCTTCTTGTGTCTGTTTTATTTTAATTAGTGTATCGGGTTCATTTGATGCATGTGTTAAAAAAAAGGGGATGTTAATCTAACTCTATGGTTGAGTTCTAATAGTATATTTTTTTTTTATTAATTGTCCTATATTTTTAATTATTTGTGATATATTTATTAAATTTATTATACGTCAATAAATTTAAAATAAAAACAATTTGTTTGATTAAAAAGTAAACAAATTAAAGTAGAAGAAATTTTTAGAAGGGGAATGTGAGAGAAGAGAATGATGAGGATATAAAAAGGAAAATAATAAAAATACGCCGTTGTAGGAGAGAGGAGAGTAGAGCGAATGGTAGTTAAAGATTATTAAAGATAATTTTGAAAGATCACAAGTGAACACATCAAAGAAAAGTTAAAAGTCCTTGCACTTCGAAAATTCTTACCCGAACCTGGTTTGGCCGCACCCAACAAATCATATGGTAAGTGTATTGCACTTGTTAAGTGATTGGTCACTCTCCCTAAATTATAAACCATTCACAGGGCAAGTGTAAAGTACTTACCACATGATTAACACTGGTTCGGCCGAGCCGGATCTGGGCTAGAATTTCCCCCTCGCACTTAATATAATAGTATAAATAGTGTATATATTATCCTTTTTCGTGCTAAAATTTATGGTTCAAACGTAATGCGAAATGACCCCGAATTTTTTTTTTTGGTAAAGGCAAAGCTATTGAGTCACAAGAAGATATAAGGAAAAGACATTGTTAGAACCTTTGGTGTTGCCCCGTGACTCGCTATCAACTTTCCAATTCCTACTGAGTAATACAAGTTTGTTTCACATGTCAAAGAAACATAATCAGATTTTGTTATTCAAGAACAAACAAAAGGAAAAATAAGGTACATATATAAATATTGTTTGCTTTGTGTGTTATGTAATAATAATATTATTGTTGTTTTGTTGAAGGCAGTATCCGGATTATATCTACATTGTAAAAATTGAATTGAACGATATGAACTAAAACAATCAACTTCTGTGAAAGAAAAAGGTGCGAGTATAGATGTTGCTAGAAGATAAATAGGGCTCGTGAGATGTTATCCACAGTTTTAGCTGTTGAATTGAGTATAATAATGTCATAATTTTATTTTTGTTAAACACTTTTTGATCTTATCGTATTCAAATTTAATAGTTAAAAATATTAATCATGTGATACTAAATTGGGTAGCATGAAATTTTCCAATTAACAGAGATATGCCACAAAGGAACTAACTAAAGCTAAATAATTTGTTGATTCACAAGTTTGATTTGTGACGTCAAATTATAATGGTGCAATGATTATCATTGAATTCATTTATTTAAATTTATTAAACACAATGCATCAAAAAAAATTACTAAACACAAAAGATTATATTTAGGAACAGTACTAAAAAATACCATATATATAGACTAAGATCCACATCAGGAGGACTTGGAACAAAAACCTTTTAATTTAGGGCCCTAAGGTTCGCACGAGGGCAACAACGTCCTCAACGCTGAGAATTAAAGAATTACTTTTGGATCTCTCTGCAATAAAAAATAATATTAGTAATAAAATATAAAAAAAAAAAATTATCATTAATAATCATATTAAGTGATCGTAACTTTCATTTCGTCACTAATTAAATTTATTTAGTGAGAGTAACTTTTGTCTTGACACAATATGACTTTATGGTGATAAGAAATAATATTAATTTTAGTTGTTGCCATTGAGAGTTAGAGATACCCATATGACAACAATCTAGTGATAAAAATATTGTTGCTATGATTTTGTAAGAAGATCTCTATTGTCACTAAATTGTCACTATAAATGTGTCACTAATTATCAACAGCGACAATTTAAACACTTTTTTTTTTGATAATATTTAAACACTATATTTGTCTCTATTGGAATTGCACCAAAAATTCCTGTTACAAAATAAATTTTTTGTCACTAAATATATATATAATGACTGAAATTTTTTTTTGTTGGCAATTATTATATAACTATATAAATTTAACTCATTTTATTGTCACTATATATAATTATATATATACGCTATAAAATGTTAAAATTGAAACGTGCATCAAAACCCTGATATGAATATTTGATAAATAATATATGGGATGATATCACAATTCCAAAAAAAAAAAAAACTAATAAGAATCTAGAGTCAGATATTATATCTATCATGTGCGTGTTGTAGTTTTATTTATTGAATTTGATGGGCAATATCGTATATGTACTTTAATGCTTAATAGCCTAGTTACAGGTCTTACATCAAATATAGTTTATAGGGATAATTACTCCCACCACTCTTGAATTTAAGTGAAATTATAAATAACACCTCTTATATCGGTTATTATCAATATCTCCTTGAGTTTTGTTTCCGTTTTTCAATTTCCAACTATTGCTAGGTTGACTAACGGTCAACGTTCGTAAATCGAATTGAACTTTCAAAATTGTCCTTTTGAAGGCAAGAATATTATTTGGCCAATTATGAATTAGCTCTTTTACCCTTATGGATGTTTATATTATATATAGTCATTTTTGGAGGTAATGCATTGTAATTTAATACAATAAAAAGGTGTTAATTGTAATTTTATGCTTTATATTGAATAAATAAGAAAATATATTTGAACATTTTTTATTTATAATGTGTTTGTATATATATATATATATGTATATATTTGCGCAAATTTAAATTTGTACTGTAATAAAAGAGAGAAAGAGGAGAGGAAGAGCGTGGTGTGGGGGGCGAGGGGGGGGGGGTGGCGGCGGCTAGGCGGTGGGGGTTGGCGGCAGCGGCGTTTGGGGATTGGGGGTGGGAGGTTGGGGTGAGCTAGGGTTTTTTTTGGAGAAGATGAGACGAGGGTATTTTGATCAATTCAGACATATACCTATATTTTTTAATTTTTTTAAATAAAAAATATTTCAAATATTTTAGGGGCAAAATGAACATTGTATTGCTTCCGTCTATTTTAGTAATAAATTCACAAAACTCAAGGGCCTATTGGTAATAACCGATACAAGGGGGTGTTATTTATAATTTCGCCTAAATTCGGGATGGTGGGAGTAATTATCCCTAGTGTATGCTATCAAAATCTTCAATTATTCCCTATTATTCGAGCACTTAATTTTATTGAATGAAGATATCTATATTTTACGTACATTTAGACCGCTACATTATGGCACTCTCGTCATTACCCCCTCAATGACTCAACATTAATATTCAAAACCAATCTTGGACATTAATGAAAAAGAACGTTCTTCAGTGTTTCTGATTGACTAATTAATAAATTACCATTATGAAAATTTGATATATATGCACAAACATTTTTAGAAATTCAGTATAATTTTTATTTCGTGTCTCGCTAAGTAGATATAACCAAATTCAAGTAAATAGTCTACCCTTTTTTCGCACTATAGTCTTTATGGGGTCAAGTGATCATGATCGAATCTGGATGCGCTCAATGTCTTGATGCATTGGATTTATCTATGTCCCACCGACTGACCTACACTACAAGAAAAAAGTGCTGTTAGTAATAAATAAAATATAAAAATGACAATATAAAAATTATCATCAATAATTATATTAAATCATAACAACACATTTTATTTTGTTATTAATTAAATTAATTTAGTGGAAATAATTTTTATTTGATCGTAATTTCACTCAATAGTAACAAGAATTAATATTTTAATTGTCAACATTAACAATTGGTAACACATCTAGAGTGACAAGTAGTGACAAAAAATATTGCTACCATAATTATGTTATAAAATATTAAAATTTTATTGTCACTAAGTTGTCACATAAGTGTGTCATTGATTATAAATCATGGCTCTCATAAAAAAAAATTATAAATGACGCCACACCGGCAATTTTGATACAATGTTGTCACTATTGACCTTGAGAAAATTACTTTTTGTGACCAAATAATTTTTCTACCACTAAATGTATATAATCGGTGACAAATTTTTTATTATCATTTGTTATATTGCCACAAATTTACATATTCTCTTATAGCGGTAGTGAAATGTAAGCATATGTAGCTCATGTAATTTTCTACAACTCACATGTGTGTATGTGTGTATATACATACATATATATATATATATATATATATAATTTAGAAAAATACTAAAAACATCATTTCACTAACGAAAAATTTGTAATGTGAGATTTTATCACAAATATGAGGCATTTGTAATGAATTTGTGAGAAAATTATATTAAAACAAAAGTATAGAAACAATCAGCGTCAAGATATTTACAAAAAAAATCTGTGACGAACGAGATCATCACAAAACTATATTTTGTGATAGACTTCACTAAATTTGTCATGGATTATATACTCGGTTAGTGAATGGGTGCATTCTTATAATAAAAACAAAATATATATATATATATATATATATATATATATAATAACGCTACGTTAAAAAAGATTGCTTTCAATGTAAACAGTAATTTGTTCAAGTGATGTGCATGACAAGATTTAATTGGAATTAATTGGGTCTAATGAAACGAGTAAGGATTCACTGTATCTAGTCAAGGACACTATAGCTGATGTCGTAATTAATCAATCAAATATTTCCATTACGGATTCAACTAATTAATCATTTCATGTCAAAATCCAAACCGCAACCAGTCCTAAGCCAACAGGCCAAGAAAATGAATTTCACCTGTTGGTTTTGAACAAAATAATTAACAAACAAATAACATATATAGATTGAAATCAAGTCAAAGTAGGTATGACAAAACAATTTGTACACCACACTGTTTGTAGTATACATCTTAAGACTGTAGGACAATATCGCTTCTTTCCTTAGAACAACTGTTGAGTATGAGTTGGCATGCTAGAGAGAAAGTCAAATTAGTGATTTATAAATAGAAATGACTCATAGACTAATTGTCTTAAAATTTTGGGTTAAGATGTGGTGTCATAGTGAATGAATTTGGAACTTATTTAGCCCTAACGCAATTTCTCGGCAATTCGGCCTCCCTCTTGCTTCAACAAGTGCAATGTTCTGAAAATCAGATCGGATATCGAACCGACACTCTTACTGGTTACCGGTTAGATTGGTTCAATCATCAGTTCGAGCGGCGTGATGTGAAAATAAATTATAAAATATATTTAATTATATATATTTATATATATCATGTTGTAAATATTAATGCAAAATATAAATATAGTGCAATTAAAATAGAAAAAATATAAACAAAAACTTTTCTAATTTTTTATAATTCTTTTAAATTTCTATTAAAAAAAATATTATTTCACACCAAACATTCAACCAAATTCAGAAACTATTAATCATACGGACAAAAAAAACTCCACCATGATGTTTACAAGTATCCTTAAATCACAAAATGTTAATAAATGAAATTATCCTTCAAAACTCTTTTAAGATCACAAGAACAACATCCACATAGTGACCCAAGGCTGCTATTGTTGAAAATAGAAAAAAATTCAGCTGAAAAAATATATCGCAAAGATATTGATTCAAAAATTGTCGATTGCTATTGTTGAAAACAGAAAAAAAAAAAAAAAAAAAAAAAAAAAAAAGATATAGCAAATATATTGACACAAGAAATTGAAAAAACAATAGCAAAGATATTGATTCCAAAATTACCCAAGGCTATTGTTGTTCAATCTTCTCTTCTTCTATGTTGGCTGCTATTGTCGAAAATAGGGGGAAAAAAGGGGTAATTTTTGTTGTTCGTTTTTTGGAAGGAGAAGAAAAGGAGAAGAGAAAATAATGGAAGATGAAAAGAAAAGCCAAAGAAATTGCTCACTGTTGCAAGCTGCCAACATAACAGACCTAAAAAAAAGGGTGATTTTTTTATAAAAAAAATATGACCCGCCGGTTCGAGTGTTCGAACTGGCACTGGTTATTAGCCGGTTTGGATAGGGTCAATTAAGGGCTGGTTTTTTAGGGTCAATCGGACGGGATAGGCCTCCGGTTCCCAGTCAAACTGGCAGGTCCGGTCCAGGTTTCAAAACACTGAACAAGTGGTGTGAGAGTCGAAGGTTCAGTTTGGCACGAGTATAGACATGACAAGTTTATTGTTTTCGTTGTTGCTACCCTAATGTGGAAAGAAGAGCGGTTTGACAAATTGACCCAACATTTTGTAAGCCTCAGCTCCAAATAAAAAAATAGTAAATAAGTGGGAGCCAAATGTGACACTTAGAGCAACGGTAAATGCATGTTTTAAAGTAGGTAAGGTTGATTTACAGGAGGGATTATTGGATTAGTATCGAATGAGTTGGCTCAGGAGGAAACCCAACTAGGAGAGACTCGCATTCAAGTGGGAGATTGCTGAGAATTCAAGTATAAGTTGGTATTCCACATTAACAGAGAGAATGTCAGGGGAGCAACTTATTTAGTAGAAAAGATGTATAAATTCATTATTTTAAAGTTTTGATTTAACACGTGGTGTCCTAATCCATGTATTTAGACCTCACTTGGAAACTCACTTTCTACGCACTTTAAGAGTATTTCTTTCATATATATAAATATAAATATTTATATATATATATATGTATGTATATGAATATACTAGTATGTAACCCGTGCTATGCACAGAATGAGTGATATCAATTAAAAATTCAAATTAAATATCGTATTGATAATTCATATTGCAATGAATTCTATGCATAATATATCTTTTAAATTATATAAATACAGAAGTAATTTTTTTGATCAAATTGCATAAAACACTCTTGATATGAAAATGGAAAATGAAGCTTTATTTTACTAAAATAACAAAAATCCTCTTCATTGTATTAATAAAAATTTAGAAAAATTGAGTAATTTGCAAGGTCAATATCAAATAATCTAACATGCAAAATTTTATAAATCTTACGAATCAGTTGATGGAAACACCATATCTTCTTAAGAAGAATTTATAAACGCAAAAAAAAAACTATAATTATCTAATAACAAATATCAAATAATTTGTTAAATAATTCATTAAAAATATTGAACATACCGATATTTAAAACAAATGATATGTATAATAGGCAAATTTATAAGTAATAGTTCCTTTTTGAAAAAATAATTTTATGATTTTATCATCATTGAAAGCAATAAACCTTACACTTTATGTTCGCAGATGCACTAATCTATTTGGAAGATGGAAACACTCCTCAGACCAATCGACACCTAAAATGAAATTCACTGTGCAACGAACATTTGGCCTTGCAAATTTTGGGGGCACATGAATGATAAATGTGAATGCACGACTTAGGACAGAATTGATGTGATCCTGTAATAGTCTTGCACCATTTTCCTAACAATGTTATAGTTTATGTTAATACCTATGCATAATATATCTTTTAAATTATATGAATACAGTAGTAATTCTTTTGATCAAACTGCATAAAACACTCTTGATATGAAAATGAAAAATGAGGCTTTGTTTTACTAAAATAACAAAAATTCTCTTCACTGTATTAATAAAAATTTAGAAAATTTGAGTAATTTGCAAGTTCAATATCAAATAATCTAACGTCCAAAATTTTGATGCATAACAAAGACTAAAACTAATATAAATCTTACGAATCAGTTGATGAAAACACCATATCTTCTTAAGATGAATGTGTAAACGCAAAAAAAAAAAAAACTATAATTATCTAATAACAAATATCAAACAATTTGTTAAATAATTCATTAAAAATATTGAACATACCGATGTTTAAAACAAATGATATGTATAATAGGCAAATTTATAAGTAGTAGTTCCTTTTTGAAAAAATAATTTTATGATTTTATCATCATTGAAAGCAATAAACCTTACATTTTATGTTCGCAGATGCACTAATCTATTCGGAACATGGAAACACTCCTCAGACCAATCGACACCTAAAATGAAATTCACTGTGCAACGAACATTTGGCCTTGCAAATTTTGGGGGCACAGGAATGATAAATGTGAATGCACGACTTAGGACAGAATTGATGTGATCCTGCAATAATCTTCCACCATTTTCCTAACAATGTTATAGTTTATGTTAGTATACTTATGATATTATTTTACATGAAATAAAATCGTAATGATACCTTCTCTTGTAAACTTTTGAAATATACAGCTTGATTCCGAAACATATATTCAGCCTGCTTGTTTAGTAGTTTTACATCAATCATACCACTGCCATCTTTTATCTTAAAATGAACACGAAACCTGCATTTAAAGAGAAACATATCTGAATAATAAAAAAAACTATAGAAATGATTAAATACATCAGCATTAGGAGCAAAACTTACTTGATAGTTGCATGAACAACATCATTGCAATTGGAACATATCATTTGTCCATAATAAGACTCGCAACTATTTTGACAATGATTGCACGTTGCATACCATATCTTGTCAGTTTCAATTTTCTCAATACGTGCAACAATGCGGAAAAATTTGACCTACACGTAGTTGCACTATTATTTTCAAGCGTGATGTATTCACATATTAAGTAGTGAAAGACAATACAAAAATAAATATACTCACATCCTCCTGATGCCGATAATCTCGTATCCAAATTCTCTTTGCATTTGAAATTCTCAACGATGTCGATATAGTAAATCTACTTGAACGTATTAGTGAGACCAACTTTTGTACACCCCGATCTTCAAAGAACCTGCTAAAATGCTTCTTAAATGAAAAATTACAATGGATATCAAATCTAATGACATACTTAAAACATATTTTTCTCACCAATTATTGAGACGATCTGTAAACCTTGTTTTATAGTTAACATAAAACTTGCTAAATCGATGTGTATGCACAGAAGCGCCTGCAAACACTAAAAATGTTATAAGCAATTTTTTATTAACTTTTGGATTTATACAATGCGATTTATTTACCTTCTAAATTTTTTACAGTAACTCCACATGCCAACACAATGTTATTGTTATCAATCATCCGTAGTAATGATTCACCTTCATTAATCGCAAATTTTCCCCAGAGAACCATGCGAACTGCTGTCATGCTGATTATATAGAAAGATATTAGAATTTTGTGTAAAATATCAACTTTTTTAATAGAATTTCATAATATTAAAAGTCATAACTTACGTAGTATCAAGAAGTATAATTTCACGAAATGGAATACTGGCAGATGTCGAATGGCATTGGGATACACATACAACTAATCCAAAAATATCTATGACAAAACAAAATTATATAGCACATACGACAGATGAAAAAGAAAATTAGTATTGCCACTAAATGAAAGAATAGAGTGACTTACCAATGAGTTGGTCATCCAAATTCATATGGCCTTCTACATCTTTTAGCCTTACTATATGATAGAAATGTCGAAAGAATTCATCTTTATGATTGTACATTGTGACAACCTTCACATTTTGGTCTAATAGTACTTGATAACGATGCGGTACTATTTTATACTTTTTATCAGCTATTATGACTTGTACATCATTAATATTAAAAATATTTCCTTCAATCAGGACCTGAGCAAAGTGAGCAGCATTACGACCAAATACAACACCTTGCATGAAGAAACCCTGAAAATTTTCATTAATTGAAAAAGATATAATACAACTCGATAAAAACTCTATCTAAATTATGGAAGTGAAAAAATATAAATATTGAAATTATTACACTAAGTGGACACATTCTTACCTTACGATCGACAAACACCATCTTTAGTGTCCTTATCTTCTGCTCATTTTGACATACATGTATCAATCTAACCAAGCGAACTTCAATGTTAAATCTGCCACCGTTTGGATTCAAGAACTCTAAAGGTGTATAAATTATATGTGCAGCTCCTGTACATAGTAGTTACAATTCTTTTATACCAAATAATTTATAAATTTACTAACAAAAATGCAACGTAGGAAGAATAAGTTATACACTAATCAGACAAATGCAAATTTAATATATCATGAGTTTATGATAAATCTTCAACATACTAAAAACAAATATTACAATGAAAAACTTGATTTCTATTAAGAGAAAAATGGTAAAAGGTAAATACATAAAATGGTACTAATTTTATTCATGAACTGCAGCAAGTACTTCAGGATACACAATGTTTTTAGTGCAATTTTGAGGAATTCCTGGCTTATTACAAATGAGAATTTTTAAACCTAATGGGTTTGTTACACGTGACAAAGCAACATACAATTGACCATGTGTGAAGATTGGATTTGGCAAATATAGCCCCACCCTTTCGAGTGTTTGTCCCTGACTTTTATTAACTGTCATTGCAAATGCCAATTTAATTGGAAACTGTCTTCTTTTCATTTGAACAAATGTTTGAGATCCAGTTGTTGTCAAAACAATACGGGGAATCAGAACATCTTCTCCCATATGAGATCCACTGATTACGCGTGCCTCAAGCACTTTTTCACCCATTTTCGAAATTATAAGCCGAGTCCCGTTACATAAGCCCAAAGATTGGTTGAGATTTCTAAGAAGCATTATAGGTGCCCCTTTTTTGAGTTCCAGGCAGTGATTGGGTATACCAGAAATCTTTATAGAGTTCAATAATTCAGGAGGATACATATTTTGTTCGCGATCACTTGTTTCACCAGGACTCAACTTATCCGCACTATAGAATTGTTGAACTTCACCCGGAAGCATAGATAGCATTATAGAGTTGATCTCATCAACGTCAGAGTTTTTGGGGGCTAGAATGGCTCTTTCTTTCAGATAAGTAGAATCATGATACCTATCATTCAGTTGTGGATAAGTTGTATTTATCAATTGAACCAAAGGATTTGTATTATTTTCTACTAAAAATTTTTCTGGTATTTCAATCCAGTCCGATTCCCCACCACCATCAAATTGTAAACACCTTACTTTTCCTTCTCCAATGGCATTTATCCACTCAGCAAAACTCCGCAATTCATCAAGTGATTGAGATGAACCATCTTGTGCAATAAGTCGCATGTTTATTTTTAGATGCATCACTTGACATTGACTCCAAAGGTCAGACTTGTGTAAAGAAGTTGCAACAATAGCTTCACGCCTACCTTTAGTCACAACAGGTAATATTTGTTTAAAATCTCCACCTAATATGAACAACTTTCCACCAAACGGTTTATCAGCAGAACAATTCTCAGTAGCCTTTAACACATCTTTGAATGTTTTATCTACTGCCTCGAAACCATATCGATGCATCATTGGTGCCTCATCCCAAATTATCAATGATGCCTCTTGAATTAGTTTTGCTAAATCAGAGTTTACATTGATAGGACACCGTGATTTTTCATCTAATTCAAATGGAATTTTAAAGCGCGAATGAGCAGTTCTACCTCCTGGCAATAATAGTGATGCAATTCCAGATGATGCGACCGACAAAACAATCTTTTTCATCGATCTGAATTTTGCAATTATGGTTCTCCACAAATATGTCTTCCCAGTTCCACCACTACCATTCACAAAAAAGAGGCCACCACTTTTTGTCTCATACGCTTCAACAATAGCATTAAACACTCTCAACTGGTCTTCATTCAAACCATTGAAATATGATTGAAATGCTTGCTCTTCTAGAGTGTCTTCATATTCAAGTTCTTCTCTTATAAGCCTATTTGTTATACATCCAAATGATCGAAAAGATGGTTGGGGCATAGGAGAAAAGTCTTCCAGTGTCTTTCCATTTCTGTTAAGAATGTATTCAATTTCTTGGAGCCCCCATTCCTTCAGTTCTTCATCATTCAAATGTATGCTATCATCCCTCAATTCTCTTCTGACTCTATACTGTAAATCATCTACCATAACTCTCCAATGTTGTTCCCATAAGTTAACAGGATCAGTTATTTCTGACAACATAAGCATAGTAGAAAACATATTTCTCAATTTTAATGGTGAAGCCCAAGTTGATGCTTCGGATAAAGCCTCATGCCATTCATTATCATCATCCAACAAACCACGTGCCAAACATGCTTGCTTGAATGTAGGATATGCAACCCCATTGAAAGTTTTTATGTCTTCAAAACATTGTGCTCCACGAACTATATAAAGTAGCATGCGCAGGTAGTACTGTTCACCAGAATTTGGATGTGCGTAAGGCAATCTACCAATGTAATTACCTTTATGTCTCATAGCCCACTCCTTATTTTTCCAAACCCATTTAGTAGGAAACTCAACATACGTAAGTCCTCTTGCTTCTGGATATTTTTTATTTGCTTCAAACCATTTGGTCAACATTGTATCTTGCACACCTTCTCGACTTACAACTTCGTTCAAATTATCTTCGTCACGGAATACAACAAACTGTTGATTTGGTAAATGGTATTGTAACCTTTCAACAGTTGGATTATGTTGTTGAAGCTCAAACGCATATATTCTCCAACATGCTTCAATAGCTGACACATAACGACAGTCCCGGTATTGTTTTATTTCATCAACATGGCTGTATACATGTTGGCCATTATTATGTAAATTAGCAACATTATTTTCAATTACAATTACGGCTCGATCAATCCCCTTCCAGATGTATTTGTACATGTACTTCATCAACCTCGGAGATGCACACTTCTCAATATTTATGTGGGCATTGAACAAAACAATGAGATCTCGATTATATGGAACAACCCATCGATTATCAATCTCCACCCCATTTATGATCAACATATTTTTGGGGTCAAATCTTCGCCGATAAGATACAAAACCATCTTCGTCGATAGTTGTCTGATTACAAAATTTTTTGGGATAGTGTTTAGAACACTTTCCTTCTACCATGCATGGAGCATTTGAGTTATGTTTTCCACACGGCCCATGAATCATACATCTCACCACGGTCTCATAAGCCAACGGATCAAGATCTTTATCAGGAATTTCAGCACATATGAATTCATCAATATCATCTGGAGTAAGTGGTTTATCTTGCTCTGATAGAGTCAATGTCATATGTGAATGAGGCAATCCTCGTTTTTGAAACTCTATCACATGAATATCTGTTTTGAATAAAATGTATTAAAAATGTTAACTGATATATTTTAATGAAAGTTTTTTTTGAAGAGAAAAAAAATTACCTGACAATACGCTTCCAAAAAACTTTTTTTCTTTTAGAAGTTTCATCAATTGTTTATGCTTCATTCTGAAAACTCTAGCTAGAATATCAGGCCTATCATCAGCACGCTGACCAGGAAGCCTTTGTAACTCTTTAGAAATTTCTGGCCAATTTGGATTACAGGTAAAAGTAATAAAAAAGTCTGGGGGTCCAATGGATCTGCAAATGGCCATAGCATCCTGATAATGTTGCATCATATTACGTGGACCTCCTGTAAAAGAAGATGGTAATACGATTCTTCTTCCAACTGTGCTGGCATCAACGTCTCCAATAACAACAGCATCTTCCAAACCTTGATACAAATCTGCACGCATCTCAGCTTGATGTGTTTTTATGTAATTTAGCCTCTGCTGTTCAATTGCTGCATAACAATCAACAGCAAGTTGGTTAAACAGGCGTCCACCTTGTAGAAGTGTAGTTCCTTCTAAATCTCTGTGTTGCATCCGAAATGCCCAAAACTCCCTCATAGAAACTTTTCCTTTCTGTAGAGTTAAATTATACGGAATACCAACTACCCAACCATCGGTACCATATGGAAAGAGTAATGGATATTGCAATGGCGTATATGACGGGTGCGTTTCACTTATTCGTTTCAAAAATCCATCATTTTTGCATACGATTATATCACGACATCCTGTCGCACTTGTATCATCTCCGACAATTAGTGCAGCTATCTCACTCGTAGTAGGTCGAATGTATTGCCTATTGTTCCTTGATTGTAAAATGCGTATGTGCAAATTTACACTGTTGTCATGTTGCAAAGCATCTCTTGCACTACGAAATACTTGAACGTAAGGGTTCACATTATCTAACATTATTTTGAGCCCTTCAACAAAAGGAGCAAGAGTTCTCGCCTCAGTTCCACTATTTCTCATGACATTTAATCGGTTACGAAGTTCATTTTCTGTGTCACAAATGTACAACTGTACAAAACCATTCATTCTTCCAGGTACTGGGAGTAAAGAACCAATTCGATAATAATTTTCACCAGATATCCTAAAACATGGTGGTCCTTTTCCATCCATAACAGATGTATCAATCTTCCCGCCCATAGATGTGAAACAAAATATGGAATTCAATATTCTAATATTTTCCATAAACATTCTATCTCTGAATAATTCATCTAAATAGTCTGGAGAATGTGGGAGAAAAGGCAAAATCACTTTTCCACTTTGACAACATAACCCAAATTTCGGATTGATTTTTGAGCTATTGACGACCTTTTCTTCCAACCACATGATTGCACCACAAAATCGACAAACAATATTTCTTTCACCCAAAGTTGATCTTCCATTTGAACGATTTCGTATTGGCCGTTGTATAACTGGCAGTTCTGTAGGTATTGATTAAAATATATAAATAATTATAATCATATTTAATTATGATTCGAGAATCTATACATGAAAAATCTAAGGTGGCAATTGACATGTAAGAAATGTCTATCACTAATTATCTCATAATAGTTTAAAATTTATAAAGAAAAAGATAATTTTTAATTTTGTTAACATATTACTACATTACAGATTTAACAATATAAATAAAATAAAAAAGTACAATGTTTCAATTTAACTAATGTACACAATGTAAGTCAAAAGAATTTGCATTTATATGCATGACTATTATAAAAAAATTCAATGATTTTCATTGGACACATATAAAACATTACCTTGAACCACTGGAGCATGTGAGGATGGGGGCTTCTCATTGGACACATGATTAATTTCCACTGGAATGCTACTTTGTACCAAAATCTCATCTTCTGAATTAGGATTTTCACATGCCTGATCCCCTATGTATATATATATATTGTAACATATATGCGTGTTAAAAATTGAAACATAACACAAAAGAAAAAGCATGCACATACGCATAACAAAGTTACCATATGCTCTTGGGTTTATTTGCGGGATAGTTGTACTTGCATTTCCATGTTCATAGATTGATCGGCATGGCCCATTTGGATTGTAATTTATAGGTGTAAGATGAAATCTTTGGACTACAATGTTCTGGTCTATACCTAGAAAATATGCAAAAGTTCATATAAATACAATATCAACAATTCGTCTGTTTATTAGAATTCAAAATACATTAAAAATGAAAAAGAAAACAAAACTCAAAAATATGGAGCTGGTCTATTTCATTTTTTTTTAAGCCAAAACATAAGGTAAAAGAAAGAGCAAAAAAAGCACAAAATTCATTGTATCTAATTCTAATGAAGTGTGATATCATAATAGCCAAGTTTAATGGTATTACCTTGAACTATAGGAGCATGCGAAAATGGTGAATTTGCACCAGATACATTGTTTTCCACCGGAATACTACTGGCTACAAAAATATCATCATCTGAATCATGAAGATTGGGTGTTTGATTGCCTAATATATTTTGTCATTGCATATATGTGTGTTAGTATGACATTTTGACTAATATTTTACAAAAATGAAGAATATGAAAATAGCCAAATAAAAATATGATATTAAAAACAACATTTCATATGAGCATAATATGATAACCAAAGGTAAATTTGGAAAGAACAAATGTAATTACTTACCATGTGGTATAGAACGTGCATCAATTCTTGTATCAACTTGAATTTGATGTGCAATATCCATGGGCTCTACTACATTGTAATCTATAAATCCAATAAATTAACCAACTGTGAATCAATAGTTGTACTAATTATGAGTCAAATTAAGTAGACTAAGTAGACTAAAAATTTAATTTTGTACCAATCGCAATTGGAACAGAATAAAGTGCTTGTTGTGTTACTTGGTCCAGGCCATTGTTATTTGCTAGTTCATTCCCTATGTGCAAGACATGGTAGAAAAATATTAATGCAAGTTAGAGTTCAAATTGCAACCTTATATGATATTATATAAAATATTAATGTTTGACGGATAATACAATGTTTGTATAACTATCCCCAAAAAAATAATAAAAATTATAAGACAAATGAATTTGGCGCATATATAATAACAGTTATAAGAGATTTCATTTACCACTCACGACTTGAGCGGGAAGAAATGTTGTCGATGCGAATTGATTGTTTGCATTATTACCCACAAGCTCTTGTCCTGTAAGCATCCAAAATTAAGTATCAAATATATAACTCTACTTTGTCATATTAATTGAATTTTTAAATTAAATATCTTAATGGATTTTGAAAATTATCATGTAATTATTAAAAATAAAAAATAATAAAATGTATATTAGCCAAGAAAGAAAATAATAAAAATTATAAGATAAAATTATATTATATATATATAATATAATAACAGTTATAAGATAATTCATTTACCATTCATGACTGGAGCGGGAAGAAGTGTTGAAGATGTAAATTGATTGTTTGCATTATAACCCACAAGCTCTTGTCCTGTAAACATCCAAAATTAAGTAACCAACACTTTAAATATATAACTCTACTTTGTCTTTTTAATTAAATTTTTAAATTAAATATCTTAATTAAATATCACTATTTAAGAGAGCATACCATTCTCTGCCTCATCGACATGTGTTAATGGGTCAAAATTATTTCTAGTACCACGCCTTAAACTTCTTGCCCGGGATGATGATTCTCGATTTGAACGTGATGATGTTCCCCATGTGGGACGTGTTGAAGATCCTCGTCTGCCTCGTGTTGGTGGCCTATAAATATGAGATTCCTCATCAAGCGCAAAATGACTATTATTTGATTCCAATAATAGTGGATACTCCCTATCGAACCGTGCCAAAGTTTCAGCAACCAAATGATCGGTTAATCCTCTATGGCGTTTAGCATATAATTCTCTCTTTCGTTTTAATCTCGCAAGCTTGTAATTCACTTGATTATTATCCATCCTACATATAAAGTTGAAAAATTAAAATGCATTGAGCATAAAGAAATATTTGAATGCAAGTATAAAATAAAGCATAAAGAAATTTATAGCTATTTTGGAATTAATAATATTTATAACATATTAATAAAGTTTTCATTATAGTAAAATAATAATTTTAAATTTACCTATGAACTAAAGAACTAAGTTTGAATAATACAATTTCATGACATATTAATAAAGTTCTCCTTATAATAAAATAATAACAAATGATCATTGAATCAATACAATATAAAACAAAAAAAATAATTTTATATACAACAATACTATATGTGTTTTTAATAAAAATGTGATACATAATTAATATTAAAATTAATAATTTCAATAAAAGATATTAAAATCAATAATGCACTATTTCCTACCTAACAATGCATGTGCACCCACGACTTAGCTGATTACTATCGAAAATTTGAAATTAAATCAAAGTCTTTGCATATTTGAGAATATAATGTGATTTAGAGGATGTTTGGTTAAACTTATTTAGAGGTTTTATAAGCTTCTAAATTTTAAAAGATGGTTTTTGAGGTTGCAAATGTTAATTTTGATTTAAATGCTAAGTTTTTAAATTGTTTGAACAAATAAAACATGGAACTTAGGAATCAATAATGACAGTTTTAGGATTATATAATCGACATAAAAGAAGTTATGTCTAGCTTCCTCATCTCAAAAGAAAAGGAGTTCCCTGTTCCCTTAAAGGAGATCTACTATTTTAAAATTTCATAACCCAGAAAATTTGAAGAAATCTTGCAGAATCTTAAATATCTTTTTAATCTTCTAGTAAGGCTAGTAGGCTACTAATAGTCTAATATATATCTTTTTAATCTTCTCGGAAAACTACTAATATATATGCATGGGCGAGTAACATATATTTTTCGGAGAATTATATCAACAATCCCTAAGATAATATCTAATTACCGATTGACTCTCTTGCTTCACTAATTATCACTATACTCCAATTATGTTGCTAATAATAAAAACTCCAATTATGTTGCTAATGTGCATACAGAGAGGACCATGTCCTGCTTTCAACAATGGTCACATATTTCGGTTTAGAAATTTAGAAATTAAATCCTTGGATTTGAATGTACCAAAAAATATAGAAAAACAGTAATGAAAAAACGCAATCATTATACAAAAAAAAAAGGAAACGTAAAAACGAAAATAAAATAGGAAACATAAAAATGGTTTGAAAAGTTACCTCAAAAGGGATCAACAGATACAACTGCAAAAAAATAGAAAATCGAAAAAAATAGAAAACGTAAAAAGGAAAAAAAAAATAGGAAACATAAAAATAGTTTGGAAACTTACCTCAAAAGGTACCAACAATGAAAATTGCAAAAATGGCTTGAACCCACTCAAGTTTTTTTTAATTATCTTTGAAGATGTGTCTATTGATATTCAAGTGAAAAGGTTAAAAAAAATAATTCATCAAATTTTTATTTGATTGTGTGCATTTTCAAAAAGTTTATGGAAAAGACGTCAAAATAATTTCATTGAAAATATAATTTTTTTTTGATAGCCTTGTCATCTGCATTTTTATTGCCAGATCAATAGTGCATGAATTATAGTGTTTTGAAAACTTGCATAGAAGTACATATAATATCAAACTCTCTAATTGTTGTAGATATAGATTGTTGGTCAACTTCACTTATAAATATATACATATATATATATATTAAATGTCAAAATAATTTCATTGAAAATATAATTGTTTTTTATTGTCTTGTAATTAGTAGATTGTCTTGTAATTAGCAAATTTTATTTATTTATTTATTTGATTGTGTGTTTTTTGAGAATCTTGTATTTTGAACATACATTTTTTGTTTTTAATCCTAAAAAGATTCAAAGAAAAGTAAACCCATCACTATTCATAAAAAATCACAACAAAATAAAAGCAAATTTTTAATAGAAGAATTATGAACAGTACATATTATTTTAATACATATATGTCTACGGTGTACCAATTCAATAGTCTTGGTATTTCTCCACTCACCTTGTTCTGAGCCAAGTCCCTAGAGCAATCAATTTTAAAAGTACTTCATCACAAAATAGCTCATAATCAAAATTGAAACAAAATACATGAAAAATAATAACAATGATACTCACAGAATTTTCAAGTTAGGAATCTGAGAGAGTGTCGAGGGAATTGGACCAATTAACTGATTATTTTTTAAAATCCTATCGAGGAGGAAATATTTTCAAACAGAAAAAAATATATCGTAGAAATAAAGAAAATATTTTCAAACAGAAAAAAATATATCGTAGAAATTAAGTCCAAAAAAGAAGGGGTGGGGGGATTTTCAAGTTCTGAAACGTGAAAGTGTTCAATTAGCAAATTTTATTTATTTATTTGATTGTGTGCTTTTTGAGAATCTTGTATTTTGAACATATATTTTTTGTTTTAAAAAAAATCAAAATTCTAAAAAATTAGAATTTGGTCAAAAGTTATTTAAGTCTCTAAATAATCTCTAAAATGTTTGTGCCAATTATTGGTGCGTCCATAGGAATTTGGCATTAATTATAGTGATAATCCATATCAACCAATTACTCATACATCAACACGACAGATATGATTAATTCGGTCATCTGTCATCAGTTACTAGTCGTGGAACATAATTATTAGCATATCCATTAATGCCAATATTGTCAAATACCAGGGTCATATTACTAAAATAAGTGATTTTGCATATAATTTATTGCAAACATATTTTTTAATTATAACAGCATAGTTTTTTTTTTTCTTTTTGATAATATTTAGACATTGCTCTTGTAATTTTGAGGATGGAACATTAAAGGTTACTCCTCCTTCGAACAAGTGCGCTTTTCGGGATTCGAACTGGTATTCTCATTCTTACGGAGGTCAAAATTACTTACCACTCGACCATCAACTTGTTGGTATTATAACAACATAGTTGAAGTTATAGACATATAACTTTTTCTTTCTGTCATCAGAGACATAAAGCAAACTTTTTCTTTTTTGTCACTTTATTAGCAACATATCATTTGCACAACTTCATAGTTGTATTATTGATTTAATTAGAGGATATATATATATATATATGTATATATTATATTACAGCTCTAGAAGTGAGTTATTTTCTTTGTTTGTGTCTGTTATGTTTTATCTTCTTTTTATTATTATTTATTTATTTTTGTTGAGCTCACACGCATTAATGCACCATAGATAGGAGGTGTTTGTAAAACCTTTTACTTTTGAAAAAGTTCAGTAAAAATTGAATGGTAAAAGTAGGTTGTCTTTGAAAAAAGAAGTAAAAAGTATAAAGAAAAGTAGTTGAAGTGTTTGAAAAGAAATGAAAAGTACTTCACTACAACAAATTATAAAATTTGCAACGATTTCTTTTGTTACAATATTTTTTTCGTTGCATTTAGTTAAGCTTTGGCAACAAAAAATGGTATTTGTTGTTTATTATTGATTCTTTTAGAACAAAAACTTTTATTGTTGCCAAAAATATAGTTATTTGATGTCATTTTTGTAATTTATTTGACAACGATATTTACAATTCACAACAAAATATGTTGTTGCAATAGAATAGTTTTTTTAGGAACCATATGAAGACGTAGCTAATATTGTTGTTTTTGCAACAAAATATAATTGTAGGTTATGCATATATTTAGACAACAAAATTTATTGTTGATAATAATTTTAAGTAATTGGCGACTAAATAATATCATGTCAATATATTAAAATTTATACAACGAAAAAATTTGTAGCATTTGTACCTTATTAGGCAATGAAATATAGCATTGTAAATATATTTATAAATTAGGAATTAAATTTTTCGTTGGGAAATAATTGTGAGTATTTTGTGGACAAAGTATTTCGTGCTAAAATGTATAATACATTTGTGCATGAAATATTTTATTGCAAATTGGTGAGTGCTTTTATTCTGAAAAGTTTCATTGCAGATAATTATACACTTTTACTACAAAGGTTTTCGTTGCGAGTAATTTAATTCTTTTAGAAACCACAAATTTTGTTGTAAATTGTTAAAATATTTAGGAGAATACTTAAAAACCTTGTAACTTTTTTGTTCTATATTTAAAAAGCTAATGAAATTAATTTTTACATAATAGACTTTTAAATCAATTGAACAATGTAAAAAAAATATCTATCAATTCCTCATTTTTTAATAGAGGATATGTATTTTAGTTTTGTATTTTTAACTTCAAATAATAATGTTGGATTTTTAATAAATTGATAAGTTAACTTAAACTTAGTTATTTGTTAAATCGAGTTATTAAATTGTACAAATTAAGGATAAGTAATAACTTCATAATATTTAAAATAATGCATTTATAATCTTATCTAAATTTATTAAGTGTAAAAACATAGCAACAAATAAATAAATTATCAACATGGTCTAGTGGCAAACAAACTTACATGTCTCACGTGACACTCAGGTTCGATTCTAGGCTAGCGCATATTGTTCCATGTGCGCTTATTTCCTTGCGACTCTAGTTAAACTACGATTCAAATCACGACAGGCATAAATGGCACTATTGAGGGTTTGAATCGCGCGACGAGTGGGGTAGGATTTAACTGAGCTTTTGAATCGTGCGATGGACAAGGAGGGCTAAAAGAAGTATTTGTGAACAAATATTTTTGTTGTCAAAAAATATTTTGAGGCACGGTATATTTTGTTGTTAAAAATCATGTCTTTTACAATGAAATGTATCATTGCAAATCCCAAAAAAATGTCAACTTCATGATATAACGTTTAGCAATGAAATATTATCCTCACTAACGAAAAACATATAGTTTTTGAGACAATATTATTTGTTGTCAATCATACAAAAGTTGACAACGAAATCAATAATGTTGCCTATATACAATGTATAGGCGATGAATTCTACTTTTCGTTGCAATGAACTTTTAGCAACGAGGATCTGCCTACGAAGCTGGCAACGAAAATATTTCATTGTTAATAGATTTTGCAACGAAACATTGTACTTTTCACAACAAAAGTATTTGTTATTAAAAATACAATTTGTTGTAGCGTCACTATGAGATAATCAACTTGCAAATAATTATAAAAATATTAAGAAACAAAAAAAAAAAGAATTGGTTTATAACTACTTCCAACTTCTAACTTTTTTTTTGCTAAAAAAAATAGAAGCTAATATACTAAATACTACTATATTGTTTAAAAATAACAAAAAAGTATAAAAATACTTTTTTTTTTAAGTTATTGCTAACACCCCATAGCGCTTGAAGCTCTGATTATTATTTTGTGCTCGGCTCTTTATGTTATCTTTTTTTCGAATAAATTATGTGTAGGTTATCCTTATTTCAATTTTTCGCTTTTCAATGGCACTAGAATATATATGGGAAATTGGCATATTGCACCCTCTAAATACACTTGATTGGTACTTTGCACCGTAAAATTCAAATTTTGGCATTTTGCACCCTTGAAAATATATTAGTTTGGCACTTTGCACCCTCTACCTATTCCCATTAAAAACTTCAACTGGAAATAATATTCCGACCAAAATTTCAAAAATCTCTAAAATTCAAAAGGTAATTTGAAAATCAAAAGATGATAATCTTATAACTTGAAAACTTGGCCTAGATATTATCAATAATTATTTTAAATTTAGTACCCTCATTAGTAAAAGATTGTTCAATTTGGCAAGGCAATGTTTGCTATCACTTTAAAAACACCTCATAATCTCGAGAAATAAAGGTATCATTGAGTGACAATGATACGAATTTGTGTATGATAGTGCATAGTTTAATAAAAAAAACCAACAAAAAGTAGCAAAAAAGAAATATTTTATGGCCTATTCTCAATTTGAAATGCCTCTTCATTGTCAACATCTTCTTTTAATATTTTCATAATTGCTTATTACCTATTTTCAATAGTCAAGATTTTTCAATTTGTTGCTAGAAATTAAGTGAAAAGTTGAAGAGATATTGAAGAATGCTCAAGCCGTAAAGATGAGTTCCTTTGCCTTTTATTTTTCTCAAATTTGTTTGTATTGTATCCTAGTTTTTATGAAGAAGTCGATGTTCAATTTGTTACTTTATTTATTTAATTTTATATAAACTATCAAATTTGCCCTTCTAATTTTGACCGAAATATTATTTTCAGTGGAAAATTTCAATGGGAATGGGTGGAGGGTGCAAAGTGCCAAGCTAATGTATTTTCGAGGGTGCAAAATGCTAAAATTTCAATTTTATGATGTATAGTGCCAATTAGATGTGTTTAGAGGTTGCAATACGTCAATTGCCTAATATATATAAGACTAATCAGGATTAGTACTTCCGGAAACAAAACTTATACTAAATAATCTTGAATAACATAAATATAAGGCGTTACGCAAATCAAGTATTTGTATGTGTGTGTATATAATATATATATATATATACTTTTGTCTTCTTTTTTTTAAAATAAATATTTCATTTAATTACATCAATAACTCATGTATTAAAATTAAAATATTACATCAAATTATTCCATCTTAACAAAACAATAAAACTACTATTATTAAAGTAGAATAAAGACCTACTCGTTTCATTTTCATCAAAAAAAAAAAAAAAGACCTACAGGTTTCCATATGGAATTGAATCGAAGACCTTATAATTTTATAAGGGCATTAAATTAGCTAGCTAAGTTAGACCTCACCAACATACTTTAACCTAATTTGTAAGTATCCAATATCTATTATTAGGAAATATATATATATATATATTATCCTTTTGTATATGGATTGATATTCCATTATATATATATATATATATTAATGTTGAATTCTTTTATATTTATTGAATTGACAATCCAGTTCTTATTCAAATTGATGCTTGGAAACTATATTTAGTTTGTAATTAAAACTAAACGAAGTACTGTTATGTTATGTTATGTTATTAAAATTATTGAAAAACACGTGATTTATCTTTATTTTTACCGTAAAAAGAAACAAGAAAGGCTATATCAGAATCCTTTTTTCTTCCGTCTCGATAAATTTTCTTAGAAACAGAAGAAAAAAAATCTTCATTAAATGTCTTTTTTTTTTTAGGGAAAAATGCATTGTACTCCCATGTGGTTTGGGAAACAAGCACGCTAGACCCTGTGTTTTTCTAATTGTTATAGAAAACCCTATGGTTTTAAAAATCAAGCTTAACAAACCTTCTTTACCACTCGTGTGATGCACGCGCGTACTGTGCAGTTCATCTTCATTTTTTTAAGGATAAAATGACATTTTTACCCTTATTCATTTATATTATTATTATTAAACCTTTTTTAATTATTTTCTATAAAACAATTTCAATTTTCCTTTTATTTACTTTTCAAATCCAACAATTTCAATTTTCCTTTTATTTACTTTTCAACAAATCCACAGCCGGCGCCACCTTCCACCACCACCGACGCCACCCTCCACCGCAACCTCGCCAACACCCAAGAGAAATTTAAAGAGAGAGAGAGACAGAACGAGAGAGAGACATGAGAGAGAGAGAGAACAGATCGAGAGAGAAAGAGAACCGGGGAGAGAGAAAACGGATCGAGAGAGAAGAGAGTCGGGGCAGAGAGAGAGATCAAGACAGAAAGAGAATCAGGGAGAGAGAAAACGTATCGATGGAGAAGAGAGTCGGGGAGAGAGAGAGATCCACAGAGAAAGAGAGTCGGGGAGAGAGAAAGAGATCGAGACAGAAAGGCAATCGGGGAGAGAGAGATCGTGACTCACCGGCAACAGAGGGCGGTGGGTGACTGTGGCGTCGGCGGCGCGAGATAAATCTGAGAGAGAGAGAGAGACAGAGAGAGAAGACGGGCGGCGGCGAGATCTATCCGGTGAGCGGCGGCGGCGGCGGCGACGAGATCTTCCGATGAGTGTTGGCGACGACAAGATGACGGGGATGGAGACGTCGCCGGCGGTGAGAAGACGAGAGGGAGAGGATTGAGGCGTGAGAGAGAGAGAGAGAGAGAGAGAGATCAGATGAAGGAAAAACTGGGAAAAAAACGTAAAAAAAGAATGAAAAAGAAAAAATAAAAAAAGGAAAAAGTAATATTGAAATATAGGCAAGGGTAATTTAGTCAATTCAACTAAAAAATTTGACTAATTTGATCAAGGGGGTGGTGAGCAACTTTAAAAAATCATAGGATTTTTTATAATAATTAGAAAAATGCAAGGTCTAGCGTGCTTGTTTTCCAAACCACAGGGGAGTACAGTGCATTTTTCCCTTTTTTTTAATTAAAATATCAGGTCTGAAAATTCGATATGATTTTCCCAACCAAAGAAATTTAGTTGCCATAAAATGTTCCTTTCGTCAAAACTCGTTGGGACTAGTCCTACCTTTCATCGGATCCAGCATTATAGGCCGACCATCCCCAATTCATAATACCTCAAAATAATTGACAAGTTCTATGCATTCCATATAAGGTTCTAATCCGGGTATTCGAAATGAGTGTAGTGGAACTTAATAAACTTTCAAAGGTAATTTATCAAAAAAAAATTAAAATTTGAAAAGTGGAGTAGCTATATGAGGTAACAAATGTAAAGTGGCGATATGATTTCATACTCTAAATAATACATGCATAATACATACAAAAAAGATGGTGTCAGTTTTAATCATATGCATTATATTTCTTGATCGTCAACAGTAGAAATGAAGTGACCCTTCACCCGATTGTGGAATTGAATTGGTAGAAAAAAAAAATGGGTTGCTGGCATGAATTGATCAACTACGCTTTTATAGAATATTGATAAAGCTTTGCTTACTTTTGTGACAACGATGAAAATCTTCCAAATTAGCTATATATTACTCATACTAAATGACAATTCATTTTTACTGGTTTGTCTTGAGCACTAATGGAACTATTTCTTGTTAAAATCTTGTCGGCTACCTTTCTTTCTCAATTAATTTACTTTTTTACACTAAAATGAGAAATTTTTTTTTGTTTTTGGATAAAATATGATTCCCCTATATTATAATATATGTAACACTTGCTTTTTATACTTTTAAAAGCATTACTGACCTCCCTCTAGATGATTAGTTGAAATAGTATTCTTTAAATTTGACAAAAGGGCCCCACATTATAACATGTGTGTGTGTGTTTATCTTATTGTCCTAATCAAATTTATATATATATATATATATATATATGAAATCATTCTTAAAATTTTTTTCTAAGTAACTTTAAAAAATATCAAATATTTTTCTAATTAACTTATAATTTTCTATATTTAAACTAAAATTAAATGCAAAAATAAAATACTTTTAGCACAACTTATTATTATTTGCTTAGCATGATTGATGGAAATGTTTTACTTTCAAAATGATATTATTTCCCTTTTGTACATAGTTCTAATGCATAAACTACCATGCATAAATTAATAGAAAGTCATTATTTTAAAATTAAAATAGTTTAGTTAATTAATTATTCTACCTAATTATTAATTAATTTTATTGGGTTCATTAATGTATATTTATAAAATTGTTTCACTTGAAAAATAAATAATAAAAAAAAGTTATGTGGCACTTTGAAAATTGAATATGTTAAGAAGAAATAACAAACATAATTTTCTATATACAAATTTGATATTAAGACAAAAACAATGACATATTACATTAAGGGGTATTTTTGTCAATTTCAAAAAAAGGACTACTTTGACTTGTCAACTTAAGGCGGGGGGGTGTAATTAAAATTTTTTAAAGTATAAGGAGGTAAGTATTACATATCTTATTGTACTATAGGATGCAAATTATATCTTATTCTTACTTTTTTGCACTAAAAAATTATATTGATAACAACATAATAAGTGATAACATAAAAATTGTCAATAATTATTTATGTATTTTATACCAATAATTGTTTTTTTTTTCTGTCACTTGTCATTTTTATGTGTCACGTCTGGTATTATTATTTTTTTTTTGTCAAGTAGTATTATTTGTACGAAAGAAAAATCATCCCCATCAAGAATTAAAAAGTTGTTCAATTGATGGCACAATGAGCATAGACCAATACAGTGAAGATTCCAGGGTTTGTTTATGTGACATATTTCTTCAATTCTTGATGGCTAATGCCTTAAAACAATTTAGCATGAATTTGGATGCATCCAACGTAGGAAGACTATTTATAATCAATTTGATTAAGACCCTTCATTTAATTCAATCAAAACCAATGGATTATGTGTTTTTCTTACATCCCCCACCCCCACAAGCATCAATTAGCAATTTCATAAATACAAATATATATATATATATATAGTTATATTTAATTACTTTTGCAAGTGTTGGTGGCTTAAGAAAAGAAAAAAATCACAAAACAAAGCAGCACTGGCCCAAAAACAGCCTGGAAGATGGCTTTATCCTCACACACCATAGCAGCAGAGACAAACGCGCACACATATATATACATGAGGAGAGAGAGAGAGGGGGGAGGGAGTAAATAATGGGGGTTTATGAGGACCACCAAATTGTTGCCACATAATTTGTTGCATACCCATGTGAACATACATCCTTTGTGTGCTGATGCTGTGGCCTCATTTCATTTCCCAACTGTTTTTGCATCACCTTCTTTAAAGTCCCCTTCTTTCTTATTATTTTTACTTTTTTATCATCACCTTTTAACCTTTTGACCATGCACAGATTTACTCATATATTCTATTTTCTTCTCTCTCTCTCTCTCTCTTGGATAAAGAGTGTATATTCCGTTTCAAATGACAACTTGATGTATAATAGACGCGTGATGGTTTTATGGCTATGGTCCATGCACCTTCACCCATTTAAAATGCCCCTCGACTACTTCCGAAAAAAGAAAAAAATTCGAAGAGTTAAACCCGTATTTAATCATCACGATTTAAGGCTTAATGATCATTATTCTTAAAATGAAGAAAAATTGTAAACCAATTAAGTCCAAATGAATAAGAGTTCTTTTTAACAAACTTTTGTTTTAGAAAATATTTAATATTGTATTAGAAGTATAAGAGGCTAAATTTTTTAAATTTATGAACCCCACATATTAAGCATTTGATAAATGTGTTTGTTTCAGAATAAAAATGATCTTAATTGAAATTCATAAAATTTACCTCACATATAAGATTGTCACATGTTATGGAATTTAAAATTGAAATTGCCACATAGAATATAATCAAACATGCCCTTAAAGTTATTCACACACGAGTGCAAGTAAAATGTTACGGAACATTCGAACATATTAGAACATAAATCGAGACGCTGACTTAACTAGTTTTGTAAAGAATGAATGAGAGTTAGGTGCCGATAAAATTTCAAAGGTTGAAGTAATTAAATCCAATCAAGTCAATACTAATTACATGACGACTGAAAGGTTCAAAGGTTGAAGTAATTAAATCCAATCAAGTCAATACTAATTACATGACGACTGAAAGGATGAACGAGAGTTACGTGCCGATGAATTTCAAGGGTCGGAGTGATTAAATCCAATCAAATCAACATCAATTATATTTATCGTTTCATTGATATATAAGAAGAGACTAGAAATATAAGAATCAATCACTTCTCTAAGTGCATAAACTTCTAACGATGGCTATGCCAAATTAAAAGCCCTTAACTAATCCTAATTCTACTCGTAACTAAATTGCCCACCAAAGCAAACTCGCTTAATTA
>CM047870.1:15130045-15147143 GCA_026212405.1 Petrea volubilis
AAACAAATAAATAAACAAGAAAGTACAGTAGACTTATCAGTGTTTATTTGAAAGGGTACAACTGAATCACCGATTGAGTCGGTTTGCCTTAAAGAAATATTCGCCTACTGACCGGAGGTTGCGATGGGCCTGCAATACTCCTTCCAGGCATAAGACAGTCCAGAGGTCCGTTTCAAGCTGCACTGCTACGTTGGACCTCACTTCAAAAGCTAAAGAACTCAGGGGTTGTGTATGCAACGCAAAACACACACACCCAAAAAGCTAAAAGCGTAACACTCTTTAAGACTCAGCAACTTCTTAAAACAATATACTTTCTATTTTCTCTTGTTTCGTATGTGTGTATTCTGTGTCTATTTCTGTGTGTTTTGTAGGGAACAGGAGCTGCTATTTAGAGAAAAAAATAATACAGGAGTATTAATACCAATAATTAATTCTAAACCGTAACCTGTTGTAACCGTTGTAACGTTTCAAATAATTAAAGCTGAATTCGTAACTGCAAGTAACAGTCATCGGTTACTCAACAATCAATATCGCGTATTAATATTCTGTAATCGTTAACCGGTTTCAAAATTAATATTGTGCATTAATATTCTGTAACGTTTGAAGTTAAGTTTGAATTTAAAATTCAAACATAATTCCAAGGCTAGGTTTAGTAAAAGATAAGATCGGGACCATGACAATTCACCCCAACGCCCGTAGTTGCGTGTGGGACTACCCTATGCGGTACTTAGCTGTTTTGCTTTACACTACACAACATTTAAACCGCATAAATACTCGAATTATTAAGGTTAAATATCCCATATTGAATTTACACTTCTCCATTAACATATAGACAACATTTAACGAGACTTTATCTATGGATTTACACCACAAATGGCTTCATCCTAGATTAATCCCTATAAATGTTATCACAATTAAGCTCATTTCCAACAATGTCGTGGCAAGAGATTGGCATGACCTTTGTGTTAGCTAGGTCATGGATCGACGGTAGGGTAGTTGCCGACCCCGAACTTGCAGAACTCCTGCCAGCCCGTGAAGCGATTAGCTTGGCTAAAAGGCATAGCTGGCAAAACTTCTAGCTTGAAGGAGACAGCTCAAGCGTGATAGCCAAACTTCAGACCTTAGCGCATGACCCCTCCTCGTATGGTTTAATAGTAAAAGTGATTCAAGAGTTTACTCACAATTCGAACAAGATCACTTTCTCACATGTTAAGAGAAGTGCTAATAAAGTAGTTGTAGCACGGTTCGGATCTTCTGTTACATAATCGTGTTACATCTTCTGTTACACTCATCAATACAAGCTGCGTGTATTGGTGAGCGGGAAAAAAAATATAAAAGATTCTCTTCCTTATCTCGACCGCTCACCAATACACGTGATGTATATTAATGAGTGTAATAGAAAATGTAATACGATTATATAACAGAATATCCAAACCGGCTGTAGCACATAGTCAAGCAAGGAATGCGACTAGCTTTATTGAAGGCAGTGCAAATATTCCTGCTTTTATCCAAGAAATTGCAATGAACGATTTTAGTACTCGAATAAATTCCGTGGTATTTAAAAAAAAAAACGATTGTCATTTTAATTTGAATTATTGTATGAACTATCCTATTCTAAATTATAATTGTTAGATTCTTTTAAATAATTATGAATAACCATAAACTTACACAAAATCAATTCAAAAAATTACTATAAATATTGTCAATAGAATACTGTAATTTTGTAATTTATTTTTGTTTTTAATGTTATCTGGAAATGGTTCTACATTAAAACTGTTATAAATATCATACCATATACTTACGAAAATTAGAATTCAAAACTACAACAAATATTGTAATTAGGACACTATGGTATGTCATTTCGTTTCCTTTCTTACAAAAATATTATGCGTAGATAATGATAGGTAAGTCTTGTATTTCAAAACTAAAGTGAATAATAAATATCATAAATAATACATTATAAATATAAATTACTGTTATTCTTTAATTCGAATGAAAATACAACCTGTCTTATTTTAGCATTTGGATAAATCTTAAATCCTTTTAGTCTACTATGAGTAACCATATACCCACACAAATTAAAATCAAAATTATATAATTTCATCCGTGCAAAAATAGGCTATATTGAGATTGTCCATATGGGCGTACACGCGTAGAATATTGTTAGATATTTATACAATACATAAGCTAAGAAAAGTGTAATAAAAATTACTATCAAACATATGCGCATTTTAAATATATTTACACAAATATGTAAAATAAATGATATTTAAAAAGGAGGATCTACATAAATAAGAGTGAATTAATTAATACTATGTAGAGAGAGAAAGAAAAACAATTGAAATATGGAAAGCAATAACTAAGAAATTGTAACTTACGAAATTAAATGAGAGTAAATATGGAAACATCTTATTTTTCCAAGATGAATAAACTAACTTATTCAAATCAATATCATAAAAGTAATATACCAAAAATAGGGACACCACGTCATCATTGGCGACAAGTTATGTCCAAAATAGGACAAAAATCGAAAAATTTATAAATGGAGAGGGAAAAATTGATAAAAGTGAAACGAAGAGGGCAAAATCGAAAACACCTTAAATGTAGAGGACAAAAAAAGCAATTATCCCTTTACTTGGGGTGATGGTGCTTTGATGGATGACGGTCAAAAATGTCTTGTGACAATAAACCACCAAATCTAAAGTATGGGTTAAACAAGCACAAAGGTTTTAATGGTATTAACCAACCACTACCAAGACAAAGTAAAGAATTTTTTTTTTTTTACATTTAACCCAAGCTCAAACAACCATTTAAACTATTTACAACCAAACTGCCACAAACCTTCACAATACGTAAACAGCTCCTAAGTGTCAGCTTAAATGTGGTGCATTGGTGAAAAATCATTTGAATGATTATTTTTGGTACAACAATTAAAGAAACAGCAAATCCTTGTTTAAAATCCTGGATCCGCTCAATTGGAAATATCAAGTTCACCACCATCTATCTATCTATTTGTCTATCTATACTATAAAAGTGCAAACAACTAATTTGTGTTTTACATTTTTTTTTCCTTTTTTGTGAAACTAAAATAACCTTATGTAAGTGATAATAAATAATATTTATTCATAATATTTCAGTAACTCAAAAATTAGGAATTAGATTTCAATCGAACACTACATGATATAAACACCATAATTATGAATGAAGAGTTGGATTTTTAATTGAATTCTATAGTATTAAATTTTTGTCATACATAAAATTAAATAGAAAAAAGAGTTGGGGATCAATCCTCTTCAATCTGTCCAGTGTATATACAATTTATTAAATAGATTATTCTTTTACAACACTCTCACTTATCAATCATAAATAGTTTTTGATTTTAATACCTTTAAATCAATTTATTATGTCTTTATCATTGTAATTAGTGGAATAATTCAAAAAAAGAAGAAATACGAAGTAAGTAGACAATATAAAATTAAAAAAAGGTACAAAAAAACAACTAAGCTTATTGAGTATTATGCTACAATTTATTAAAAAGGTATTATATCAAGACACAAGTAAATAATTGAAATATGCAATTATTAGAGTTTAAAAATATCCACATATGTCTTGTATGAATGTAAATAAAAGATGATTTATAAGTAAAAAAATTATATTTTTTTAAACTAATTACTTCGAATTGAAACAAGAAGATATAAAATTATATACTATTTTAAAGAATAAATAATAATGTAGAAATTGAAAGCTTAAAAACTATTTAAATGATAAAACAAATATAAGAAATTGTACTTTTTCACTAACTTCGTATTGAATGAGAAATCAATTAGAAAAAGAAAAAAAATAGCGCAAATCTCATAAAGAAAAAAATATATATGCCACAAAAAGAAGTAGAAATAATAAAGCCAAAAGAAGGATAAGGATCTGATGAACCTTAAATAAAGAGAAAGTTAGCAAGTTTTAAAAAAGAATATTAATAAAATTTATTGCAAAAATTAAAGTCTCACAATTTCTATACTAATTTTATGAAAATAAGTAGAAAGAATCTACATGACTTTTTTCATTTTTGCATGAAATACTTATACAAAAATTTGTATACATAAACAAAAGTTCAACAAAATAATGTGAATTTTATACAAGTACAAATTTGAACTAACAGGTAATCATAAAAAGTTAAATATATATAATAATTTACAAATGATAATATGTTTTCTTTTCCATTTTTTTTTAAAGAAGGTGTCACCACAGGAAAAAAGACAAATTGCGGGGGGGAAATCCGGCGAAAATCCGGCGGAATTTCCGTTGGAAAATGCTAAATCCAACGAAAAACCAGCGGAATCATGTCTGCCGGAAAAAATGGCCTCAGAACGGCGTTTTCCGCCGGAATTCCGCCGGATTGGAATTCCCGGGGAAATTTCCGGCGGAATTCTTGGGGAATATTCCCCAAGACGGAATCCGCGGAATATTCCGCCGGATTCCCCCCGGATAAGATTTCGGCGGAATTCCAGCAGAATATTCCGCCGGATTCTGTCCGGCGGAAAATTGGGGGAATATTCCCCCGGTTTTCTGCCGAACGCCGCCGCCGGCCAGAAATCGCCGCCGCACCGCCTCCGCTGCTGCCCAGACCCACCGCCCCACCGCCTCCGCCCTAACCACCCGCCGCACAACCCCCCGGACATGCGCCACCGCCGCTGGAATAGTATCCCAAAATATTCAAATATTTGCAATTGCAAGGATTTGAACTCGTAACCTTGCGAATAAATGACAAGCACTCCACCACCAGGCTATCCCTTGAAGTTGTAATAAGTTTTGTTTTGCTTTATACATATTATATATTTATTTCATTATTCTTATTTTAATTATAATTAAAATATAGTATAAATAATAATAGTTAAAAGATAACATTGATACTATATAAAAATATGTATTATATATGTATACCATATAAACATTTGTATACCTATAAATATATTATATATAATTAAATATAATATAATAATTATATGGTATACTAATTATAAGAAAAGAATAAACATATGTATTGAAAATCTCTTGTTATAAGAAAAAATATGTTAACTTAAAATCTCTTGTTTAATATATGATTTGATACTATACAAACATATATACTAATTATAAGAAAAAATTATTGAAAATCCGTTAACTTAAAACTATCAAATTGATGCAGATGTGTTGCAGATGTCTACTACATGTGTCTTATCCCAATCAACAATATATGGAGAGTGATGAAGCAAATTTTAATATGAATCTGATCCAAATCAAATTTGACATTTAATATATTTAACTCATTAAGATCTTATAAATCAAATTAGATAATGAATATTCATAATACAAAATAAATGAATTGAATATGCATTTAAGTAATTTGATTTATCCACAATCAAATCCTAGTTAAAATTAAAAAAAATATGGTTACATATATATAATATTAATAAAATATCTTAAATAGATAGTAACATTTAGCATTTATTAACTGATGCTCTAGTTGTTATTTTTCGAAGTATTTCATTTAAAATATTGGTCTACTTTAGCAAAGATCACTCTTAACATAAGTTAATAATTCAAACCTTGCGAAAAAATGTGATGTAAGAACTCCGTTTTGAAATTTATCAAACCTTAATAATTACATAAATACTTTAGATAAAATAGTAGTGCGTTATTCTTTTATATAGCTTTAGTTTTAAAATAAAAATTTTGAAGTGCATTTTATATACATAATTATTAAATCGCATAAATTTAGTTATCTTAATATTCAAAATTATATCTTTTTGAGAGTTATTTTATACATTCTCCCAAAATCTTCCTCATTTAATTTAGAAATTAAAAAGTTGACAAGAGAATTTTTAAAAAAATTTAAAAAAATTCGGGGAAAATTTTCCACCGGATTTTAATTAAAAAAAATTCAAAAAAAAATCGGGGAAAATTTTTCCCCGGATTTCCCTCGATTTTTAATTAAAACAAAAAAAAATCCGAGGGAAATTTTCCCCGAATTTCTCCTGATTTTTAATTAAAAAAATTCAAAAAAGATTGGGGGAAATTTTTCCCCAGATTTCGCCCGATTTTTAACTAGAAAAATTCAAAAAAAATCGGGAGAAATTTTCCCCCGGATTTCCCTCGATTTTTAATTAAAAAAATTCAAAAAAAAATCGGTGGAAAATTTCACCCAAATTTCTCCCAATTTTTAATTAAAAAAATTCAAAAAAAAATCCAGGGGAAATTTTCCCCCGGATTTTCCCCGAATTTTAATTAAAAAATATTAAAAAAATCGGGGGAAATTTTTTCCCGATTTTTAATTAAAAAAATTAAAAAAAAACCGAGGGAAATTCCGCCGGAATTCCCCCAGTTTGACTCCGACAGAATATTCCCCCGGAGTAGTTCCGTCGAAATCCGGTGTTTTTTCTGTAGTGTGTTATAGCATGGTAGAAGTTTGGTGTATAAGTTGCTATATGAGGCATTAATGGAGAAGTGGAGGCGATATGAAGGTGGAAGTGGTAGAGATAGTAAAGGTTGTTAAAAGTAGTGGCAACAATATGAGAAGTGGATTTAATGGCAATGTTGGAGGATAGGACAATAACAGTGAAGACTGAGGTGAAAATAATGGTGCAATTGTAAATGAAAATAATAAAGGAACAAAGAATATAGGTATGATAATAGTGGTAAATGGCGAAATAATGTGATTAACCTAGATTTCGACTTTACTATATTAAAATCAGATGTAATGATAGTGGTATTATAATGGAAGATAGTAGTAGGAAGTTGTAAAACCATAAACCTTCTTAATATTGAATATGATATATTCATTAATATTTAACTTACTATAAACTAGAAGTTTCACAAATATAATAAAGAAATAGTTAAGCTATTCTATACTTAACAAAGAAAGGTGATAAATAGTTATCTTTAAGTAAATATAGATGTTACATAATTGTATGTGTTAATAGTAGTATATATACATATATATATATATATATATGCACATCTTTTTATTTGCAAATATTGAAAGCAAGTAAAAGCTAATATCAAACAATAATAAATTTTTTTCTTAAAAAAATTTAAAAATATATTTGATCTTGTAAAAACTTTTTCAATATAATACTCTAACCTTTGATAGATTAGTCCTAATAGCTTGCTCATAAAAAAGCTACTATCAAGAACATTTTATAAAGAATCAAAATAATAATAATAATAATAATAATAATAATAATAATAATAATAATAAAGTGATCAATTTCATTAGTTTTTATTCCTTCACAATTTATGTCTATTTTATTATAAAAAAGTGAACACCACAAGAGTTTCTTGAAAACTTTAATTGGACTAAATTATGAAATTTTTATTAAAATAATATAGTTTTAAAAAAAAAATTTCAAACTACCACAGAATCTACTATAGTAACTATTTTACCATAACTCGTGTACACCAAACACGAGTTACTGTTTATATATAATTTTTTATTCTGTGAACAGTGACTCGTCTACACTAAAGACGAGTCACTGTTCAAAAAAATAATTTTTTAAGTCTGATGAACAGTAACTCGTCCCGAATTACTGTTCATCTCAGCTTTTTTTTCCCCTCCCCCAAGTAGGATTGTAGCCGTTGTAGGGGGTAATTAATTTTTTGTACGGTGAACAGTAACTCGTCAATAACAAGGACGAGTTACTGTTCACAACAGCTTTTTTTTTTTTTTTTTTTTTTTAATGGGGTGAAAAATTGTGACCGTTAGCACCCAAAAAATTTTGACCGTTGCACAAAAAATTTTCCTAACCGTTGGGGGCAAAGAAAATTCTGATTTTTTATTTTTTTTATTTTTTTTAGATTTGTGTATAAAATAATGGGTTTGCTAGATACATAATCACTATTGTTTTCCACTTCAAAAAATTCCACATATTGCAAAGTTTGTTTTCCACAACTATTACCAAAAATTATCCCACAATTAATACTCAAAAGTCTCACAATTATTTTCTTCTTTCAAATAATTCCATTATCACACACAAATTATTATATTTCAAGACTTTCTTCAAGGTAAATATCAATCTCTTTTTTTAATTTATGTTTTAGTTACCTTAAATATTTAGTTAATTATGTTGACTTTTATGTAGTTTAATTATTTTTTTAGTAGTTTGTACAATTTTAATTTAGTTTAGTTTGATTAATTTATTTAGTTAGTTTTTAGTTAGTTTATGTACATATTAATGTATTTATATTTTAGTTAGCTTAATTATTTAGTTAGTTGTCTTAACTTTTTTTTTATGTAGTTTAGTTGTTTTTTTTAGGAGTTTGCATAATTTTAATTTAGTTTAGTTAGTTTGATTAATTTATTTAGTTAGTTTTTAGTTAGTTTATGTACATATTAATGTATTTATATTTTAATTAGCTTAATTATTTAGTGAGTTGTCTTGACTTTTTTTTATATCGTTTAGATGTTTTTTTAGGAGTTTGCATAGTTTTAATTTAATTTAGTTTAGTTGTTCTTTTAGTAGTTAATTTAATAATACATGTATTTGTAGTTAATTTAAGTTCAACCAAACCAACTTAATTTTAATTTAGTTTAATTAAATTTTTAGTTAGTTTATGTATGTATTAATGTATTTATATTTTAGTTAACTTAATTGTTTAGTTAGTTTTCTTGACTTTTTATGTAGTTTATTTGTTTTTTTAGTAGTTAATTTAATAATATATTTGTTTGTTGTTATTTTATAATTTGTACAATTTGAACATAGTTTTAGTTTATATTAATTAATTTTCGAGTTAGTGAATGTAAGTTAATGATTTCCTTAATTTTGTGGCATTATTTACTTATTATTTTAATTAAATTTTTAGTTAGTTTATGTATGTATTAATGTATTTATATTTTAGTTAACTTAATTGTTTAGTTAGTTTTCTTGACTTTTTATGTAGTTTATTTGTTTTTTTAGTAGTTAATTTAATAATATATTTGTTTGTTGTTATTTTATAATTTGTACAATTTGAACATAGTTTTAGTTTATATTAATTAATTTTCGAGTTAGTGAATGTAAGTTAATGATTTCCTTAATTTTGTGGCATTATTTACTTATTATTTGGATAGTTTAATTTTGACATAATTTGTTTCCTGTAATTTTTTTAGTTAGTTTAATTATTTGAAATATTGTTTAATGTATTAACACCTTTTGTTTTTTGTTTTTTTTTTCCAGAATGGAAGGTGAAGGTGAAGAACGCTATGGTCCTATAGATAGATCTGTCTTGTACGATCAGGATAATCACCGTTCGCAAAGAGTTTTCGATGGGCGATTAGGTATAGACGACGTGATTAGGGATAGACGTTTCAACACACAACTTTGGGGTCGAGGAAGATTAGAGCTCCATGATCGTGTGATAGAGTTGCTCCATGACATGGGGTTTTACAATGTGTATAGATGTGGACATCTAGACTTGGATGCACATCTAATTACCGCATTAGTAGAAAGGTGGCGGCCGGAAACACATACATTTCATTTTAGAGTGGGCGAGGCCACAATTACATTGGAAGATGTGGCGATGATATGGGGGTTGCCGATTAGAGGATATCCCATTATTGGTAGAGATTGTTGCCCAAGAAAAGACCGTGATTGGCAAAAATATTGTGAAGATATGCTCGGATATGCCCCTGATTTACGACACATTGACGGTACACGAATTCGGCTTTCCGTTGTCAGACATTTCATCACTCTCCAACCCATTACAGATGAAAGCCCACCGGCCCAGGTTTACTGTGTTGCACGGTGTGTTGCTTTGCTGCTTCTTGGTGGCATTATGTGCCCTGACACTAGTGGAAGTCATGTATCGATGTTATATCTGCAGCATCTGGAAGAAATATATGAAACGGAGAATTATAGTTGGGGTAGTGCAGTGTTGTCTTACTTATATCATGAACTTTGTAAAAGCACATCTGAAAGGGAGAAACTGAACATTGGTGGTGCACATCAACTTTTGCAGGTACATCGTAAGATTTAACAATTTAGACGTGGATTTTATTATATGGATAAATGTCATTTATTTTAACTCATGTTTTTAACTCTATGGTAGATATGGGCATGGAGTCGTATTTCGTCTATAAGGCCAGAGCATGGAAATGCAAGGGTGGAAATAGGCCCATATACATTGCCTTGGGGACGCGTACTACATCATTCTCCATATGGTGCTAGGTAATATATATCAAATATCCCAACTTTTGTCATTCATACAGTATTGTTGTAGAAATGGATTATCAATAGTACTATCGATTTTATATGTAGATGGGCTTGTTATAATCATTGGACCCACACTGCACGAAACAATGTGAGGATTTTTAGAGACATGTTTGATAACATGAGACCGAACCAGGTATTTGTTGCCATAAGACAAATTTTTTTATTTGGTTTTTACTTGACTTAATGATAAATGTAAATTTTGTTAATACTGAGTTTAAATTGTGTACAGTTTACATGGCAACCTTACGATTACGAATCAGCAGAGGCACGAGACTTGCGAGAATGGTGTGGATCGGAGTTATGGAGATCAAAGTGTCCCTTACTCCACTACAATTTAGTGGAGTTTCAACATGTAGAGCGTGATCTTCGTCAATTCGGAATGATCCAACTTATTCCTGAAAATCCTCGTATACAGACATCCGAATTGCACCACTTTAGAAGAAAAGCCAATCGAACCACCAATTGGAGTACAGAGCATGCAATTTACATACAATTGTGGAACGACGCTGCCAATCTTCAAGCTCGTGGAAATCCAATTGTGAATGTCTCAAAGACAACCGGTGGAGGGTATCGTACATGGTATGCAAAAATTACTCGAAAATTTATCACACCACCCGGTGAACAACCTCAAACCGGTTATCGCCCACAAGAGCTTGAAGCATGGACATTTGTGGTACGTAATAGTATATCTGTAGTTGTTTACTTAATAAATTGAGATCAATCACTTTGTTAATAAGTGCAACACCTTTTGTTTAGGTGGAGAATATGGAAAATCTTATGATCGATTATGATGGCATAGAAAACTTCGATGATCCAGAAATATTTAAGGACTTCGCCGAATCCACGAGGGGAACATCCGAGCATGTACATACTATCGCGAGTGCAGTTTTAGATGGAACTTATCGCGACGGAGACGGGCGGACAACTGTTCGGCAACAACGTCGTAGAAGGAGCTCCACATCGGAGGCAGGGCCTTCAAGTGTTCCAAGACCTTCGTCAATGCGCCAACAGAGATCACATGCTCCACCTACATACGACGCTGGCCCATCCAACTTAGCTTATTATCAATCACCTTTGCCTTACACTCCATCACCTTTCACTCCACACAATACAGGACTTTTCACAAATCCAATTCCTGGCTCAGGGGGGTGGAATGCGTACAGCTATCCTCCAATCCCATCAGATATACAACCGCAAATGAATGTGTCGCCAATACCCTTTTTGGATTTTAGTACAAACACTTCTACAATGCAACACCCAATACAAGACATCGCTCCTGCACAAGATGAAGAAAGACCAAGAAGACAAAGGAATCGTCCGCGTTGTGGAACGGGGGGGCACTATTAGAAGTGCAAGTTTTATATTTTCGGTGTATGTTATTTGAATGGTGTAACTTTTTTAATTGAATAACAAAAATTTTTGTGCAATGTTCAATATAATGACTTAACTAAAAAATATCAATTACAATAACTTAACTAAAAAGAACCCATTACAATAATTTAATTAAAAAGAACCTATTACAATGACTCAATTACAATGTCTCGAAGTTCCGACTTGGTCTATTTGCCTTTCATATTGTTGTCTTGCTCGTGTTTGAGGCCAATCCATCTCATTGTGTATGCGAGTTGTGGTATCACGACCTTGTCTTCTTTTAGCCCATAGTTCAGGGTTATGAACTAAATCAAATGACGCATTTGGCCAATAATCCTCACCCCAAATTGGAAAGAACCTACCCTTGTAAGTGTTCAAGTAATGATCAATTTCAAAATACCATGTTACATATCCAGATGGAAACTGCCCGAAATGCTTTGCTACTTGAATAGCATGTGAACAAGGTATCCCAAACTTCCGCCATTTCCCACACGAGCATTCTCTACTTCTCAACTTAACTACATGTCTTGTATTGCCACGACTTGTGCGTAAAGGCGTCAAAACATCGGCTGATTGGTCTCCCCAATCAACTTTGTTGACCAGATGTCGTCCAGATTTTTTTACCTCTGCCTCGTACATCTTGTATGCATAGTCTGCCCAAGCCTTATTTTCCTCCCTCATCCCGTTACCTTTTGCATTTCGTTTTATAAAAAATTGAGCACACCGAACAAATGTTAGCTCTACCAATGCTGTAATCGGAAGACGGCGACCCCCTAACAACACACCATTAATACATTCAGACATGTTTGTCGTCATTATTCCACAACGTTTCCCGCCGTCAAAAGCTGCCGTCCATTTCTCTCGATCAATGCCATCTAGATATGTGAATGCCTCTAAATTGATGCTCTTTATTTCCTCCATTAGTCGCTCAAATTTTCTGATTTCTTGAGCACTTCCGGCTTGATAGGCAAGATCTTTCACTTGGACATTTTTAATCTTTGAATTAAGATTGGAACAGACATGCCTCAAACAGAATCGATGGCATCCCAGTGGCTCCATGAAGTCACTAGTACGCATAGCAGCACTTATAATAGCACGATGTCTGTCAGAAATAAGACAAACTCTTCTACTTCCTCGAACGAAATGTCTGCTCAAAAGACCTAAAAACCAAGACCAAGATTCAAGATTCTCCTCGTCCACTAATGCAAATGCAAGTGGCAGAATTTGTTGATTTGCATCCATGGTCGTAGCAACCAACAACTTGTGTTTGTATTTGTTATACAGATGTGTTCCATCAACGCTGATCAGTGGGCGACAATGCTGAAATCCATCAATACATGGCTCGAATGCCCAGAAGACATAATATATCATCTGCTTTCCAGGAATGCCCGAACCTCTTGGGTGATGGACCCATTCAACAACTGTACCTATAATAGAAAATTAACAACAATTAATATTTTACGTGTCGTTGCCAAATTCAATAATTAAAGATCACTTCATTTACAATTATACCTGGGTTCCACTTTTGCAATGCTGCCATATACTTTGGAAGCTTAGCAACTGAAGTATCCCACGTTCCATATACGATCTTGCGAGCGCGTCGTAGACCATGATATGCTTTGGCGTAAGAAATTTCATAACCGTATTTCTCTTTCACCAATTGTTGAACACTCTTTATCCCATACTCATATTCCTTACAAACATGACCCAATAACATGCTAGCTATAAAACCTCGATCTAGATTTGCATGGTCAGTATTAGTACTTGGAATGAGGCATGTGTGGTTACCTTTATATATGCTGATTCTCCAATATCCCTTGCTTTTTTTAAGAGACGCTCGAAGCTCAAAACGACATCTAGTGTCAGCTGCATGTCGGCATGCCACTTTCCAAAAATTGGGCTCACTTAGACAAACATGGTACTCTCTCTTAGCCCAATGCACATGATACTCCTTAACAGCAGCTATCAAGTGCGCTTTGTTCTTAAACACCATACCTAATGAGGGCTTCCCATTTGTTGGATCATAATACTTTGTTGTACAAGTCGGCATCCCCATGGAATCAGCGGGAATATCAGGTGGAGTATTCAAATAGAATGGTAATATATCATGGAAGTGTGGCGCAGCGTTGACAAATAGCGTTGCATTGATCTCCGTATCATCAGATGGTATTGACATGATTGCTGGGGGTGAATCAGGTTCAACATTTTGATTAAGAATCTCCACCATGGCCTCAATCTCTCCATCCTCCTCATCATCAGGCTCGTCGTCATTCTCCTCATCAGAATCAGATATCTCTGCATCACGAAAACTGTCTGCGTAATGATCTGGTGTAGAATCATTTTCATGGGGCGAAGCATGATGAGAAGGTCTAGCATAGTTTGATGGACCTTCATCGAGATACGTTGATGCCCTTGCAAAATTTTCTATGATGCAACAACGATCACCCTCAGTCTCCACGGTAGGCAAATCTTGTCTAAGCATGGACATATAGGTTCCCAATTGTTGCGACAATTGCATCTCATTTGCGGGATTTTGTGCAATCGCTTCTGTTTCAATGAACAGTTGAATAACTTCAAGCTTTGACTGCGGATTGGTAAAGAAGGACAATGTTTGATCATCCTTGATCTCCAAAATATTCTCCATGGGAGGCTCCCAACAAATAAAATAGGCAGCTAATATTTTCATGGTGTGAAAGTTTCGATCCACACCAATTATGTTGTAGAGTGCATCGACAAGTTCCATAAATGACACCGAACGACTAATGTAGCTTATTATCGGTGGACGATCATAAGAAACAGAATAATTGGAATGTCGTAAATGACCCCCGTAATGTACAGCAATACCAATATATTCCATTTTAATTATAATGGAATAACTGATAATTTGGTAAAAATGAAAATTTTGGCTACAAGCTTTGAAGAAAAATCTGAAGAAATAGCTGAAATTCAAAAAAAATGAAAGAGTGTTAATTGAGAGAATTTTAAAGATGATGAAAAAATAAAAATGAGGGAAAGGGTTTATATAGGAGCTGAAAAGGAAATTTTTTTGTTGCACAACAGTAATAAATATAACCGTTACAAAATTACCGTTGCCAACGGCTATTTTCCTTTAAAAAAAAAATATTGAGTTACCCGACCTTGTAACTGTAGAATGTATTAAAAAAATAATTTAGTGAACAGTGACTCGTCTTTACCAAAGACGAGTTACTGTTCACCGTAATTAAAAAATAATTTCGTGAACAGTGACTCGTCTTAGGTAAAGACGAGTCACTGTTCACCGTAATAAAAAATTAATAATGAACAGTGACTCGTCTTTAATAAACACGAGTCACTATTCATCGGATAAAAAAATATTATATGAACAGTGACTCGTCTTTGGTAAAGACGAGTCACTGTTCACACTATTAAAAAAATATTATATCTACAGTAACTCGTATTTGGTGTGTACGAGTTGTGGGAAAATGATCCACAAATTTAATTTTATGGTAGTTTGAAAATTTTTTTTTAAAACTATATTATTTTAAAAAAAATTTCCTAAATTATCCCTTAGCTAAATATTTTTGATGGTATAGACTAATCAATAGCTTCTTTTTTTTTTTTAATTTTTAATAGTGACAAAGATAAAATCCATAAGATTAAACCACCAATTACTAATACACAATGAAAATTAGAAAACAAAAATTATATTATTTATTAGATATTTCTCTAATAATAGTCAAATTGAATTAATTCTGAATTACATTATATACATGTTAAATATTCTTGATAGTATATAGTCTAATCCATAGCTAATTTTTTAGTAAGAAAAATAAGAATATATAGGCCCAATGGGATTCAAACCTAGAATCATTTGATTAAAAGTCACACACCTTATCCATTAGACCGTAGGCACTTGTTTAATCTAAAATTATTGACTTCTATATAATAAAAATGCGAATAATTCATTTTTGTTTTATTTTTGTTCCTTTTACTTTTGAAAACTAAAATAACCTTATATAAGTGATAGTAAATAATACTTACTCATGGTATTTCAGTAATTTAAAAAGTAGGAGTTAGATTTCAATCGAACACTACATGAAATAAATACTATAAATATGAATAAAGAGTAGGACTTTTAATTGGATACTATAAAATTAAATTTTTGTCACACAAAAAAATTAAACAAATAAAAAAATAGTTGAGGATCGCTTAAATTCAATCCATTCAGTGTAGATACAATTTATTAAATAGATTATTCTTTTACAACATTCTTAGTTATCAATTGTAAAATAATTTCATTTTTTAATACCTTTAAATCAATTTATTGTGTCTTTCTCATGGTGATTAGTGGAATAATTCATTAAAAGAAGAAATACGAAGTTTGTAAACAATATAAAATTAAAAAAAAAGTACAAAAAACAACTAAGCTTATTGAGTATTATGTTACTATTTATTAAAAAACTATTATATCTATACACAAGTAAGTAACTGAAATATGCAATTGATAAAATTCAAAATTATCAACATTTGTCTTGTATAAATGTAAATAAAAGATGTCTTATAAATAAAAAATTGTATTGACAAAGTATAATTAAACTTAAATACAAAAGTTTTGTAGAAAAATTAAAAAATTAGAGAAACTAAAAAACTTATGTCATGAATTCTATCTTCGAAGTATAGCTAAGTTATTAATGCGATTACTAATTCTATTTTTAAAATATATCTAAAGTTAGTGTTCAATATTTGTTAACTTGGTCCACGCATCGCACATTTTGTTGTAGACAAAAAAATTCGATGAATATACAATTTTTATATTACTAATTAGTTAAATTAAACTTTTGAAGAAAATGTGATCACCTAAATGTATAATTAAGAGTATCATGAGATATGCTCCCACTAAAATTATAAACGACTACAAAATGAAGCTACGTAGAATATTATTGAAATAAAATAAAATAAATAAAATAATTTTTGAACCTAGCATGTGAATTCAACTTTTAGCTCAACATACATAACAAATCATTTTCTAAAATATTTTTTATGAAACACTCGATGAATTGTACATTTATAAAATGAAAGAAGAGTACTAACGAAAAATTACTTTTTAATATGTTTTTGTAATGAATCTCCTTTAAAGTACTTTAATTTATTTTTCATCTTCTAACTAATACTATTACTAAACAATAAAGAAAAAATGTAATGTACAAATACACACACATGATAAAAGGGAAAAGAAACTGTGAAAATTTATGAAACTGCTTTATAATTAAAGGAAGTTGATGTTGTAATTGGCATTAAGCACCAAGATAAACTAATTAATTAAATTACTTGCAATACAAATACATACTCTAAAAATATTCTTTTAAACAAATTAAGATGATATTTAATATAAAAGGTTTTTTTAATATTCTTATTTGGCAAGAAAATTACTTACAATACCTTTCATCAATATACAAAAAAATTATGAATTAAATTATAAAGTAATCATATTTATATATAACAAAGAACATTTATTCAACGGTATC
>CM047870.1:15147643-15186151 GCA_026212405.1 Petrea volubilis
ACTTTTTATGTAGTTTATTGTTTTTTTTTAGTAGTTAATTTAATAAATATATTTGTTTGTTGTTATTTTATAATTTGTACAATTTGAACATAGTTTAGTTTATATTAATTAATTTTCGAGTTAGTGACTGTAAGTTAACTGATTTCCTTAATTTGTGGCATATTTTACTTATTATTTGGATAGTTTAATTTTGACATAATTTGTTTCCTGTAATTTTTTTAGTTAGTTTAATTATTTGAAATTATTGTTTAATGTATTAACACCTTTTTGTTTTTTGTTTTTTTTTTTTTTCCAGAATGGAAGGTGAAGGTGAAGAACCTATGGGTTCCTATAGATAAGAATCTTGTCTTTGTTTTACGTCAGGATAATCCACCGTTCGCCAAAGAGTTTTCGATGGGGATTAGGTATAGACGACGTGATTAGGGATAGACGTTTCAACACACAACTTGGGGTCGAGGAAGATTAGAAGCTCCATGATCGTGTGATAGAGTTTGCTCCATGACATGGGGTTTTACGGTGTGTATAGATGTGGACATCTAGACTTGGATGCACATCTAATTACCGCATTAGTAGAAAGGTGGCGGCCGGAAACACATACATTTCATTTTAGAGTGGGCGAGGCCACAATTACATTGGAAGATGTGGCGATGATATGGGGGTTGCCGATTAGAGGATATCCCATTATTGGTAGAGATTGTTGCCCAAGAAAAGACCGTGATTGGCAAAAATATTGTGAAGATATGCTCGGATATGCCCCTGATTTACGACACATTGACGGTACACGAATTCGGCTTTCCGTTGTCAGACATTTCATCACTCTCCAACCATTACAGATGAAAGCCACCGGCCCAGGTTTACTGTGTTGCACGGTGTGTTGCTTTGCTTGCTTCTTGGTGGCATTATGTGCCCTGACACTAGTGGAAGTCATGTATCGATGTTATATCTGCAGCATCTGGAAGAAATATATGAAACGGAGAATTATAGTTGGGGGTAGTGCAGTGTTGTCTTACTTATATCATGAACTTTGTAAAAGCACATCTGAAAGGGAGAAAACTGAACATTGGTGGTGCACATCAACTTTGCAGGTACATCGTAAGATTTACAATTTAGACGTGGATTTTATTATATGGATAAATGTCATTATTTTAACTCATGTTTTTAACTCTATGGTAGATATGGGCATGGAGTCGTATTTCGTCTATAAGGCCAGAGCATGGAAATGTGGGTGGAAATAGGCCCATATACATTGCCTTGGGGACGCGTACTACATCATTCTCCATATGGTGCTAGGTAATATATATCAAATATCCCAACTTTTGTCATTATACAGTATTGTTGTGAGAAATGGATTATCAATAGTACTATCGATTTTATATGTAGATGGGCTTGTTATAATCATTGGACCCACACTGCACGAAACAATGTGAGGATTTTTAGAGACATGTTTGATAACATGAGACCGAACCAGGTATTTGTTGCCATAAGACAAATTTTTATTTGGTTTTACTTGACTTAATGATAAATGTAAATTTTGTTAATACTGAGTTTAAATTGTGTACAGTTTACATGGCAACCTTACGATTACGAATCAGCAGAGGCACGAGACTTGCCAGAATGGTGTGGATCGGAGTTATGGAGATCAAAGTGTCCCTTACTCCACTACAATTAGTGGAGTTTCAACATGTAGAGCGTGTTCTTCGTCAATTCGGAATGATCCAACTTATTCCTGAAAATCCTCGTATACAGACATCCGAATTGCACCACTTTAGAAGAAAAGCCAATCGAACCACCAATTGGAGTACAGAGCATGCAATTTACATACAATTGTGGAACGACGCTGCCAATCTTCAAGCTCGTGGAAATCCAATTGTGAATGTCTCAAAGACAACCGGTGGAGGGTATCGTACATGGTATGCAAAAATTACTCGAAAATTTATCACACCACCCGGTGAACAACCTCAAACCGGTTATCGCCCACAAGAGCTTGAAGCATGGACATTTGTGGTACGTAATAGTATATCTGTAGTTGTTTACTTAATAAATTGAGATCAATCACTTTGTTAATAAGTGCAACACCTTTTGTTTAGGTGGAGAATATGGAAAATCTTATGATCGATTATGATGGCATAGAAAACTTCGATGATCCAGAAATATTTAAGGACTTCGCCGAATCCACGAGGGGAACATCCGAGCATGTACATACTATCGCGAGTGCAGTTTTAGATGGAACTTATCGCGACGGAGACGGGCGGACAACTGTTCGGCAACAACGTCGTAGAAGGAGCTCCACATCGGAGGCAGGGCCTTCAAGTGTTCCAAGACCTTCGTCAATGCGCCAACAGAGATCACATGCTCCACCTACATACGACGCTGGCCCATCCAACTTAGCTTATTATCAATCACCTTTGCCTTACACTCCATCACCTTTCACTCCACACAATACAGGACTTTTCACAAATCCATTCCTGGCTCAGGGGGGTGGAATGCGTACAGCTATCCTCCAATCCCATCAGATATACAACCGCAAATGAATGTGTCGCCAATACCCTTTTTGGATTTTAGTACAAACACTTCTACAATGCAACACCCAATACAAGACATCGCTCCTGCACAAGATGAAGAAGAAAGACCAAGAAGACAAAGGAATCGTCCGCGTTGTGGAACGGGGGGGCACTATTAGAAGTGCAAGTTTTACATTTTCGGTGTATGTTTTTGAATGGTGTAACTTTTTTAATTGAATACACAAATTTTTGTGCAATGTTCAATATAATGACTTAACTAAAAAATATCAATTACAATAACTTAACTAAAAAGAACCCATTACAATAATTTAATTAAAAAGAACCTATTACAATGACTCAATTACAATGTCTCGAAGTTCCGACTTGGTCTATTTGCCTTTCATATTGTTGTCTTGCTCGTGTTTGAGGCCAATCCATCTCATTGTGTATGCGAGTTGTGGTATCACGACCTTGTCTTCTTTTAGCCCGTAGTTCAGGGTATGAACTAAATCAAATGACGCATTTGGCCAATAATCCTCACCCCAAATTGGAAAGAACCTACCCTTGTAAGTGTTCAAGTAATGATCAATTTCAAAATACCATGTTACATATCCAGATGGAAACTGCCCGAAATGCTTTGCTACTTGAATAGCATGTGAACAAGGTATCCCAAACTTCCGCCATTTCCCACACGAGCATTCTCTACTTCTCAACTTAACTACATGTCTTGTATTGCCACGACTTGTGCGTAAAGGCGTCAAAACATCGGCTGATTGGTCTCCCCAATCAACTTTGTTGACCAGATGTCGTCCAGATTTTTTTACCTCTGCCTCGTACATCTTGTATGCATAGTCTGCCCAAGCCTTATTTTCCTCCCTCATCCCGTTACCTTTTGCATTTCGTTTTATAAAAAATTGAGCACACCGAACAAATGTTAGCTCTACCAATGCTGTAATCGGAAGACGGCGACCCCCTAACAACACACCATTAATACATTCAGACATGTTGTCGTCATTATTCCACAACGTTTCCCGCCGTCAAAAGCTGCCGTCCATTTCTCTTCGATCAATTGCCATCTAGATATGTGAATGCCTCTAAATTGATGCTCTTTATTTCCTCCATTAGTCGCTCAAATTTTTCTGATTTCTTGAGCACTTCCGGCTTGATAGGCAAGATCTTTCACCTGGGACATTTTTAATCTTGAATTAAGATTGGAACACGACATGCCTCAAACAGAATCGATGGCATCCCAGTGGCTCCATGAAGTCACTAGTACGCATAGCAGCACTTATAATAGCACGATGTCTGTCAGAAATAAGACAAACTCTTCTACTTCCTCGAACGAAATGTCTGCTCAAAAGACCTACAAAACCAAGACCAAGATTCAAGATTCTCCTCGTCCACTAATGCAAATGCAAGTGGCAGAATTTGTTGATCTTGCATCCATGGTCGTAGCAAACCAACAACTTGTGTTTGTATTTGTTATACAGATGTTGTTCCATCAACGTGATCAGTGGGCGACAATGCTGAATCCATCAATACATGGCTCGAATGCCCAGAAGACATATATATATCATTGCTTTCCAGGAATGCCCGAACCTCTTGGGTGATGGACCCATTCAAACAACTGTAACTATAATAGAAAATTAACACATTAATATTTTACGTGTCGTTGCCAAATTCAATAATTAAAGATCACTTCATTTACAATTATACCTGGGTTCCACTTTTGCAATGCTGCCATATACTTTGGAAGCTTAGCAACTGAAGTATCCCACGTTCCATATACGATCTTGCGAGCGGTTCGTAGACCATGATATGCTTTGGCGTAAGAAATTTCATAACCGTATTTCTCTTTCACCAATTGTTGAACACTCTTTATCCCAAACTCATATTCCTTACAAACATGACCCAATAACATGCTAGCTATAAACCTCGATCTAGATTTGCATGGTCAGTATTAGTACTTGGAATGAGGCATGTGTGGTTACCTTTATATATGCTGATTCTCCAAATATCCCTTGCTTTTTTAAGAGACGCTCGAAGCTCAAAACGACATCTAGTGTCAGCTGCATGTCGGCATGCCACTTTCCAAAAATTGGGCTCACTTAGACAAACATGGTACTCTCTCTTAGCCCAATGCACATGATACTCCTTAACAGAGCTATCAAGTGCGCTTTGTTCTTAAACACCCATACCTAATGAGGGCTTCCCATTTGTTGGATCATAATACTTTGTGTACAAGTCGGCATCCCCATGGAATCAAGCGGGGAATATCAGGTGAGTATTCAAATAGAATGGTAATATATCATGGAAGTTGGCGCAGCGTTGACAAATAGCGTTGCATTGATCTCCGTATCATCAGATGGTATTGACATGATTGCTGGGGGTGAATCAGGTTCAACATTTTGATTAAGAATCTCCACCATGGCCTCAATCTCTCCACTCCTCCTCATCATCAGGCTCGTCGTCATTCTCCTCATCAGAATCAGATATCTCTGCATCACGAAAACTGTCTGCGTAATGATCTGGTGTAGAATCATTTTCATGGGGCGAAGCATGATGAGAAGGTCTAGCATAGTTTGATGGACCTCATCGAGATACGTTGCTGCCCTTGCAAAATTTTCTATGATGCAACACGATCACCCTCAGTCTCCACGGTAGGCAAATCTTGTCTAAGCATGGACATATAGGTTCCCAATTGTTGCGACAATTGCAATCTCATTTGCGGGGATTTTGTGCAATCGCTTTGTTTCACATGAACAGTTGAATAACTTCAAGCTTGACTGCGGAATGGTAAAGAAGACATGTTTGATCATCCTTGATCTCCAAAATATTCTCCATGGGAGGCTCCCAACAAATAAATAGGCAGCTAATATTTTCATGGTGTGAAAGTTCGATCCACACCAATTATGTTGTAGAGTGCATCGACAAGTTCCATAAATGACACCGAACGACTAAGTAGCTATTATCGGTGGACGATCATAAGAAACAGAATAATTGGAATGTCGTAATTGACCCCCGTAATGTACAGCAATACCAATATATTCCATTTTAATTATAATTGGAATAACTGATAATTTGGTAAAAATGAAAATTTGGCTACAAGCTTTGAAGAAAAATCTGAAGAAATAGCTGAAATTCAAAAAAAATGAAGAGTGTTAATATTGAGAGAATTTTAAAGATGATTGAAAAAATAAAAATGAGGGAAAGGGTTTATATAGGAGCTGAAAGGACTTTTTTTGTTGCACAACAGTATAAATTAACCGTTACAAAATTACCGTGCCAACGGCTATTTTCCTTTAAAAAAAAAATATTGACGTTACCCGACCTTGTAACTGTAGAATGTATTAAAAAAAATAATTTAGTGAACGTGACTCGTCTTTACCAAAGACGAGGTACTGTTCACCGTAATTAAAAAATAATTTCGTGAACCGTGACTCGTCTTAGGTAAAGACGAGTCACTGTTCACCGTAATAAAAATTAATAATGAACAGTGACTCGTCTTTCATAAACACGAGTCACTATTCATCGGATAAAAAATATTATATGAACAGTGACTCGTCTTGGTAAAGACGAGTCACTGTTCACACTATTAAAAAAATATTATATTACTACAGTAACTCGTATTTGGTGTGTACGAGTTGTGGGAAAATGATCCACAAATTTAATTTTATGGTAGTTTTGAAAATTTTTTTTTAAAACTATATATTTTAAAAAAAATTCCTAAAATTATCCCTTTAGCTAAATCATTTTTGATGGTATAGACTAATCAATAGCTTCTTTTTTTTTTTTAATTTTTTAATAGTGACAAAGATAAAATCCATAAGATTTAAACCACCAATTACTAATACACAATGAAAATTAGAAAACAAAATTATATATTTATTAGATATTTCTCTAATAATAGTCAAATTGAATTATTCTGAAATTACATTATATACATGTTAAATATTCTGATAGTATATAGTCTAATCCATAGCTAATTTTTTAGTAAGAAAAATAAGAATATATAGGCCCAATGGGATTCAACCTAGAATCATTTGATTAAAAGTCACAACACCTTATCCATTAGACCGTAGGCACTGTTAATCTAAAATTATTGACTTCTATATAATAAAAATGCGAGAATTCATTTTTGTTTTATTTTGTTCCTTTTTACTTTTGAAAACTAAAATAAACCTTATATAAGTGATAGTAAATAATTACTTACTCATAGGTATTTCAGTAATTTAAAAAGTAGGAGTTAGATTTCAATCGAACACTACATGAAATAAATACTATAAATATGAATAAGAGTAGGACTTTTAATTGGATACTATAAAATTAAATTTTTGTCACACAAAAAAATTAAACAAATAAAAAAATAGTTGAGGATCGCTTAAATTCAATCCATTCAGTGTAGATACAATTTATTAAATAGATTATTCTTTTACAACATTCTTAGTTATCAATTGTAAAATAATTTCATTTTTTAATACCTTTAAATCAATGTATTGTGCTTTCTCATGGTGATTAGTGGAATAATTCATTAAAGAAGAAATACGAAGTTTGTAAACAATATAAAATTAAAAAAAAAGTACAAAAAACAACTAAGCTTATTGAGTATTATGTTACTATTTATTAAAAAACTATTATATCTATACACAAGTAAGTAACTGAAATATGCAATTGATAAAATTCAAAATTATCAACATTTGTCTTGTATAAATGTAAATAAAAGATGTCTTATAAATAAAAATTGTATTGACAAAGTATAATTAACTTAAATACAAAGTTTTGTAGAAAAATTAAAAATTAGAGAAACTAAAAAACTTATGTCATGAATTTCTATCTTCGAAGTATAGCTAAGTTATTAATGCGATTACTAATTCTATTTTAAAATATATCTAAAGTTAGTGTTTCAATATTTGTTAACTTGGTCCACGCATCGCACATTTTGTTGTAGACAAAAAAATTCGATGAATATACAATTTTTATATTACTAATTAGTTAAATTAAACTTTTGAAGAAAATGTGATCACCTAAATGTATAATTAAGAGTATCATGAGATATGCTCCCACTAAAATATAAACGACTACAAAATGAAGCTACGTAGAATATTATGAAATAAAATAAAATAAATAAAAATAATTTTTGAACCTAGCATGTGAATTCAACTTTAGCTCAACATACATAACAAATCATTTTCTAAAATATTTTTTATGAAACACTCGATGAATTGTACATTTATAAAATGAAAGAAGAGTACTAACGAAAAATTACTTTTTAATATGGTTTTTGTAATGAATCTCCTTTAAAGTACTTTAATTTATTTTTCATCTTCTAACTAATCTATTACTAAACAATAAAGAAAAAATGTAATGTACAAATACACACACATGATAAAAGGGAAAAGAAACTGTGAAAATTTATGAAAACTGCTTTATAATTAAAGGAAGTTGATGTTGTAATTGGCATTAAAGCACCAAGATAAACTAATTAATTAAATTACTTGCAATACAAATACATACTCTAAAATATTCTTTTTAAACAAATTAAGATGATATTTAATATAAAAGGTTTTTTTAATATTCTTATTTGGCAAGTAAATTACTTACAATACCTTTCATCAATATACAAAAAAATTATGAATTAAATTATAAAGTAATCATATTTATATATAACAAAGAACATTTATTCAACGGTATCGTTCTTTTTATTATACACATTTATCAAAATTATATTTATAAAATTATATCGTTAAGGAAATAAAATAAATATTTATTGGCCACGCGTTTTACTAGTAATTAATAATAATGCCCACAAAAGAAAAGAGCATTGAAATAAAAAGAAGTCAACGCTAAGCATGCATATAGAAGGTCAAAAGATAACTAACAAATTCTCAACAAAACGTATCTCATAACAGGTCAAACGCTAAACATGCATATAGAAGGTCAAAAGATAACTACCAAATTCACACAAAAACATACCTTAGTCAAAAATAACTAACAAATCTCAACAAAACATATCTCAAAAATCTAATTGGAAGGTAACCTAAACAAGTGAAACCTGTTCTTCCCCATGTTTTCAGGAACACTAGATGGAAACAGACGCTAGTGTCCTGTACACTTATTGTGCAGATTAAATACATTTCCCCAATTTCTATACTCGTACGCATAGTATATGCGGTCTTCTATTCTACTTCCTTCCTCAACATCGCAGATCATTCCCCTACTCCCATCATCAACAAATATGGCCCGCTTGCCAATGGATTCCGCTCTCTCCCATTCCGAGGTAGCAAAATTTACCTTATGAATGTCGAAATATGTAATCCTCCTTGCAGTTTTATAGCACCCACGAACAAACAAAAGGTCGTCATTACAGTCAATCAAATAACCCTGCAAGCGAAAAAATTCTTCGAGTAATACCATTAAACCCCAGTTTTCCTCACCCTTTATCACTTTCTGAATCTCAAGACTGGATTCTTTGAGACTAATACTCAGCAATCTGCAGCTATTCATATACAGAGCGTAGATTTTTCCACCAAACAGGGTTACTGATAAGAGGAAATGACAATATTCATTTGGCAAGACTTGCTTAGTAAATTCTCCATTCCCGATTCGATAGAAGAACACATTGTTGAAGTTGTCGAAAATGAAAACCTGACGGTCGGGTTTTTTGGGTGAGCTGGTTAAAACACATCCAAGGTAAAATTTGAAGAAGGGCTCATGACTTGGCAGTTCAACTTTTTCCATTGTAAATCGATTCAATATGAAAAAGCAATCTCGATTGTTGAAATCTTGTACAAGCCACCTGCAGACTAATTAAATTTATGGCCAATTATATGCCGACATATGGCAAATAATATATTAAATATCAATATTATATTTTCTATTTTTATATTGAGAATTTAATTGAATTTAACTCCTAAATAAAATAGTTAATTAATTGATATTTTAATATATATTTTATTGGCCAATCAAACGATGCCAAATGTCAAATTAGACTATTTTGGCAATAAATATGATATCTCGCAAACATGTGTGCTAGGTATTATTATTTTGACAAATAAAATAATATCTTACACACATATATGCTAGGTGTTATTATTTTGGCAAGTACAATAATATCTTGCAAATATATAAGCTAGATATTATCATATTTTGGCAATTCAAATCATATCTCCTCATTAAGGAAATGAATTGCTAGTAAATTTGAGCCGGCCAATCAAATTGCGCCCTCTCGTCAAGTAAACATGGCAAGAGACTCTCCCCTATACCTATAAATATTGATCTTCTCAACAAGCCAAAGATACAGACAGAAACATACATCAAAGCATAAGAAGTCTTCAAAGCCAGAGAAGCGAATGAAATCCCGCGATTCTATGAAGAAGATTCGAAGTGATCGAGTTGAAGTTCTCGTTATTCTTCACGAAGATCATCAAATTCGGGCGCTTGATCCGCAATCAAGGTGCAAAACCAGCGAATCAATGTTTTCCCAAGTCAAATACGCAACGTTCAAGGCGAAGTTCACAATGTTCTTTACCAAGATCAACCACATCAAGGCGTTCGATCTGCAGACAAGGTGCTAAGCCAGCAACTTAACGTTCTTCCAAACATACATCAAGTCAACGGTTTTCACGGCGTTCATCGAAAATCTCAGCGTTTGATTCGTAATTAAGCTACAAAGCCTATGAATCGCGTTATTGAAGACCAAATCAAGTTCCAAGAAGATCAAACCACCAAATCCGCTCCATAAGTGTTTGAATTTTCAAATTTCAAATTTGTGAAGGAAGAATAAGAGGACAAGTTTAGAGATTGTACCGACTTTATTTTCAATAATTTCATTAAATTCAATTTGTACGATTTTTCTTGTCTTTTAATTCAATAGACTCAAAATTTGCGTTACAAATTTCTGGCACGCCCAGTGGAACCCTCTACCTCTCATCTCTTGCTTTTTTCAAAAACTTTCTTTAAGTATCAAATGGTCGCCTACAAATTCACGGAGTCCAAGGTCACCATTTCAGAAGTTTCAAGTTTTGTAGTTACTACGAGAAGCATGTCAAAGAAGTCTCAAGCATCTTTTGAGAAGACTAGCTCGCTCGATAGCATCAAGAAAAAGCCTACCACAACTGGTCAACACCAATGAAGATGATGGAGTTGATTCCGCGCCATCCACTTCTCGCTCAACATCAAGTTCTTCCAGCATAGCCCCTGCCATGGTGACAAATGCAACAACATTGGAGGAAAAACTTGCAAGTTTGACGAAAGCTATTGAAGGGCTTACCAAGCATGTTCAAGAGCAAGACTCTCAAATCACAAAGCTGATAAACAAGGTCGGCCGTGCTGAAGTTAGTCATGTCATGGGGAGGCAACCTGAAGCTCAAGATGAGGTTGAGACGTTTATGAAGCAACAAGAAAGGGGAAAATCTGTAGTGCCAGAGTTGCAAATCTCATCAGAGGAGTTGATTCCTATTGACCAGTTGAAGGATGAAGTTCATCATGGGGATGATTAAAGATAAGTTCGATGGAAGCTCCAAGTCGACTATGTCATATACAAAGCCATACACCCACAGAATCGACAATTTGAAGATGTCAACCGGTTATCAACCTCCTAAGTTCCAGCAATTCGACGGCAAAGGCAACCCAAAGCAACACGTAGCCCACTTCGTCGAGACATGCAACAATGCCGGAACCTACGAAGACCACTTGGTCAAACAATTCATTCGATCACTGAAGGAAATGAGTTTGACTGGTACACTCACTTAGAGCCAAATTCAATCGATAGCTAAGGACAACTTGAGCACGAATTCCTCAACCGCTTCTACAACACTCGATGAACAGTCAGCATGATTGAGCTCACCAACTCTCGCCAATGGAAAGATGAACCTGCCATTGGCTACATCAACCGGTGGAGGAATTTGAGCCTCAACAGCAAAGATAGACTATCTGAAACATCAGCCATTGAGATGTGTATTCAAGGAAAGAAACACAGATCAAACAATATCCGTTCCTTGACTCTGATGTCTCCGGCATATTCGATGACCAGCTCAAAGCAAGCCTCATCGAATTACCCGAAATGAAGAGACCCGATGAAGTTGGAAAGATAAATGACCCGAAATATTGCAAATATCACCGCTTGATAGGTCATCCAATCCATGATTGCTTCGTGTTCAAAGACAAGGTGATGCAATTAGCCCAACAAGGAAAGATTTCACTTGAAAAAGATAGTGTAACCATAAATATGGTCGCAATCCAAGCTGCGATAAATGTACATGAGGAGGATTATGAAGTGTGCCACATGACAAGCGAAGAAGAGTACACTGACGCTGTAGCCGATGATTATATGGCGGCGAAGTCCTTCACAGATGAAGATTTGCTCCTTGGCTCTAAGCCTCATAACAGGCCATTGTTTGTGACCGACTATGTTCGCGAGCAAAAAGTAAATAGGATACTGATCGACGGTGGCTCCGCTGTCAATCTCTTGCCCTTGCGCATGATGAACGAGTTGGGAATCTCTACAGATGAACTTTCAAGCAGTCGTCTAATGATCCAAGGTTTCAACCAAGGAGGGCAGGGAGCTCTTGGCATCATAAGGTTAAAATTGCTAATGGACGATATGCTATCAACTACATTGTTCCATGTGATCGATGCCAAATCGTCATACAACATGTTGCTTAGTCGGCCTTAGCTACATCAAAATAGAGTAGTTCCTTCCACTTGGCATCAGTGCTTCAAATATTGTCGAGAAGGTGTAGTAAAGAAGGTGCTTGGCGATGGCAAACCTTTCACTGAAGCCAAAGCACATCTCGTCGATGCCAAGTATTACCTTAGAGATGTTGAAAGTGCATGAAGAGTCCAAGCCACAGGACAATCACAGTAAAAAGAACAAAAGTGTTGCCCCAATCCCAGCAGACCATGATCAAGAAGGTGAGTCATCCGGCACCGGCTTAGAATCATTTAAAGAGTTGATATTGCCTCTTACAAAGCTCGATATAAAGAAGCCGTTTGCTCAGCCGCTCAAAGGATTTGTTTGTCCAATGCAAGAAGCTAAGGTGGAGCATGGGAGCCCAATGGAACTTGAAAATACAAAAGGCATTGACCCAAAAGCGTACAACCTTTTAGTCAAAGCTGGATATAATCCTGAAGCGAGCGACAAATTAGGCAGACGCCCACTGGCACCAACCAAGGCACATGGACAGGGTCTCAAGACAGTACAAAAGATACTAAAGGAAGGTGGGAATGCCATCGCAAATTCACGACAAGGACTTGGATTCACCCCACAAGTTCCTATTCGCATTGCCATCAAGAGAGCAGGTAACAACTATGTGACGGAAGACGAACCTTCGTCAAATGATGCGAACAAATGGGAAATGCCAAGAATCTCGGTCTTCGAAAGACTCGGGCCTCCCAAAAGGATTGCACGCAAAAGAACAAAGAGTCCATAGTACAATAAGAAGGTCGAGACTCAAGCTGGCCAAAGAGTATGAAGTCTCATCCCTTCCCGTATGAAGCCACAAACTACTTTGGCCATCTCATGTGGTGTAGTCTTAAAAGCTAAGTGGCAAACCGTTGTCTTCACAAGCGCCCAAAGTAATGAGGAAGATGATAAAGAAAGTGTAGCTTCTTTTTACCACGTTTGTGATGTTACACACCAACCAGCTCATCCGAGTACTAAAGACCACTTATTCAAGCATATTATCAAACTTATCAGAGGTGGCCATATCAAGGCAGGTGATGCCATAAGGATGTTACGAGTAACCCAGGTCAGACGGATGAACGGCCAAATCAGGGAATGCATAATCTTTGAAGAGAGTGAAGAAGATGTTGTGACAGCATACCATATTACCTCGACCGAATAAATCCTAGAAGAGGACGCCGGATTAGCTCCCCCTGAGCTTGTAGAAGGCATTAAAGCAACAATTGATGAATTGAAAGAAATCAACTTAGGAGATGCTGACAACCCACGACCAATCTACATTAGTGCACTACTAACTACTGATGAGGAAGAGGCTTACATCGAGCTTTTAACCGAATTCAAAGATGTGTTCTCATGGTCGTACAAAGAGATGCCTGGATTAGATCCGAAGGTAGCTGTTCACCACCTTTCCATTAAGAAGGGAGCTTGTCCGGTGAAGCAAGCCCAACGGTGATTTCGGCCATATCTAGTCCCTTTGATTGAGGCTGAAGTGAACAAACTCATTGAAGTCGGGTTCATTCGAGAAGTCAAGTACCCCATGTACATATCAAGCATTGTACCAATAAGAAAGAAAAATAGTCAAATCCGAGTATGCGTCGATTTCAGAGATCTAAATGAAGTGTGTTCGAAAGACGACTTCCCACTGCCCATAGCTGAGCTTATAATCGACGCCACCACAGGTCATGAAGCATTATCATTCATAGATGGATCATCGGGGTATAATCAAATACGCATGGCACTGGAAGATGAAGAATTGACGGCATTTCGCACCCCTAATGGAATATATTGCCACAAAGTGATGCCTTTCGGCCTGAAAAATGCTGGCGCCACTTATCAAAGAGCGATGCAGAAGATTTTTGACGATATCCTCCACAAAAACATCGAATGCTATGTGGACGACTTAGTGGTAAAATCCAGGAAGCAAAAGGATAACCTTCATGATCTCAGGATGGTCTTCGAACGTTTAAGGAGGTATCAACTCAGAATGAATCCACTAAAGTGCGCATTTAGGGTTTCATCTGGTAAGTTCCTTGGATTTATCGTCCGCCATCGAGGCATAGAGATTGAGCAAGCGAAAATCGATGCGATCTTGAAAATGCCTGAACCTCGGAATATTCATGAGCTAAAAAGTCTGCAAGGAAAACTGGCTTATCTCCGACGATTTATCTCGAACTTAGCTGGTCGATGTCAACCATTCAACCGCTTGATAAAGAAAGGTACTCCCTTTGAGTGGGACAATACATGCCGCAATGCCTTCGACAGCATAAAATCGTATCTAATAAAACCTCCTATATTAGTTGCACCAGTGCCAGGACGACCTTTAATTCTCTACATTGTTGCTCAAAAACGTTCTGTTGGAGCCCTGCTTGCTCAAGAAAATGAGAGTGGAAAAGAAAATGCCCTATATTACCTGAGCAGAATGATGATGCCAAATGAGTTAAAATATTCGCCAATCGAAAAGATCTGCTTAGCCCTTATCTTTGCAATCCAGCAACTGAAGCACTACTTCCAAGCTCATACTGTTCGCCTTATCTCGAGAGCAAATCCACTAAAGTACGTCATGTCGAGACCAGTCCTTTTTGATAGGCTTGCCAGGTGGTACCTTCAGCTGCAACAGTTTGAGATTGTGTATGTGCCTCAGAAGGCGGTGAAAGGTCAAGTTCTAGCTGATTTTTTGGCCGACCATCCTATCCCTACTGAATGGGAATTGTCTGAGGATCTCCCCGATGAAGACGCCCTTATGATTGAAGTCACTTCTCCATGGAAAATGTACTTTGACAGAGCTTCTCATAGAGAGGGAGCAGGCGTTGGAGTCATAGTCATCACTTCCAATGGTGAAGTACTCCCATATTCTTTACTCTGACTCAAAATTGCTCTAATAACGTCGTCGACTATCAAGCTCTTATCTTCGATTTGGAGATAGCGGTAGACATAAAGTAGCTTCACCTCAAAGTATATGGAGATTCTAAGTTGGTAGTCAACCAGCTGAATGGGTCCTATGAAGTGAAAAAGCCAGGGCTAGTCCCATACTTTGATTATGCCAAAAGACTTGTTGGTTGGCTTGGCGATGTAGCAATTGAGCATGTACCGAGAAATGAGAATAAACAAGCTGATGCTCCGGCAAAACTCGCTTCCACTCTCGCGATGAATGAAGAGGAAGCTCGGGTGCCGATATGCACGAATTAGGGCCGATATTTGATGATGAAGACAGTGAAAAGATAGAGAATCACGTCGTGTAAGTATTTGAGATCGAAAAGGAGGATTGGCGCCAACCATTCGTAGATTACTTGAAGTACGAAAGGTTGCCAGATGATCCATGCAGAAAGGTTGACATCAAACGGCGTGCTGCTCGCTTCATTTATTACAGAGATATACTGTATCGGCGCTCGTTCATTGGAGTCTTCTTGAGATGTTTGAGTAAAGAAGAAGCCATTCATGCTGTGGAAGAAGCTCATTCCGGAGTCTGCGATGCTCATCAGTCAGGCACAAAATTGCATTTTCGAATCAAAAAGATGGGCTACTATTGGCCGTCAATAGTAAAAGACTGCATGGACTATGGGCAAAATGTCAAGCTTGTCAGTTCCATGCGAACTTTATCCACCAACCGCCTGAGCCGTTGCACCCTACAGTGGCTTCATGGCCTTTTGATGCTTGGGGATTGGATGTTGTAGGTCCCATGACCAAGTCTTCGGCAGGACACTTGTATATCTTGGTAGCCACGGATTAATTTTCCAGGTGGGCTGAAGCAGTGCCTCTCAAGGAGGTGAAGAAAGAGAATATTGCTGACTTCATCCGCATCAACATCATATATTGTTATGGGGTTCTACGATACATAATCACTGGTAATGGGAAGCCTTTTAGCAACAGTCTGATAGACAAGCTTTGTGAGAAGTTCAACTTTAAGCAAATAAAGTCTTCCATGTACAATGCTGCCGCCAATGATCCTGCCGAAGCATTCAACAAGACTTTGTACAATCTATTGAAGAAAATGGTAGCAAAGTCAAAGCGAGATTAGCATGAAAGGGTTGGAGAAGCTTTATGGGCGTATCGAGCAACTTACAGAATGCCGACACAAGCAACTCCTTATTCCTTGGTATATAGCACTGAAGTAGTTTTCCCCCTCGAGCAGCAGATTCCATCATTGAGAATAGCTGTGCAAGAAGGGCTAACTGAAGAAGAAAATGCACGCCTACGTCTTGATGAGTTGGAAGCCCTTGACGAGAAGAGGCTGGAAGCACAACAGAGACTTGACTGTTATCAAGCTCGTATTTCCAGAGCATTTAATAAAAAAGTGAAGCCACGCTCTTTTCAAGTAGGTAACTTAGTGCTTGCTGTGAGAAGGCCCATCATCACAATTCACCGGACCGGAAACAAGTTCACTTTCAAGTGGGATTGCCCTTATATTGTTAAAGAAGCCTACACAAACGGTGCATACAAGTTGGTCGCTAAAGATGGCTTGAAGATTGGCCCCATAAATGGGAAATTCTTGAAGCGCTACTATGCGTAAATAATGCAAATTGCTCCTGAGGCATGAGCTTAAACCGCATCAAACTCCTAACCCGAGTATAAACTGTGTATAGTACTCCCCAATGGTAATGCACGTGGTTAAACTGCTAACATACTCCACTAAAGGTATTTCATGTGGTTAAATTTAGAAATACTTCACCTTGTCCAGGGTGGTTAAGCTATGGATACTCTTGGCTCGCATGAGTATAAACTGTGTACGGCTCCCCCACAAAACAATTGTTATCTTTGAACTATGACTTGATCCCTTCATTGGGTACATAGGCAGCTTAGATAATTTCTAAGTTCAGTCGAGATTCTTTGAAGATATACTCTTCCAAAGGAGTTGTTAACTCAAAGTCAGAGCGTTTGAAGGATCGTGTTTGCAGTATATTTTATTTTCATGAAAGTTAGCAATTTATTACATAAAGTTTGAAATTCGTAGTGAATTGTCTTTTCATGTTAGTATTGATTTATTGTGAGAGATATGATAAGTTTCAAGGTTCATTGTATTGAAAGATAACAAAAGTTGTATTCACAACCAAGAGGTTGCAAAATAGAAAGTACATGAAAAGATTTCCATTGCGTAATCAAAAATAAAAAATAAAGAAAAAAGAGGAAACATTGTTTATAGTAAAAGAAAAACATAAGAATGCAAAATCCTAAGCTAATCTCAAGCAAAAGAACTCAAATTTTTCAACTCTTCGCTAGCAGCCTCGAGTCACGCCGTCAAAAGCTTTATTTCTTTAATTTCTTCGTCACTCAGTGAAGAAGCACTTTGGAGGGCGGTGATTTCTTTTTCAATCTCGCAACCTTCAGCTTAAGCACTTTGTAGGAGTTGCTGTTGTCGCTTCAATGATTGAAACAAACTCTTCTTCCGCGCATTCAAGTTATTGATCTCCTATTGAATTTGCTCCAAATTCTCTTTGGTAGACTGAATTAGATTAGCCTCCTTGCTTTCTTTGGTCTTCGCATTTGAAAGACGTTCTTTGGCTTCTTCTAACTGATGGGCAGTAAATTCCTTAGATGCTTTCTTAGAGGATGCAGACCTCGCCTTATCAAAAGCAGCTGCCTTGGAAATAAAAGCTTGAGTGATCCTTCTACATAGGAAATGTCAAAGTTGTTGAAGCTTTTCATCGAGCTGAGCACTATATCGACCTCGTCTTCGATAGAGGAAAGTGAGTCGAGAGAAGTACGTGATATCTTTTCTATGAGATCCTTCCACAATTTCTAAAGAAACTCTTTCTGATGATTATGGATGAACTTCTCGCCTTGAAAAACTAAAGTTTTTGGGCATGGAAGTGTTGGTTTTGCTTCATTCAACTTGGGCACTCCTTTGCGCCCCCTCTTAGCAAGTGTATGTTCTGCAGTTGATGAGTTAGATCCCATAGTTGACTCTTGGCTATCTTCAGATCCATCATCGTCATCAAGGTTGAGCATCTCTTTCTCCCCCTGAAACATTACATGTTTTAAAGTTAGAGAATTCAAAAAAGAGAAAATAAGAGAAAGCTGAAGGGGAAAAGCGTTAAGAGACAACCTCGCTAACAAATTCATCAATAGAGGGCTTGGGATCTCTCTTTGGCCTCTTCCAATGACAATCGGCATTGCTACTTCGACTTTCTTCTAAAGGATGAATGGCAGTTTTTCTTTTGTTTCCTTCATCTTGTTTCTCGCATGGGGCTGAGGCTTTAGGCGAACTTAAGTCAGCTAGCTTCGCGACATTCTCCTCGATAAAAGCCATGAGCTTTGTCCCACCATTTTTTGTAGTTGTCTGAAGAAAATTTCTTCATATTCATGGGAATGGAAGGGAAACATACTCGAGACATTGACTTGGAGTAGGTGCACAAGCGCCAATGTTGAATGCCTTCGTCTAAAGAACCTTTACAAATATCTCGTTCAAGAACTCCCGAAACTTCTTGACAGTACCCAAATTAGCGGCTAAAACGGTGAGGACTATAAGGCTCGATGATAAAACGCCCACCTTGTCATAAAGGTAGATAGCTAGAACGAATGGCAATGAAGTAATCTCAGTCAAGCTAGTCAACATGCTCATCGTCGACGTACGGGAAGTTGTGATGCTTCATGATCATGTTGCAAGTCCAAGAGACAAGCTCCCCTTTGTGGATCTTCTTGCGAGCCTCTTTCGGGTCATAGTGTCTTGCGCCGCCTTCACCAGAGAATTGAGTCATCTTGGGGCCGCGTATGCGTTGACAAACTTGAGAATGAGTCTTCAAGTAGTGCGATAACCAGCCAAAGATGAAATGGATAGGAAAAGATGAGTAGACGCGCATCGGTCGTGGTAAATTTGAGATCTTGTTCAAACCATTGTAGATGCTCGCTAGAGTCGGGATTGCAAGACCTACTTTGTGCCCACTTGCCATGATGCTCGCAACTTTGAAAGTGCTTGGACGTATGGAGTCAATGTCATCAGTCGGAAGGACGAAGGTGCAAAGCCAACAAGCCAAATGCGCCGCCAAGTACATCTCTTCTTTTAAACTCTCCGTGATGTTAAGCTTGGAAAAAAACTCTTCTTCCGCTCTAGACCAGTCTTTGTGAGTGCCAAAGTCGCCGAGTGGATTGTGAGTTGACTTCAAATGAGCTAACTTCTTCCCGCTTCGTGGTGGTGGTTGGCAATACTTGGTGTCTTTCTTGGACCAAAAGCTAATCCACTTGTCGAGTGTGACTTGAGAGAGTTGACCTCCTTCGGCGCTCCTTTGTAGCATGTGGAAGGTGTGAAACAAGTACTTGCAGCAGCTGGGAACAAATCTTCGGCCGGCCTCGTTAACTCCGATAAGCTCCATGGCATCGGGAACCACCTCGTCGTAGAGAAGTCCCGTCAGTGGAAAGCCGACTAAAGTACGCAGATCCCACAACAATATGGAGAGCTCTCCGAACGAAGTGAAAAGGGTTTTGGTAGCAGGACTCCACACTTCACAAAATGCCTTGATGATCTCTGGGTGGCAGTCGTACGTGAACAATGAAGCAAGTACCGCGTCATAAATCCCGGCCTCTACCAACTTGTGCTCGCACCGGCTGAGGATGTCTTCTGCCCACTCCCAGTAGCCTTTGACATACTTGAACTCGCCTTCGAACTGGATGGAGTCTCCCTACTTGGCCTTGCCTTCAACGATGCTTCGCCCCAGCGTTGGAAAGATAATTGGCTTGTCCGAGGGCTTGTGATGAGTTGCTTGCAAGCACCATGCTTTGGACGCCTTGTTCAAAGGAACCTCTTGAAACCATTCTTTTGTGTAGAGTGGATTCGTCAATCTTGGCCACTGCTTCGCATATCGGCCAATAAGGGAGGCATGGACCGCTAAGATTGTATTCTTCTCAATGGGTTGTTTCTCATCATCAAGGATGATCAAGTGCTTCACTCCCAAGGGTGACAAATTATCTCTAAAGTGCACCATTGCTGTCAAATTCCATCAAAGGCGTGAGCTAACTTGATAGTAAAAAAAAACCATTGCTGTCAAATTCCAACAAAGGAGTAAGCTAACTTAATAGCAAAAAAAAAAAAAAAATTACCGATGACAATTACTGTCAATCTTGTGAAAATAACTCCTTGAATAAACCTATTACATAAAAAAGAAGGGTATTAACTCATAGGACTTCTCTTCGCGAATAATCCAAAAAAAAGGGGTTAGCAAGATCTACGAGGCTGTTTCCTCCCAAAGTCTTCCGAGAATCACTTTGCATAATTTGAAAAGGATGGGCAGCAACATGTCAACAAAAGAAATTCCAACTGTACTGCATCAGTTTGTTTTTTTTGCTTTAAAAAAGAAAAAAAAATCCCAAAGAATGAAAATAGGTTCGGATTTCAAATTCGTTGCCAAAGCAATCTTTTGTAGGCCTTTGTCTCCGATAAGCAAGTTCTGAGTAGGAGAACAAACGGTTGATGTGGTACTTTAAATCCACACGTAGCAGAAGGTTTCGTAGATTAAATTCCACGACCAGATTTATTTTCTTTTTGGCACTAAAAAGGGGGGCTGAAAAGGAAGAAAAATTTGAAGGATCACCTGCTGCTATATAAAAAGCTCTGTTGCAAGAAGCCTTGGTGCTTTAAGTTGTGCCGTATGACAAACAATGGTTGCTCTATCCTAGAAGAGGAATTGAAAGTGATGAAAGACATGCTTAAGAACCCTTCTTTTATAGGAGAAATCAGTCTTAAGAAAGGAAGGTTTCACTCTCCAAGGCTCGCAGGAAAAGAAATCTCTCCTCAATAGAATATGGAAAGAGCCTATAATTCAAGATTATCACCAAGAATAGATTGTTTGAGCAAAGGAATTTTCTATTGATAGCTCTCATCGATGAATTTAGGAAGAATTAAGAATTCGACGATCAACAATTTTTGGTCATGTGAATTTGTATCTCCAAAAAAAAAAAAAAAAAAAAGATTGTAGAAGATCCAACGCGCGGCTTAAAAAGGCAGAGAAGGAAAATATCTCTTCTGCAATGGAGAAGCAGGTCACGGCAAAGGCAGATCTAATTTGGGAAGAAAGTGGCTGGAATCATATGTTGTTAGTCCAAAAGCACCAAATCCGTGGGGCCCGCGTCCTGCTTGACCAAAAAAAAAAAGGGCATTGGGAACACCAATCTTGTCCAATGCTACGTGAAATTTGATTTGGCTGATTTGGAAATTAAAACACAAATTGGGCCTTTGATTGGGCCCATTTAAAAAAAATCCTAGAACAAAAATATTGGGCCTTAATTTGGACTTAAATAAAATTGAGGTGGGGGATTAAAATGAGCCCACTTATTTGCCATGCAAGAAAGTTTTCTTCTTCTTCAATGCTGGAACGAGGGGGTTGGGCTGATCCTATGAAAAAAAAAAAAAGAGAAGAGAACATTGGGCCGGTTGATTTGATGGAATTGGGCCAATGGTTAAAAAAATAGGAGATATGCTTGTTGCTGCTGTCAATTTGAGGACAGAAATCAAAATCCTCTTGAGCAAATCAGGCCATAAATCATGGGCCAAGTTTAAAAACAAGAAAAAAAGGGGCTGAAAGTTGAAAGTTATTGGGGCGTAAGTCATGGCCAAATTAAAAATAAAAAAAAAGAAGAAAAAACGTGAAATTGGTTGGGTTGTGCAGTGCTGGTCCAAATTGTTTCATGGTGTGAAGTTAAGTTCAATTTGGCTTAATTAAGTTGAGGATGAAATAAAAATGAAATGGGTTATGAAGATTCAAAATTGGCCCATGTTCATTAATTCAAATTTTAATTGTCTACACACATTTCAAATCCTAATTTGAAAAACAAAATCGAGACTCATTCATGTCATAGTGTGTTCGAAGTACTTTCTATGAACAAGTCGGGGATATTTGTAGATAAATTAAATTTATAGCCAATTAAATGCTGACATATAGCAAATAATATATTAAATATTAATATTATATTTTCTATTTTTATATTGGGAATTTAATTGAATTTAACTCTTAAGTAAAATAGTTAATTAATTGATATTTTAATATATATTTTATTGGCCAATCAAACGGTGCTAAATGTCAAATTAGACTATTTTGGCAATAAATATAATATCTCGCAAACATATATGCTAGGTATTATTATTTTTTCAAAATAAAATAATATCTTGCAAATATATATGCTAGGTGCTATTATTTTGGCAAGTAAAATAATATCTTACAAATATATAAGCTAGATATTATCATATTTTGACAATTCAAATCATATCTCCTCATTAAGGAAATGAATTGCTAGTAAATTTGAGCCGGCCAATCAAATTGCGTCATCTTGTCAAGTAAACATGGCAAGAGACTCTCCCCTACACCTATAAATAGGGGTCATCTCAACAAGCCAAAAACATAGACATAAACATATATCAAAGCATAAGAAGTCTTCAAAGCCAGAGAAGCGAAGGAAATCCCGCGATTCTCTCAAGAAGATTCGAAGTGATCGAGTTGAAGTTCCCGACGTTCTTCACGAAGATCATCAAATTCGGGCGCTTGATCCGCAATCAAGGTGCGAAACTAGCAAATCAACGTTTTTCCAAGTCAAATACGCAACGTTCAAGACGAAGTTCCCGGCGTTCTTCACCAAAATCAACCAAATCAAAGTGTTCAATCTATAGACAAGGTGCTAAGCCAGCAAATTAACGTTCTTCCAAACATACATCAAGTCAAGTCAACGGTTTTCACGGCGTTCTTCGCGGCGTTCATCCAAAATCTCAGCATTTGATTCGTGATCAAGCTATAAAACCTATGATTCGCGTTATTGAAGACCAAATCAAGTTCCAAGAAGATCAAACCACCAAATCCGCTCCGGAAGTGTTTGAATTTTCAAACTTCAATTTCGTGAAGGAAGAATCAGAGGATCAAGTTTAGAGATTGTACCCACTTTATTTTCAATAATTTCATTAAATTTAATTTGTATGATTTTTTTTGTCTTTTAATTCAATAGACTAGAAATTTACGTTACACCACCATCCATCTCATGACCACCATACCGTCTTTTTGCTCAAATAGGGTGCTTTGACTTTAAAATATATATGTTCTTCTCTTCCAAATATGCCAAATATGCTGGGGAAGATGTGTTTTTCATCTTCTCCATCTACCCAATGAATTAGATAAGGGTAATTAGAAGATTCACCAAGATAATTAGAAGATTCACCAATAAGGCAACTTATATCGACCAAATCCTTCCATGTTTCCATGACAACCAAATTCCATATTCCCATGGCGGCTCTCCTATTGGTTAACCTACCAATAGCCAAATATAAATCAAAATTGCTGAGTACTGCATGGACCTTAAATATGCAGCGTGTGAGAAGAGAAAATAACGATTTTCTGAAAATCTCTACACAATAAATCATCATGTAATAATAATAGAAAATAGGAAAATAAAAACGTGAGCAGACTTTTTTTCAACAAAAAAATAATATTAAAAAAAATAAAAAAATGATTGGTGCATATATATATATATATATATATACTAGTAAGGAACACACGCTTTAACGTTTGTCTTATTTTTTTAGAAATATATTGATTACGGTACAACATAAATACATTAAGAATATTTTAGTTTTTTAAAGAAATATTATGAATTATATTGATTTTTTATAAAAATTTTTTTGATAGTAACTTTTTTATAAGTTACTAAAATTAATCTATCAAAGGCTTAGAATATTGTAATTCAAAGTTTTTATGTGATCAAATATATATATATCTTAATTTATTTTTAGAAAGAATTATCAATTTACATGTTTTCAATATTTGCAAATAAAGAGATGTGCATATATACTACTATGAACATATACGTACAATTATTTAACATTTATATTTACTTAATAACTACTTATCATCTTTCTTTGTTAAAGTATTTATAGTAGTTCTTTTTTACACTATTGATTTTAAGTGTGTGTAAAATATCTTTTAAATGTTTTTCAATAAAATATACTAATTAAACTTTTTTATATGTGTATACTTTAAATAAGATCAATCATATTGAAATTTAATATGTTAATATAATTCTTAAAATTCTTTCTTTCATATGTATATATATTAAAGTTGATATTGAATAATCATAAACTTTTATATTGTTTGTCTAAAGTCTATTCGTATTCTTTCTTGTAATAAAATTTGATTGAGTTAATTTTTAATTGTAATACACGCTGTCGGTATTGTATTCGTTAATTAATAAATAGCTTAACTATCATTCTTATTTATCATTATATTTGTAATACTTCTAGTAAATTAGATATACTAAGTATATGAGATTAATTTTTATTTGTATTATTTTTTATGTCAGATTATAGTAAATTAGATACATATACTACGGATATCGCATTTCATATTTGGGTGGTCTACGGTTCCACTTCTTTATATCACTATTTTATATCATAGAACCACTACCACTACTACTAATTTTAATATAGTAAAGTCGAAATTTATGTTAATTACATTATTCTACCACATACACCACTATTATCATACCTATGTTCTTTTTTCAAATCCTTAATTATTTTTATTCACTTTCACCTTCACCCCAGTCTTTATTATTATTGTCATCTCTTCCACCATTGTTATTAAAACAACATCTCATATTATAACTACTACTTTTATAACAACCTCCACTGCCACCTCCGTCTCCACCTCCACCTTCATTGTCTCCTCTTATCCATTACATCATCTAGCAACCTCTACACCAAATCACTACCATACTAATAGTTTGTTGAATTTTTGTTTATTTTTACAAAGCTCTAAATAAATATTTCAAGCAATAAATGGTAAAATCTATGTAGATTGTTTTTACTTCTTTTCATAAAATTAGTGTAAAAATTGTGAGATCGATCCTTTGTTGCATATTTTATTAATAATTTTTTTTCTAGAACTTTATAACTATCTTTTTATTTGAGATTGCATCATATCCTTAACGTTCTTTTGGTTTTATTATTTTTAATCTCTTTGTGGCATATATATTTTTCTTTATGAGATTTGCTCTATTGTTTTGTTTTCCTAATTGATTCATCATTGAATGTGAAGTTTGAAAAACATAATTTCTCCACTTATAACTTTTTTATTTTCATTTTGTCGCCTACATATTTTTTAAGCTTTCTATTTCTACCTTATCATTTATTCACTAAAATATGATATAATTTTATATTTCCTTTTCCCAATTCGAAGTAATTAGTTAAAAATAATTATAATTTCTACTTATGAGTCATCTTTTATTTACAATCATATAAGATATATGTTGATAATTTTTAACTCTATTAATTGCAAATTTTAGTTATTTATTTGAGTGTTAATAATAATTTTTTAATAAATGGTAACATAATACTCAATAAATTTAGTCGCGTTTTGTAATTTGTTTAATTTTATATTGCCTACAAACTTTGTATTTTTCTTTTTCATGAATTACTCCACAAATCACAAATGAGAAAAATATAGTAAATTGGTCTGATGGGTTTAAAGTTACTAGAAAAAGGAAATCATTTTACAATTAATATCCAAGAGTGTTATAAAAGAATAATCTATTTAATAAATTATTTCTTGACTAAAGTGGACGGATTGAAAAGGATCGCCGGCTGTTTTTTATTTATTAACTTTTTTATATGACAAAAATTTAATACTATAAAGTCCACTTAAAGGTCCAACTCTTTATTCTTAATCATGATATTTATTTCATCTAGTGTTTAATTTGAAGTCCAACTCTTAATATTTAAATTACTAAAAGGCTATTTTAGTATTCACAAAAAAGGGAAGAAACGTAAAACACCGATAAGTTATTCGTACTTTTATAATTAAAAAAAAAAAGAATAAGACAAGATAAGAATAAGAATAAGAAATAAGAATAAGATAGACACCTGATATACGGTGTTCTTACATCTGACTTGATCATATCCATCTCCACCTGCACATCATCATTAGTCCAACACTTAAGACAAAAGATTAAGAGGATTTATGGCAATTGATTATGCACAACGTTTAAACAATACAAAAACAACAACTATCATCTCACATGAGACATGGTTAATGTACAAAGTCATTACAAGTCAAAAACAAATCACATATAAACAAATATTATTGACAGAGATGAAAGCATAAAGAGGAACTTGGATCAGAACTCTGGAACATACATGCATGGTCGCTCAAAATAAAACTGTTCAGCAACCAGAATAGCACAACTACCTTGAATTCAAACTAAAACACCACACGGGCGGGAAATTTATTGGAAGCTGCCTTTAACATTTTTGTTTGACCTAAATGCCCACTCTAAGGATTTAAATGTAAGATACTTCTAAATTAGAGGCGATAAATGTAATATGTCATTCTTTTTTTATTTACTAACATACTTGATAATAAGAAAGTAATTTTACAATTTAATTGACTTATTCAAAACATTTCTTAATTAACAAATTAAGTAGTTAATAAATAAAATTAATATAGGCAGCTAATTAAAAAAAATAAAAACTTTATGTTGTAAAATTGGTATAAGAAAAAAATATATTACATAAATTTAATTATCTTACTTAAATACTACTCAATTAACATATTTAAAAAAAATAAAAATAAAAAATCATCCACCATCTCCCCCGCCAATCCTACCCTTTCATTTCTTTTTCAACGAGTGGGTAAGCTTTCCTCTCCCCATCTCCCCTTTTTAATGGATGTGAGAGAGAAAATGAGAGATAGGTAACAATATAAAGGAAAATAGAAAAAAAAAAAATACTTCGTCGGAGAAAAAAATGATAGAGGAGAAAGAAGTAGTTAAATGGTAATTTAGGACCACAATTACATCAATCAAATAAAAAGTCAAAACTCATCACACTTAATATATAATATAGATGATGATTATTATTATTATTATTACAAATTTTTATGTACAAAACATTGAAAAATAAATAGGATTAGCATTAATCTCCAATTGATGAATTATAAAGTTTGTGTCTATGGCTATAACTAAGACAAGTGTTTTAATTATAATCTCTCCTATAGTAGGATATAAGAGTTATATTTCAATTGAAAAGCGGGTGCCATATAGTTCGTAGGAATTTATTTTAGTATGAAATTAAATTATATGACCAACAAAAATATCTCCATGTGATATAGATTAATTTGTTAAAATATTTGGATTAGCAAAATTGGACTTACATGTTTTATTGTGAATTTGCTATATGTGGAGTAAGAATAAGTCACTTACATCAAGAATCACAAAGGATATCATTCTAAAAAGAATCAAAAATGATTTATTAAGTTTTAGTTCTTTACGTTATTTTTTTTTATGTGTTGATGGTTTTATTTATTTATAGATTACTGAGATATGCATAATTAATGTACGTGCAAAATTAGAATGATACAAATTTGATTATTGTAATTAATTTTGATAATATGAAAAACTATTATGGGGCAAAAGAAAACGTTGATAAAAAATAGAGTAGGGGAACAAAAAAAAGGATGTTGATAGATGATAGAGAAAAATACATAAGAGTCAATAAAAGAGAAAGGGTAGACGATGTAAGAAAATAGAAAATGAACGAGAGACAAAAAAAAAATTTAAGAAAAAAAAAAAAAGAAACGACAATTCAAATAGATTGAGAAGGTTAGTATCTCAATCTATGCATTATATACTAGTGTGGATTGTATAACTATTTATGTTTTACATGTATTTCATTATTATTAAATTAAATGGCCTCTAAGATGTCTAATATATGGGCACGACTTTGGATTGTTGGAATGATTATAGCTATAATCCTCCGATGTTCAAGTCATATTTGACATACAAAAAATTTTAAAAATTAAATTAAATATAGTTAGACGATAGTACTAAATGCACGACAAAAATGATCTTAATAGTTGTCTAAGTTATACAAACACATCAAACCCAACAAGCCGTCCATAAATTTCTGACGCAGTGGTGTTGCCTAATAGCTTGAGCAACCATCATCCGTCAACAAAGTCAATGTGCCCCATTGATTTAAGATTTGCACGGCGACCAATTGAAAATATCTATATCTTCGATTTCAATGTTAGTATTGGCGCATTATCTCAAGTAATTTGTGAAAACATTAACTTAGATGCAATACAAACACACACACATGCACACGCACGCACACATATATATATATATAGAGAGAGAGAGAGAGGCGTGCATGTGTTACAAATAATTTACATAAATTTTATTATAGTTGACGCCATCCAATCGACTTGCATAAACAAAGCGACTTGCATTTCCCGCACGTAACAACAATCTAAACGCTAGTGTAGTAGCACAATCGACTGTTTATTGGTGTGTGTGAATACAAAATGACGAGCAAAAGGAAACTTGTGTGATTGGCACGATATAGTGCTTTGAAATAAACGAAAACTAAAGAGTCTAAAATGAGTCAAATTTTAAATAACAAAGTTAAATATACTGTGAGTAAGCCAAGTCATTATTTCATAGCATGCCAATGGATTTAATTGGATGTTTCGTCCCCCCGCCCCCCCGCCCCCACCTAATGAAAGTTCAAGACTTCAAGCCTCTTTGGTTTGTATAAGAAATAAATCAGTTCTGAAGGCATTAATAAAGTCATAAAGTTAAAGTGACCACATTGTCAAATCAATTTGTATCCTTATATTGTATTTCCGCGGAAAAAGTCAAATTACCACATTTGAATTAGAATCAAAATTTATCCGTGTATTATCTACATATATATGTGCTAGTAACTTAACTCTACAAATTTTTTTTTATATAAAAATCGATTTATTACATCCATGATCAATTAACATTAAATAACGAAGAGATTACGCGTGCTAGCTATAGAAAGAGATTGAAACTTTGTATCAAGTAAGTTGACTAAAATAAACTTTTAAATAAAACAAACAAACCACAGAAAAAATAATATCTTCAAGAATTATGACTAAAGTCTTAATCTATTGAATATCAGTTTATGTTATATTGTAATTGTTCACACAAAAAATTTGTATCTGTAAAACAAACAAGTACAAAACAAGAAAAATATGTGACAATGTTTGCATAAATTTCTCCCGGCCGCGCCGAAGTGGCCGCTCAGGGTTCGAACCGGCCGAGTTCGATGGGAAAACAGCCGATTCGAAGTGAGCTTCTTTGTGTTCGGGTGCGAGCGTGCCAGTGTGCAGTAGCACACAAGTGGAAGTCTTGTGGTTCAGAGTGAATGTGAGGTGGTTCGAAATGGAATTAATGTGAATCGAAATGAAACAGTGATGCGCCTATGACTTCTATCTGAAAAGCGATTGAATTGGAGTAGGCAAACACTACCCCTGAGGTTCTACTTGCCTACAACTAAATGTAGGACTTAATAATTTAGCACTCTCAAAAATCGAAAAGGGTGAGAAAGCTTAAATCGAAAAGGAAATACATTAGAAGACGATAGCTACTCGCCATGTGGACCTTACAGGACTCGACTACGTACACACGCATTGATGACTCGGGCCATATCTATGACAGAGATGCATTGAGCAGTCTCTAAGAACTCTAGCTACAAATCGGACACATTGATGACTCCGGCCATATCTACCTGTGGTTGTTTTCAGAGGCTGTTCACTCCGACGAGCATTGATTGACTTCGTCTGCACTCCCCTTCATGCATGCGCTCGATATGAATGCTGGGTACCACTCCGCCGCATTGATATCTCACCTTGAACCGGGCCCAATCCGAGTGAATGATGGCTACGACTTCGTGACGTTACGGAATGAGTGCATTGATATCCTCACTTCGAGCCGAATGAGGTATGGCTACAAACACCCCGTAGCGATTTTCTACCTACTTGAACTAAAGTTATTCTTTGTTCATTTAAGCTAAGGAATCAGAGAAATGTGGACTTCTTGATTGTTGTTGTGTTTGATTGATTGACGTTGTGTGTTGATTTTTGTTGATCTCCTTGATGTGAAGAATTCGGCTCCTTTTATAGACTTCAGGCTGCAACTGCCTTCCTTTATTCTTGGAGCTGGAAATGATTTATTCAAACATGGCCAAAAGATGAATGGCCGGCCTTATTCCTAGAAGTGGCAGTTGCTGCCATCTTTATTTAAATTTCAAATATTAGCACCATATGGCCTTTATTTTAGGCATGTGCTTATTTTCTATCTAACAACTCCTAAAAGTGAGGGGTTTGAATTTAAATTTATTATCTATTTTCTATTTTTATATTTTTGGCCGACTGGGCCATGGGCCGTGATTTCATTTCGGCCTGGGCCTCCAACATGGGCTCTGTGGACACGTCGAAGTGGTCTGGGCCTTTGTTAATTTACTTTGGCGTGGCGAAAAGGACCAACATTAGCCCACTCCGAATTTAATTTTCAAAGTTTTATTTTTTGGGCCCAAACAATACCCCCCGCAAGTTGTGGTCAAGTAGTAAGATTTGACCATAACTTGGTTTAAGCTTTATTTCCTTCGCGCCATTACATTTGGTAGCCCTTTTTTATTCATGCCTCCCATACTAACTTCTTCTGGCAAACTTCTTCATTCATTCTTCCATAGATATTTAAATATTTTCCTCTTTTTCTGCTCACCTCGACTGACGGCTGTTACTGGCGCCATCATGATGGCGCCTTTTGAGAGTCCCAATACTAGCCGTTTCTAGTTTTTTTAGATTCCCAATCTCCCAACCATTTAAAACTCTTACGTGCCCTAGGAGATTTAGAACTCTCCTTCAGCCATTACCCTTGACTTTTAAGAGAACTTTTTCCTTTTTCCCGGCTAACCGTCTTCACCTCCTCCATTTTTACCCCAAATTCGAAAAACCCTAATTTTCTCAACATCGATGGCGTCCCCAAGCTCCACCATTTTCACATATGAAGGTTCCCACTCTTTGGGCCCTATTATTAGCGGGGATATCACTCGCGACCATCCTCGCGATTTGGCCCGCTTCGAAGAGCGATTGCCGTACCCAGAGGGCCATATTTTCGGCACTTCCGTTCGAAATTGGCCATGGTCACCCAACTCTTCTGTCCACCGAGACTTCGTTATCTGGTGTGCTCGGGTCGAAGCTGTATACGGCCAACTATGGAGAAGTATCGGGATTTATGAACCCATTCAGGTTTCGAAATCTCCATACTCTCTTGACATGGGCTTTCTTCAGGCGGCACTGCTGTTTTGGTGCCGTCTTGACAATACATTCCCTTTCGCTACGGGCCCCATGACTCTCACCCTCCTCGATTTAGAGCAGCTGGCGGGTTTTTGCTCGTCTGGTCGCCCAATCAGTGTTGACGTCAAATACGAGGATCTTGACGTCGCGGAGCTTTCTCATCTTTCTCGCGAGAACAAGTCTCTGACAAGCTACGGGCACATCATTGCCCATTTTATTAACAAATGCACTCCGATCACAGACGAGGAGCACATCCGATTTCTCGCCCTGTGGCTGTGCAGATATGTATTCTGCAGCCAATCCTGCCAACAGACGATGGAATTTTACTACATGGCCGGGGCAATGGCTGCTGGTGCAAATTTGGCCTTAGGCCCAGCGGTGCTAGCCTTTGTTTATAAAGGGCTGCGTAAGCTGGTCAAAGTGAGGCAGGATCCTAAGAAGAGGGAGAAATACATCACGGCGGGCTCTGGCTGGTGCAAATGTGGCTTCAGGCTTACTTCCCTCACCTATGCGCCAGAGCCATTAATGTGAGGTTGGACAAAGAACTTTTCACTACCTTTTTGGCGCGCACTAGTGTCTCCACTGCCAACCCTGAACGGGCTTTTGTTCGGTTTTATCTTCCTCAGGAAGGCAGCCTTCCCGATTGGAATGTGCTATGCAGCGGTGACCCGGCGTTCTACCGCCAGGGGTCTCATTCCATCCATACTGATGACAAGAAGAGATGGGCTTCTTTCTTGACCGCTAGGGACTTACCTTATTGCTTTCGTTTTGACAATATGGTCTCCAGCCGTCTCCTGCCGTATGCTCCACACTACGTGGCCCGTCAATTCAGCCTGGTTCAATCTCTACCCGCCCCGGTCGTAACGATCAATTCGTCACGGTTTAAGTTGAACAAGTACAAGAACCGGGGAATGGAAGTCTTTAGGGGTCTTACTGACAGCTCCTCGTGCCGTATGGAGGAATTTGAGTTCATTTATTTTGCGCGAGACCCCAGGGCCACTTCGACTTTTCAGTCCTGGTGGACTGACTATCTGAAGTGCTCTCGAACAGAGCCTGCACATGCGGCTGTGGCCCGCTTCACCTTTTCGACCGTGCCCCCGAAGGTGGCCACTGACGTGCCTTTCCCCGAGGACGTTCCTGTTAAATCTACTGCAGGAAAAAAAGGTATTGAGAAATTTGAACGCTTTTACAATGTTACCTGGAACCCCTTTGACCGTGATGGCTGCATTAGGCAAGCTTCAATCACCTTTTTCGAAAAGAAGGAGAAACTGATAGCTAGGGCCAAAGAGCACTTTCATATTGCTAGGAAAAAACTAGAGGACCGTGCTCCACATTGGTCCACTTTTTACAAGCCATTATGCTTGACTGCCCCCCCTTTACCTGACTTCGTTCCATGGGTGATCATACCTGACCTTCCCCCCGAAAGACCCTTGAGCTTCCATGACGAGGTTACATTCAGTGGTCTATTTGCTGATGACCCCATGGGAGTTCGTAGGGTTGAACTCTTTGGGCTTGCCGTTCCTTTTTGAAGTAACGCAGTGACCATAGAAGGGGAAGGTATTTCCTTCTGCCCTATTTCCTGCACCTTGGTTTTGCTTCTGTATGATTGTTGATTCTCTTACTCGATTTGCTTTTTAGGTACCCGCAAGAAAACGGAGGCCATGGTGTCTGCTGCCACTGCTATCCTTGCTGGAATTCCTATTCTGGCCCCAAGTCTTACACCCGTGTCCGCCTCTGCATCCGCGTCTGCCAAGGTGGATACCCGTCGTTCTACTCGTCACTTCCGCTCTACAAAGGTCGAGGGAGTGATTGAAGTGTCCGATTCTGAGGATGACGAACTTGATCAGGTATCTACTCTTTGATCTTATCTTTCTGTTTTTCACCTTGTTGATTTCTTCTCCCTGCAGGCATCCGGTCAGAGCAAACGTGCCATTCCAACCGAAACTGGCCCGAAGCGGCCACGCATCAAACAAATGGCGTTGAAGAGGCGCCTAGTGATGCCTGCTTCCTCTCCTGAATCCTCTCCAACCAGTACCCCTTCCGCCTCTGCTGATCCTCCCACTGAGAGTATTGAGGAATCACCTTCCGAGGAGGTAGACGTCGACGCGACTATCAACCGGATTCATGTTGATCTTACTGAAGCGGGTTACACATCGGCTGACATTCCAGGCCTTCTTCCCCCCAAAAAGGATATGCCGCCCCCTCCTCCTCCTGTCAAAGTGACTGAGGTAACATTTCTTTTGGCCCATTCCTGCCCATTCGACGTCGTTCTTTTCTGACTTTTGATTCTGGCAGGCCGTCTCTCAGCCCGTCATTCAGGCTCTCTCTACTACCTCCTCGCTGCCAGAAACTCCTGCTGGCAGTTCCCAGGTAATTTCATCCCTCTTTCATATAAATTTATTCGATATTTATCTCTTTAATATAAATTATTTTTTAAAGAGAAAAATACCATTTATGTGTCATTATTTGATTGGTCCATGCGACCAAATGCGCCACTTGTTACCATTTGATTAGTTTTGGACTTTCGGACTGCAAGACTTGATTTGATTGGCCATGACACTTCATATCGACATGTGGCGATGCCTCATTCGCCGGTAAAATAAATATTAAAATATTAATTAAAATTAACTATTTAATATTGAAATTAAATTTAGGGAATTCCAAAATATAAAATAGAAAATTTAATTAATATTTAATATCTTAATTTATACTTGTTAATATTTTTTATTGGACGAAATTTAATCGCCAACAGTAATATATATATATACATATATATATATTGATAACTATATATTAATAATTGATATAATAATTTATTTTTGATTTAGGAAATTAATACGTACTGCGCCACTCTCTATATAAAAAACTAAGAAAAAAGAAAGAAACAAACAAACTCATATACAAATCTGAGGTGACTCTTAACTTTTATGTATTTTCACTTGGTCTCCCCTAAAATTAATTTGAGCCCATTTGGATGGGTTTAAAAAAAGTGCTTCTCAAACTGTATTTTTTATAGCAAAGCTTTTTGTTTAAAGTAAAACAATTATGCATTTGGATACAATAATTATAAATATTTTAAAATATGCTTTTATTTAAACTATTATGAGGTAACTTTTAAAAAAGTCATTTTTTGCTTTTTTTTTTTTGAGAAAAATTGTATATAACCCCTATGTGGTTTCGAAATATGACTGAAAATCTCATTATGGTTTGAAAATATGCAAAATGACCCCCCATATTTTTTGAAACTCTACACAATCGCCCATATCGTTATTTTAAGGTTGACGCGTTAAATTTACAATGAAATGTCAATTATACCCTTATATTATTATGAGCCATTAGATCTTAATTTTACAAATGAACGATTCAGATTAATTTCAAATATAAAATATAATATTTAAATCAAAATATAGTATAGGTTATGTATATATACATATATAAATATACTAGTGCTTAAGCTGTAGCTAAAATGAATGATACTAGTGCTTAAGTTGTAGCTAATATCAATGATACTGAAAAGTCAAGTTTGAGAGAATTTAGACGTTTTGTGCTTATTGAGTTTTTAAAATTGGGCTTGTACATGAAATTGTATCATGGATGTCCTAACATGTTCATGTCAAGCACAAGCTCTTCAGTTATAGGCATTTAAATTTAGTTTCAAAGTTGGTGAAGATATGTGTAATCCCATTATTTTATGTGGCCTGGTTAGAATGTTGTAAAATAAAACGTGAATTGAAGGTAATGATTGGGTCTATATTATTGGTTGGATTCATAATAAAAGACGGAGAAAAAATTAGCATCGTGTGGAAAGAAAAGTAATAACAGGATCATTATGTGAAATGTTAACAGATATTTAAAGTGAAAGAGAAGTACTACATTTACTACTTAGAAACGTGAATTGAACATCATATGAAGCAAAAGGAAAGGCCTATAATTTCTTTTTGCAAGTTGGACGTTGATAGGATCCATTCCGCTGCCCATTTCTTTTACTTGCATGCAATTGTCATTCCATGCAGTCCATGCACGACACAAACCATTGGTAGGTTCAAGTTTAGCAAAAGTATTGAATGGAATTTGACGTAAAAATTATTATTCAATTAGTGATTTATTTTTCACTCTCCAAGGCTTTAACCTTTGATATTATTTTTTTTATTCATTCACTTATTTTATTTTTTCTTTTTGGAACTATCTAATTTTAATAAAATATTTTATTATTACATTTAAAAATAAATACAATATAATTCATTTTTTACTAAATTAAATAATGAGATTGAACTTGAAAAGAGTTTAATATAATTAACAAAAAATTCAAATATTCTCTTTATCAAGAACAAGTTAAGAATGTGGTTATAGTCTTGTAATACTTAAAAAAGATTTAAGAAATCGAAAAAATATATTGATTATCATATATCATTGTTTTTATTTTCTTTACCTTTTCATACCCACTAGTTTAGTACTTGGCCTGACAATTGAAAATTTTCACATGTACAATTAAGACATTATATGTAGTATTCTCGAACCATTTTCTTAACAAAAGAAAAAAAAACTCAATTTATATTGATAAAAAGAATGATAATGGTGTAAAAAATCATGTTATAACTTGTGATCTTTCTGCAAAGATTGTGTTAATAGTATAATATTGAAAATATAATATTTTTTTGCAAAAATAAAATAGATTAAATAATATAAACATAGTTTATGTAAGATCAATATGTTAATAGTATAAAAAGTATAGTTATTTCATTCTTATTAGTTTACTTAAATTTTATTATGATTTATTTAAAAAATTCCTACTCCATGAACCACAAAGTTTCAAATAATTTCATATAAATAATCTAGAATTTAATGATGACATTTATTATAATGTGATCTAGAATTTGATATTTTGGTATTATGTTAATATTAGGAATGAGTTTAATCTTTTAGTATCATGTTTAGTTATATGACATTATGTTAATGTTAGGGATAAATTTGATTTTATGTTTCTTTTGGAATATTAGATTTTTTTTCCTTATTTTTTGATAGTATTTTTAGCAATTTCTTTTGGTTACAAAAATCTAAAAATTTGAAAAAAAAATATTTTTTTGGGTCGAGTTGGGTCGGGTCATTGGATGACCTGAAAATAAATCCGGCCAACCCGAACCCAATCAGGTCGTGTTCGGGTTGAGCTTCGGGTTGGGTCGGGTTCGGGTTGGGATTTTTCATGTTATACCCCTAGCTCAACCCGACCTGAACCCAACCCGACCCACCCGAATTGACACCCCTAGGCCCAAACTTATAAAGCATTCTATTTTTTCTAGCACTTTGCCTTGTAGGCTAAAGAGGTGGCTCATGTGTGCAAATTACTTTGCCCCATAGAGCACTTAGCTCCCAGTATTCCGCGACTGGTGAGTGGCTCTGATATCATTTGTCACACCCGGGTCCGTGAGTCTGTTGGATGCGAGAGTTGCCTCCAAACCCCCAAGTGCATCCTTAATTTAGGCTATGAACAACTTGTCCAAAAAGGATATTTAATAGATACAACTTTAGTTATTATGCCAAGCTTATAAAGCATTCTATTCTTTCTTAATTTTTTGATGTGGGACGGGGTATTACAGTTGTTGGCCGGAGGATGACAACAGAAGGAACAACATGGATGTTACATGGGTTGGGTGGCCTTTGAATCTCATTTGACAGCATTGTTGGTCGACGTCTTTGAGTGGGAGAATTGGTTTGCATTTCACTTGAAGAGACGCTCGCAGATGGACGGACTTCATGGTATTGTCGTCCTTGGTGAGGTCTACAAACATTTGAAGTGGAAGATTGATTGTTTCTTCCGTTATTTCAAGGAGAAAGTTGGGTGCCATTGTTTGCAGAAAGCATTAGAAGATCCAAAGTGGGTGAAGGTGATGAATGAAGAAATGGAGTTTTTATAGAAGAACTCAACTTGAGAGTTGGTTTCGTTGCCCAAATGAAAAATGCAATAACGTTTAAATTTGTACAAGGCCAGTGGCAAAGGGTTATGCGCAAAGTATGAAATCGATTATCAAGAGACTTTCGCAATAAAAAGTTTGCTAAATTGGCATAACAAGAGTTTGAATATCAAGATTAACTATATGTTGAATCAATACTTATTGTTATCTATACTATTAATAAAGCGTTTGGGGGGTTTAATAATTACATTGGTCTCTTTGGTCGCTTTTAATCTCTTCACTCTCATTTGTATTCTCTCATCTTTCACTATTAACATGCTTTTAGTTTTTTGTTTCCTCATTCTCTCTCCTCTATTAATATATATATTTTTTCATATCTCTTTATTTTTTAACTTTTTTATTCTTTTTATTTAATCTTACAATTATTTTTATTCTAATAATTTTCTATCATAAATTCAATAAAATACATACATTACAAATAATTAAGGAATATATAATGTATAAAATTCTATAAATATTTAATTTTATATTTATAATTGAAATATGTAATTAAATTATATTTTATTTTACATACGCATAAAGTGTGTGCCCGATCGACTAATAATAATAATATAATAATATACTATTATATATACTATAATATTATCTAAATGGAGATAGATACCTTTAGAGTAACTACTTTTGGTTTGACAAATATTTTGATATGTTACTTATTCCCATTTCTGTGTCCTATTTTTTCCCCCCTTCCTCCTCCCTCTACAAGTTATTTTCTTTTTTTTTTTCACTTTTTACAATCTCTCTCCCTCTCTCTCTCTAATGTTTACTATTAAATATTTTTTTAACTCTCTTATTTATTATTTTTTTAACTATATAATTTCATGTTATATTAATTATTTTTATTTTAATTATAAAGTATATAATTAAATTATATATTTTTGTTTGAACACATATTGAATGTGCCACCAACACTACTACTACTACTACTACTAACTACTACTATAATAATATAATAATAAGACACTTTCCTAAACTTTCTTCTTTTTTCTTTTTTTTTTTTTGGCTTTTTTTTTTGCTCTTTTCATCCTGATAACATGGTATGCCTGCAATTGCAATTCTTCTTGATTTGATAAAAAAGGACCATGAACAACTATTTCATTTTGCTCGTTGATAGCCAAATGATCGCATATAGATTCATCATCTAAATTGAATTTTTCAAACAACGTAGTCATTTTTTTTTTTTCCGCAAGCATCATGAAAACTACTAATCCCCCTTGTATCCTCGTTTTGAGGATTTGGACTCATAGAAAGAACATAAAATGACTTCATTCGGTCATTGATAAATACCATTTTCA
>CM047870.1:15186651-15222427 GCA_026212405.1 Petrea volubilis
ACATAATCATCTCTCATTAAGTAGTTTTTGAGCTTTTTGGTGCTAAAGTGTGAACGCCAAAGCTCTTCAGCATTAACAAACTACAGCAATGCAAAATACATGGGTCATCATGTAAATTACGAGTTTATTGCAAATACCCCCTTGTGTTATTTAAAAGTAGCCAAAAAAATCCTGTGTTATTTGAATTATAAAAAATAACCTTCTAGAAATTAAAATTTGCCCACTACCCCTTACCCGACGTCGACTAACAAAAAAAAGATGAACTTTCAAAATTGCCCTTGTCTGCTCTTCTTCTCCATTCACCCATCTCCCCCTTCCCTACACACCCCACCCCCAAATCCCTATCCACACACCCAATAAGACACACATACACACAACTCACCACAGAGCAATGAGCTATAATGATTTGGCCAGCGAAGATGAGAGGTTGCCAAACAATTTGGGTGTGTGGAGGTGGGGGTTGAACATACATATATATATATATAAACATATATATATATATGAAAATATTAATACACACCAAATATATATATATGTACATGTATGTATGTTGGTGGAAAATATGTATGTTGTATATATACACAACAATATATATATATATATATATATGTGTATGTATACATATGCATATGTATATGTATGTTGTTTTGTAATTATATATTGGGGTTAGGGATTTGGTGTGAATAAAAATGAAAAAAAAAATTGAGGGAAGAAAGGGAAATAATGTTAAAAGGGAGTGAAATGCTCTCCCTTGAAGTTGAGCACACTGAGCCATTCAAAAGGGCAAAATTGTCATTACAAAGGGGGAAAAAAACAAAAATCTTCGCACAAAATGCGCGATATCTACTTTCTAGCGAAAGGGTTTATTTGGCTAATTTAAATTATCAAAAGGTTTATTTTGATAATTAAAATTTCACGGGGCTTTTTTTTGACAATTAGACATAACACAGGTAGGCGAACTGCAAAAAATCCTATAAATTACACACCATAGAAGACAGAGCATGTTTGTTTTGTCAAGTTTTTCATTTTTTGTCGCCACACCCATTGCCAAAAGACAAATGTTAAGAAATTGTAAGGATAGTCTCACGACTGAAGTGAAAGGTTAGGAAAAAGCCAATAGTAAATTAAAGCAAAGCCCAATATAAAATCTTCGATAGCTCCTCCATCGCCAAAGGTAATACAGTTTATGAGCCAAGTTATTAGAGTTGGGTCAAAACTTTTACCAGTTTTCCTCATTGTCAATGTGAAAAATAGCTAATCATAGTGGGGAGATCTCTCTGTCGTGCTACAATTATGCTTTACTAGTGGCAATTCCAGTAAATATTTGGAACTAATGGGCATGGTCGCAAATTGCCTCTCCTGGAAAAACAATGGCTAAAATAAACTCAAACAACCCATTTACTATCACAAACACAAATTCCTAGGTTAATTAATGGTGGTCTACACACTAATCAAAGTAAGCATAGGTTAACGAGGACAATACAACCTAACTCTCATTAGCTCTCAAAGCAAACGTGCCCTGAGAATATGAAGTTGTAAGAAATCAAGATAACAGATGGTGGTGAAATTGGACGTTAAGAAAAGAAAAAATCTGAGTGAAAGAAAAAACTAAGGTGGAAATGACAATGATGACAGTGGTAATAAGAGGAGAAAAGAAATAAGTAATAGGAAAAGGATGGGGTAATTTTTAGAAATTGAGGGTTAAATTTGTAATTTGATACTTGAGGGTAGTTTAGTGTAATTTATCCTTTTTTAAGAATAAAAGATTTGATGGCATTTTTATCTTTCTCACATTCTCATTAACACTACAATTTATTACGCATACCTCAGGATTTTCTAGATAATTTCAAAAAGATGCATGTGATTACCTGAAAGGTTTAAGAAATCATATTAAAGTTGAAAATGGATATGCATCAATATTAATCAAACATGTTCTAAAAAGATCAAATAGTGAGCCCTATTTTGATTGGGGTGTATAATTGGATGATTATAATAAGGTGATGGACATTTTTCTTTAGAGACTATCTTTGTAGATTTGAATATCAATATTATTTTGCTTGTGTTTTAAGTTAACACCACGTACATAACAAATAGGTATAGTTTGATATGTACTCCTTTTGTAGGACTAAATCACCATAAGCAAACTGTGGTTTTTTATTTGACTTTCATATTTGGTGAAATGAAAGATTTTTGACTGATTGTTTAAAATATTTCTAGAGTCCGTCAGTGGTGACAACCTACAACAATTTTTACATATCAATGCCAATTAATGGTAAATGTAATTGAAACAGTATTTTCATGTTCACAACATCGATTGTGTTGATTACATATAAATCAAAATGCTCCTTCACATCTAGGCAATTTGAATTATGATTCAAGATTCAAGCAATTTCGGTATGAATGCATGACATGTGATTTTGAAGAAGAGTTTAAGATAACATGCAAAAAGATGGTTGATGAATATAAATTTTGTGCTCATAAATGGTTGAATGGCATGTACAAGTTGAGGTACAAATGGTCTATGACTTTGTGTAATACAAGATTTAATGTTGGTTTGTTGGCTACATCTAGAAGGGAAAGCACAAATTTTTTGTTAAAAAAAAGTAGGTGACAGGACAACTTTTTTGTACAATGTGGTGCTTAATTAATGGTGAAAAAAAAATTGGCATATAAATGAAAAGAAAGAGGATACTTGTTGTCAACATGGGAATCCACCAATGATTGTTAAAAATGATTTACTGCTGGAACATGTTGATGTCTACACCATGAACTTATATTGAAGTTGGTTGAATTGGAACTAATTGACTGTTTAGAGTTTGTCGAATATCATTCTACCTGATTGGTGCTTGTTTCATCTTGTTTAAAATAAGATCTCAAATCCTTGACTTAAGGGTTAAAATTGTCTTATTTGATAAGCAAAAAAATAAGGTCAAGTGGAGTTGTCCCAAATTTGAGTCCAAATAGAGTGCATGATTATACACAGGCAAGTGGAAGCCAAAGTGAACGTAACCACGTTTATGAAAATGGTATTTATCAATGACCGAATGAAGTCATTTTATGTTCTTTCTATGAGTCCAAATCTCACGAGGATACAAGGGGGATGTTAGTATGTTTTCATGATGCTTGCGGAAAAAAAAATGACTACGTTGTTTGAAAAATTCAATTTAGATGATGAATCTATATGCGATCATTTGGCTATCAACGAGCAAAATGAAATAGTTGTTCATGGTCCTTTTTTTATCAAATCAAGAAGAATTGCAATTGCAGGCATACCATGTTATCAGGATGAAAAGAGCAAAAAAAAAAAGCCAAAAAAAAAAAGAAAAAGAAAGAAAGTTTAGGAAAGTGTCTTATTATTATTATTATTATTATTAGTAGTAGTAGTAGTAGTAGTAGTGTTGGTGGCACATTCAATATGTGTTCAAACAAAAAATATATAATTTAATTATATACTTTATAATTAAAATAAAAATAATTTAATATAACATGAAATTATATAGTTAAAAAATAATTAAATAAGAGAGTTAAAAAAAATATTTAATAGTAAAACATTAGAGAGAAGAGAGAGGAGAGAGATTGTAAAAGTGAAAAGAAAAAAGAAAATAACTTGTAGAGGGAGGAGGAAGGGGGGAAAAAATAGGACACAGAAATGGGAATAAAGTAACATATCAAAATATTTGTCAAACCAAAAGTAGTTACTCTAAAGGTATCTATCTCCATTTAGATAATATTATAGTATATATAATAGTATATATTATTATTATTATTATTATTAGTCGATCGGGCACACTTTATGCGTATGTAAAATAAAATATAATTTAATTACATATTTCAATTATAAATATAAAATTAAAATATTTATAGAATTTTATACATTATTATATATTCCTTAATTATTTGTAATGTATGTATTTTATTGAATTTATGATAGAAAATTATTAGAATAAAAATAAATTGTAAGATTAAATAAATAAGAAATAAAAAGTTAAAAAAATAAAAGAGATATAAAAAATATATATATTAATAGAGGAGAGAGAATGAGGAAACAAAAAACTAAAAGCATGTTAATAGTGAAAGATGAGAGAATACAAATGAGAGTGAAGAGATTAAAAGCGACCAAAGAGACCAATGTGATTATTAAACCCCCCAAACGCTTTATTAATAGTATAGATAACAATATAAGTATTGATTCAACATATAGTTAATCTTGATATTCAAACTCTTGTTATGCCAATTTAGCAAACTTTTTATTGCGAAAGTCTCTTGATAATCGATTTCATACTTTTGCGCATAACCCTTTGCCACTGGCCTTGTACAAATTTAAACGTTATTGCATTTTTCATTTGGGCAACGAAACCAACTCTCAAGTTGAGTTCTTCTATAAAAACTCCATTTCTTCATTCATCACCTTCACCCACTTTGGATCTTCTAATGCTTTCTGCAAACAATGGCACCCAACTTTCTCCCTTGAAATAACGGAAGAAACAATCAATCTTCCACTTCAAATGTTTGTAGACCTCACCAAGGACGACAATACCATGAAGTCCGTCCATCTGCGAGCGTCTCTTCAAGTGAAATGCAAACCAATTCTCCCACTCAAAGACGTCGACCAACAATGCTGTCAAATGAGATTCAAAGGCCACCCAACCCATGTAACATCCATGTTGTTCCTTCTGTTGTCATTCCTCCGGCCAACAACTGTAATACCCCGTCCCACATCAAAAAATTAAGAAAGAATAGAATGCTTTATAAGCTTGGCATAATAACTAAAGTGTATCTATTAAATATCCTTTTTGGACAAGTTGTTCATAGCCTAAATTAAGGATGCACTTGGGGGTTTGGAGGCAACTCTCGCATCCAACAGACTCACGGACCCCGGGTGTGACAAATGATATCAGAGCCACTCACCAATCGTCGGAATACTGGGAGCTAAGTGCTCTATGGGGCAAAGTAATTTGCACACATGAGCCACCTCTTTAGCCTACAAGGCAAAGTGCTAGAAAAAATAGAATGCTTTATAAGTTTGGGCTTAGGGGTGTCAATTCGGGTGGGTCGGGTTGGGTTCAGGTCGGGTTGAGCTAGGGGTATAACATGAAAAATCCCAACCCGAACCCGACCCAACCCGAACACGACCTGATTGGGTTCGGGTTGGCCGGATTTATTTTCAGGTCATCCAATGACCCGACCCAACTCGACCCAAAAAAATATTTTTTTTTCAAATTTTTAGATTTTTGTAACCAAAAGAAATTGCTAAAAATACTATCAAAAAATAAGGAAAAAAAATCTAATATTCCAAAAGAAACATAAAATCAAATTTATCCCTAACATTAACATAATGTCATATAACTAAACATGATACTAAAAGATTAAACTCATTCCTAATATTAACATAATACCAAAATATCAAATTCTAGATCACATTATAATAAATGTCATCATTAAATTCTAGATTATTTTATATGAAATTATTTGAAACTTTGTGGTTCATGGAGTAGGAATTTTTTAAATAAATCATAATAAAATTTAAGTAAACTAATAAGAATGAAATAACTATACTTTTTATACTATTAACATATTGATCTTACATAAACTATGTTTATATTATTTAATCTATTTTATTTTTGCAAAAAAATATTATATTTTTCAATATTATATACTATTAACACAATCTTTGCAGAAAGATCACAAGTTATAACATGATTTTTTACACCATTATCATTCTTTTTATCAATATAAATTGAGTTTTTTTTCTTTTGTTAAGAAAATGGTTCGAGAATACTACATATAATGTCTTTAATTGTACATGTTGAAAATTTTCAATTGTCAGGCCAAGTACTAAACTAGTGGGTATGAAAAGGTAAAGAAAATAAAAACAATGATATATGATAATCAAATATATTTTTTCGATTTCTTAAATCTTTTTTAAGTATTACAAGACTATAACCACATTCTTAACTTGTTCTTGATAAAGAGAATATTTGAATTTTTTGTTAATTATATTAAACTCTTTTCAAGTTCAATCTCATTATTTAATTTAGTAAAAAATGAATTATATTGTATTTATTTTTAAATGTAATAATAAAATATTTTATTAAAATTAGATAGTTCCAAAAAGAAAAAATAAAATAAGTGAATGAATAAAAAAAATAATATCAAAGGTTAAAGCCTTGGAGAGTGAAAAATAAATCACTAATTGAATAATAATTTTTACGTCAAATTCCATTCAATACTTTTGCTAAACTTGAACCTACCAATGGTTTGTGTCGTGCATGGACTGCATGGAATGACAATTGCATGCAAGTAAAAGAAATGGGCAGCGGAATGGATCCTATCAACGTCCAACTTGCAAAAAGAAATTATAGGCCTTTCCTTTTGCTTCATATGATGTTCAATTCACGTTTCTAAGTAGTAAATGTAGTACTTCTCTTTCACTTTAAATATCTGTTAACATTTCACATAATGATCCTGTTATTACTTTTCTTTCCACACGATGCTAATTTTTTCTCCGTCTTTTATTATGAATCCAACCAATAATATAGACCCAATCATTACCTTCAATTCACGTTTTATTTTACAACATTCTAACCAGGCCACATAAAATAATGGGATTACACATATCTTCACCAACTTTGAAACTAAATTTAAATGCCTATAACTGAAGAGCTTGTGCTTGACATGAACATGTTAGGACATCCATGATACAATTTCATGTACAAGCCCAATTTTAAAAACTCAATAAGCACAAAACGTCTAAATTCTCTCAAACTTGACTTTTCAGTATCATTGATATTAGCTACAACTTAAGCACTAGTATCATTCATTTTAGCTACAGCTTAAGCACTAGTATATTTATATATGTATATATACATAACCTATACTATATTTTGATTTAAATATTATATTTTATATTTGAAATTAATCTGAATCGTTCATTTGTAAAATTAAGATCTAATGGCTCATAATAATATAAGGGTATAATTGACATTTCATTGTAAATTTAACGCGTCAACCTTAAAATAACGATATGGGCGATTGTGTAGAGTTTCAAAAAATATGGGGGGTCATTTTGCATATTTTCAAACCATAATGAGATTTTCAGTCATATTTCGAAACCACAGAGGGGTTATATACAATTTTTCTCAAAAAAAAAAAAGCAAAAAATGACTTTTTTAAAAGTTACCTCATAATAGTTTAAATAAAAGCATATTTTAAAATATTTATAATTATTGTATCCAAATGCATAATTGTTTTACTTTAAACAAAAAAGCTTTGCTATAAAAAATACAGTTTGAGAAGCACTTTTTTTAAACCCATCCAAATGGGCTCAAATTAATTTTAGGGGAGACCAAGTGAAAATACATAAAAGTTAAGAGTCACCTCAGATTTGTATATGAGTTTGTTTGTTTCTTTCTTTTTTCTTAGTTTTTTATATAGAGAGTGGCGCAGTACGTATTAATTTCCTAAATCAAAAATAAATTATTATATCAATTATTAATATATAGTTATCAATATATATATATGTATATATATATATTACTGTTGGCGATTAAATTTCGTCCAATAAAAAATATTAACAAGTATAAATTAAGATATTAAATATTAATTAAATTTTCTATTTTATATTTTGGAATTCCCTAAATTTAATTTCAATATTAAATAGTTAATTTTAATTAATATTTTAATATTTATTTTACCGGCGAATGAGGCATCGCCACATGTCGATATGAAGTGTCATGGCCAATCAAATCAAGTCTTGCAGCCCGAAAGTCCAAAACTAATCAAATGGTAACAAGTGGCGCATTTGGTCGCATGGACCAATCAAATAATGACACATAAATGGTATTTTTCTCTTTAAAAAATAATTTATATTAAAGAGATAAATATCGAATAAATTTATATGAAAGAGGGATGAAATTACCTGGGAACTACCAGCAGGAGTTTCTGGCAGCGAGGAGGTAGTAGAGAGAGCCTGAATGACGGGCTGAGAGACGGCCTGCCAGAATCAAAAGTCAGAAAAGAACGACGTCGAATGGGCAGGAATGGGCCAAAAGAAATGTTACCTCAGTCACTTTGACAGGAGGAGGAGGGGGCGGCATATCCTTTTTGGGGGGAAGAAGGCCTGGAATGTCAGCCGATGTGTAACCCGCTTCAGTAAGATCAACATGAATCCGGTTGATAGTCGCGTCGACGTCTACCTCCTCGGAAGGTGATTCCTCAATACTCTCAGTGGGAGGATCAGCAGAGGCGGAAGGGGTACTGGTTGGAGAGGATTCAGGAGAGGAAGCAGGCATCACTAGGCGCCTCTTCAACGCCATTTGTTTGATGCGTGGCCGCTTCGGGCCAGTTTCGGCTGGAATGGCACGTTTGCTCTGACCGGATGCCTGCAGGGAGAAGAAATCAACAAGGTGAAAAACAGAAAGATAAGATCAAAGAGTAGATACCTGATCAAGTTCGTCATCCTCAGAATCGGACACTTCAATCACTCCCTCGACCTTTGTAGAGCGGAAGTGACGAGTAGAACGACGGGTATCCACCTTGGCAGACGCGGATGCAGAGGCGGACACGGGTGTAAGACTTGGGGCCAGAATAGGAATTCCAGCAAGGATAGCAGTGGCAGCAGACACCATGGCCTCCGTTTTCTTGCGGGTACCTAAAAAGCAAATCGAGTAAGAGAATCAACAATCATACAGAAGCAAAACCAAGGTGCAGGAAATAGGGCAGAAGGAAATACCTTCCCCTTCTATGGTCACTGCGTTACTTCAAAAAGGAACGGCAAGCCCAAAGAGTTCAACCCTACGAACTCCCATGGGGTCATCAGCAAATAGACCACTGAATGTAACCTCGTCATGGAAGCTCAAGGGTCTTTCGAGGGGAAGGTCGGGTATGATCACCCATGGAACGAAGTCAGGTAAAGGGGGGGCAGTCAAGCATAATGGCTTGTAAAAAGTGGACCAATGTGGAGCACGGTCCTCTAGTTTTTTCCTAGCAATATGAAAGTGCTCTTTGGCCCTAGCTATCAGTTTCTCCTTCTTTTCGAAAAAGGTGATTGAAGCTTGCCTAATGCAGCCATCACGGTCAAAGGGGTTCCAGGTAACATTGTAAAAGCGTTCAAATTTCTCAATACCTTTTTTTCCTGCAGTAGATTTAACAGGAACGTCCTCGGGGAAAGGCACGTCAGTGGCCACCTTCGGGGGCACGGTCGAAAAGGTGAAGCGGGCCACAGCCGCATGTGCAGGCTCTGTTCGAGAGCACTTCAGATAGTCAGTCCACCAGGACTGAAAAGTCGAAGTGGCCCTGGGGTCTCGCGCAAAATAAATGAACTCAAATTCCTCCATACGGCGCGAGGAGCTGTCAGTAAGACCCCTAAAGACTTCCATTCCCCGGTTCTTGTACTTGTTCAACTTAAACCGTGACGAATTGATCGTTACGACCGGGGCGGGTAGAGATTGAACCAGGCTGAATTGACGGGCCACGTAGTGTGGAGCATACGGCAGGAGACGGCTGGAGACCATATTGTCAAAACGAAAGCAATAAGGTAAGTCCCTAGCGGTTAAGAAAGAAGCCCATCTCTTCTTGTCATCAGTATGGATGGGATGAGACCCCTGGCGGTAGAACGCCGGGTCACCGCTGCATAGCACATTCCAATCGGGAAGGCTGCCTTCCTGAGGAAGATAAAACCGAACAAAAGCCCGTTCAGGGTTGGCAGTGGAGACACTAGTGCGCGCCAAAAAGGTAGTGAAAAGTTCTTTGTCCAACCTCACATCAATGGCTCTGGCGCATAGGTGAGGGAAGTAAGCCTGAAGCCACATTTGCACCAGCCAGAGCCCGCCGTGATGTATTTCCCTCTTCTTAGGATCCTGCCTCACTTTGACCAGCTTACGCAGCCCTTTATAAACAAAGGCTAGCACCGCTGGGCCTAAGGCCAAATTTGCACCAGCAGCCATTGCCCCGGCCATGTAGTAAAATTCCATCGTCTGTTGGCAGGATTGGCTGCAGAATACATATCTGCACAGCCACAGGGCGAGAAATCGGATGTGCTCCTCGTCTGTGATCGGAGTGCATTTGTTAATAAAATGGGCAATGATGTGCCCGTAGCTTGTCAGAGACTTGTTCTCGCGAGAAAGATGAGAAAGCTCCGCGACGTCAAGATCCTCGTATTTGACGTCAACACTGATTGGGCGACCAGACGAGCAAAAACCCGCCAGCTGCTCTAAATCGAGGAGGGTGAGAGTCATGGGGCCCGTAGCGAAAGGGAATGTATTGTCAAGACGGCACCAAAACAGCAGTGCCGCCTGAAGAAAGCCCATGTCAAGAGAGTATGGAGATTTCGAAACCTGAATGGGTTCATAAATCCCGATACTTCTCCATAGTTGGCCGTATACAGCTTCGACCCGAGCACACCAGATAACGAAGTCTCGGTGGACAGAAGAGTTGGGTGACCATGGCCAATTTCGAACGGAAGTGCCGAAAATATGGCCCTCTGGGTACGGCAATCGCTCTTCGAAGCAGGCCAAATCGCGAGGATGGTTGCGAGTGATATCCCCGCTAATAATAGGGCCCAAAGAGTGGGAACCTTCATATGTGAAAATGGTGGAGCTTGGGGACGCCATCGATGTTGAGAAAATTAGGGTTTTTCGAATTTGGGGTAAAAATGGAGGAGGTGAAGACGGTTAGCCGGGAAAAAGGAAAAAGTTCTCTTAAAAGTCAAGGGTAATGGCTGAAGGAGAGTTCTAAATCTCCTAGGGCACGTAAGAGTTTTAAATGGTTGGGAGATTGGGAATCTAAAAAAACTAGAAACGGCTAGTATTGGGACTCTCAAAAGGCGCCATCATGATGGCGCCAGTAACAGCCGTCAGTCGAGGTGAGCAGAAAAAGAGGAAAATATTTAAATATCTATGGAAGAATGAATGAAGAAGTTTGCCAGAAGAAGTTAGTATGGGAGGCATGAATAAAAAAGGGCTACCAAATGTAATGGCGCGAAGGAAATAAAGCTTAAACCAAGTTATGGTCAAATCTTACTACTTGACCACAACTTGCGGGGGGTATTGTTTGGGCCCAAAAAATAAAACTTTGAAAATTAAATTCGGAGTGGGCTAATGTTGGTCCTTTTCGCCACGCCAAAGTAAATTAACAAAGGCCCAGACCACTTCGACGTGTCCACAGAGCCCATGTTGGAGGCCCAGGCCGAAATGAAATCACGGCCCATGGCCCAGTCGGCCAAAAATATAAAAATAGAAAATAGATAATAAATTTAAATTCAAACCCCTCACTTTTAGGAGTTGTTAGATAGAAAATAAGCACATGCCTAAAATAAAGGCCATATGGTGCTAATATTTGAAATTTAAATAAAGATGGCAGCAACTGCCACTTCTAGGAATAAGGCCGGCCATTCATCTTTTGGCCATGTTTGAATAAATCATTTCCAGCTCCAAGAATAAAGGAAGGCAGTTGCAGCCTGAAGTCTATAAAAGGAGCCGAATTCTTCACATCAAGGAGATCAACAAAAATCAACACACAACGTCAATCAATCAAACACAACAACAATCAAGAAGTCCACATTTCTCTGATTCCTTAGCTTAAATGAACAAAGAATAACTTTAGTTCAAGTAGGTAGAAAACCGCTACGGGGTGTTTGTAGCCATACCTCATTCGGCTCGAAGTGAGGATATCAATGCACTCATTCCGTAACGTCACGAAGTCGTAGCCATCATTCACTCGGATTGGGCCCGGTTCAAGGTGAGATATCAATGCGGCGGAGTGGTACCCAGCATTCATATCGAGCGCATGCATGAAGGGGAGTGCAGACGAAGTCAATCAATGCTCGTCGGAGTGAACAGCCTCTGAAAACAACCACAGGTAGATATGGCCGGAGTCATCAATGTGTCCGATTTGTAGCTAGAGTTCTTAGAGACTGCTCAATGCATCTCTGTCATAGATATGGCCCGAGTCATCAATGCGTGTGTACGTAGTCGAGTCCTGTAAGGTCCACATGGCGAGTAGCTATCGTCTTCTAATGTATTTCCTTTTCGATTTAAGCTTTCTGACCCTTTTCGATTTTTGAGAGTGCTAAATTATTAAGTCCTACATTTAGTTGTAGGCAAGTAGAACCTCAGGGGTAGTGTTTGCCTACTCCAATTCAATCGCTTTTCAGATAGAAGTCTTAGGCGCATCACTATTTTATTTCGATTCACATTAATTCCATTTCGAACCACCTCACATTCACTCTGAACCACAAGACTTCCACTTGTGTGCTACTGCACACTGGCACGCTCGCACCCGAACACAAAGAAGCTCACTTCGAATCGGCTGTTTTCCCATCGAACTCGGCCGGTTCGAACCCTGAGCGGCCACTTCGGCGCGGCCGGGAGAAATTTATGCAAACATTGTCACATATTTTTCTTGTTTTGTACTTGTTTGTTTTACAGATACAAATTTTTTGTGTGAACAATTACAATATAACATAAACTGATATTCAATAGATTAAGACTTTAGTCATAATTCTTGAAGATATTATTTTTTCTGTGGTTTGTTTGTTTTATTTAAAAGTTTATTTTAGTCAACTTACTTGATACAAAGTTTCAATCTCTTTCTATAGCTAGCACGCGTAATCTCTTCGTTATTTAATGTTAATTGATCATGGATGTAATAAATCGATTTTTATATAAAAAAAAATTTGTAGAGTTAAGTTACTAGCACATATATATGTAGATAATACACGGATAAATTTTGATTCTAATTCAAATGTGGTAATTTGACTTTTTCCGCGGAAATACAATATAAGGATACAAATTGATTTGACAATGTGGTCACTTTAACTTTATGACTTTATTAATGCCTTCAGAACTGATTTATTTCTTATACAAACCAAAGAGGCTTGAAGTCTTGAACTTTCATTAGGTGGGGGGGGGGGGGGCGGGGGGACGAAACATCCAATTAAATCCATTGGCATGCTATGAAATAATGACTTGGCTTACTCACAGTATATTTAACTTTGTTATTTAAAATTTGACTCATTTTAGACTCTTTAGTTTTCGTTTATTTCAAAGCACTATATCGTGCCAATCACACAAGTTTCCTTTTGCTCGTCATTTTGTATTCACACACACCAATAAACAGTCGATTGTGCTACTACACTAGCGTTTAGATTGTTGTTACGTGCGGGAAATGCAAGTCGCTTTGTTTATGCAAGTCGATTGGATGGCGTCAACTATAATAAAATTTATGTAAATTATTTGTAACACATGCACGCCTCTCTCTCTCTCTCTCTATATATATATATATATGTGTGCGTGCGTGTGCATGTGTGTGTGTTTGTATTGCATCTAAGTTAATGTTTTCACAAATTACTTGAGATAATGCGCCAATACTAACATTGAAATCGAAGATATAGATATTTTCAATTGGTCGCCGTGCAAATCTTAAATCAATGGGGCACATTGACTTTGTTGACGGATGATGGTTGCTCAAGCTATTAGGCAACACCACTGCGTCAGAAATTTATGGACGGCTTGTTGGGTTTGATGTGTTTGTATAACTTAGACAACTATTAAGATCATTTTTGTCGTGCATTTAGTACTATCGTCTAACTATATTTAATTTAATTTTTAAAATTTTTTGTATGTCAAATATGACTTGAACATCGGAGGATTATAGCTATAATCATTCCAACAATCCAAAGTCGTGCCCATATATTAGACATCTTAGAGGCCATTTAATTTAATAATAATGAAATACATGTAAAACATAAATAGTTATACAATCCACACTAGTATATAATGCATAGATTGAGATACTAACCTTCTCAATCTATTTGAATTGTCGTTTCTTTTTTTTTTTCTTAAATTTTTTTTTTGTCTCTCGTTCATTTTCTATTTTCTTACATCGTCTACCCTTTCTCTTTTATTGACTCTTATGTATTTTTCTCTATCATCTATCAACATCCTTTTTTTTGTTCCCCTATTCTATTTTTTTATCAACGTTTTCTTTTGCCCCATAATAATTTTTCATATTATCAAAATTAATTACAATAATCAAATTTGTATCATTCTAATTTTGCACGTACATTAATTATGCATATCTCAGTAATCTATAAATAAATAAAACCATCAACACATAAAAAAAAAATAACGTAAAGAACTAAAACTTAATAAATCATTTTTGATTCTTTTTAGAATGATATCCTTTGTGATTCTTGATGTAAGTGACTTATTCTTACCCCACATATAGCAAATTCACAATAAAACATGTAAGTCCAATTTTGCTAATCCAAATATTTTAACAAATTAATCTATATCACATGGAGATATTTTTGTTGGTCATATAATTTAATTTCATACTAAAATAAATTCCTACGAACTATATGGCACCCGCTTTTCAATTGAAATATAACTCTTATATCCTACTATAGGAGAGATTATAATTAAAACACTTGTCTTAGTTATAGCCATAGACACAAACTTTATAATTCATCAATTGGAGATTAATGCTAATCCTATTTATTTTTCAATGTTTTGGACATAAAAATTTGTAATAATAATAATAATCATCTATATTATATATTAAGTGTGATGAGTTTTTGACTTTTTATTTGATTGATGTAATTGTGGTCCTAAATTACCGTTTAACTACTTCTTTCTCCTCTATCATTTTTTTTCCGACGAAATATTTTTTTTTTCTATTTTCCTTTATATTGTTACCTATCTCTCATTTTCTCTCTCACATCCATTAAAAAGGGGAGATGGGGAGAGGAAGGCTTACCCACTCGTTGAAAAAGAAATGAAAGGGTAGGATTGGCGGGGGAGATGGTGGATGATTTTTTATTTTTATTTTTTTTAAATATGTTAATTGAGTAGTATTTAAGTAAGATAATTAAATTTATGTAATATATTTTTTTCTTATACCAATTTTACAACATAAAGTTTTTATTTTTTTTAATTAGCTGCCTATATTAATTTTATTTATTAACTACTTAATTTGTTAATTAAGAAATGTTTTGAATAAGTCAATTAAATTGTAAAATTACTTTCTTATTATCAAGTATGTTAGTAAATAAAAAAAGAATGACATATTACATTTATCGCCTCTAATTTAGAAGTATCTTACATTCAAATCCTTGGAGAGGGTATTTAGGTCAAACAAAAATGTTAAAGGAAGCTTCCAATAAATTTCCCGCCTGCCAAGGGGCAATTTAGAGAGTTCAGGTAAAAAGCTAGCATGGGACCCATGCAGCAAGAAAAATATGCGCGTACGGGTCTGTGAACAAGTATCCCCATTCCCCACTCAATCCTCCCCAAACCCTTGCACCTGGTTGTGGCACCGCCGACCTCCTTCTCTCTCTCATATCAGGTCTTGTCTCATCATATTTCCTTAGAAATGTGATTTTAGTTTTCTGAGATTTAATTGTTTCATTTTTCTTCTTATTGATAGGTAGGCGGATCAATGGATTCACAGGAGCTACCATGTATGTTCCAGAGTTCTGATCCAAGTTCGTGTTTATGATTTCATCTCTGTCAATAATGTTCGTTTATATGTGATTTGTTTTTGACTTGTAATGGCTTTGTACATTAACCATGTCTCATGTGAGATGATAGGTGTTGTTTTTGTATTGTTTAAACGTTGTGCATAATCAATTGCCATAAATCCTCTTAATCTTTTGTCTTCAGTGTTGGACTAATGATGATGTGCAGGTGGAGATGGATATGATCAAAGTCAGATGTAAGAACACCGTATATCAGGTGTCTATCTTATTCTTATTCTTATTTTATCTTATTCTTATTTTTTTTATTATAAAAGTACGAATAACTTATTGATATTTTACGTTTCTTCCCTTTTTTGTGAATACTAAAATAACCTTGTATAAGTAATAGTAAATAATATTTATTTATGACCTTTTAGTAATTTAAATATTAAGAGTTGGACTTTAAATTAAATACTAGATGAAATAAATATCATGATTAAGAATAAAGAGTTGGACCTTTAAGTGGACTCTATAGTATTAAATTTTTGTCATACAAAAAAGTTAATAAATAAAAAACAGACGGCGATCCTTTTCAATCCGTCCACTTTAGTCAAGAAATAATTTATTAAATAGATTATTCTTTTATAACACTCTTTGATATTAATTATAAAATGATTTCCTTTTTCTAGTAACTTTAAACCCATTAGACCAATTTACTATATTTTTCTCATTTGTGATTTGTGGAGTAATTTATAAAAAAGAAAAAAATACAAAGTTTGTAGGCAATATAAAATTAAACAAATTACAAAACGCGACTACATTTATTGAGTATTATGTTACTATTTATTAAAAAATTATTATTAACACTCAAATAAATAACTAAAATTTGCAATTAATAGAGTTAAAAATTATCAACATGTATCTTATATCATTGTAAATAAAAGATGACTCATAAGTAGAAATTATAATTATTTTTAACTAATTACTTCAAATTGGAAAAAGGAAATATAAAATTATATCATATTTTAATGAATACATGATAATGTAGAAATAGAAAGCTTAAAAAGTATGTAGGCGACAAAATGAAAATAAAAAAGTTATAAGTGGAGAAATTATGTTTTTCAAACTTCACATTCAATGATGAATCAATTAGGAAAACAAAACAATAGAGCAAATCTCATAAAGAAAAATATATATGCCACAAAGAGATTAAAAATAATAAAACCAAAAGAAGGTTAAGGATATGATGCAATCTTAAATAAAAAGATAGTTATAAAGTTCTAGAAAAAAAAGTATTAATAAAATATGCAACGAAGGATCTCACAATTTTTACACTAATTTTATGAAAAGAAGTAAAAATAATCTAAATAGATTTTACCGTTTATTGCTTGAAATATTTATTTAGAGCTTTGTATAAATAAACAAAAATTCAACAAACTATTAGTATGATAGTGATTTGGTGTAGAGGTTGCTAGATGATGCAATGGATAAGAGGAGACAATGTAGGTGGAGGTGGAGACGGAGGTGGCAGTGGAGGTTGTTATAAAAGTAGTAGTTATAATATGAGATGTTGTTTTAATGACAATGGCGGAAGAGATGACAATAATAATGAAGATTGGGGTGAAGGTGAAAGTGACTAAAAATAATTAAGGATTTGAAAAAAGAACACAGGTATGATAATAGTGGTATATGTGGTAGAATAATGTGATTAACATAAATTTCGACTTTACTATATTAAAATTAGTAGTAGTGGTAGTGGTTCTATGATTTAAAATAGTGATATAAAGAAGTGGAACTGTAGACCACCCAAATATGAAATGCGATATACTTAGTATATCTAATTTACTATAATCTGACAAAAAAAAAATAATACAAATAAAAATTAATCTCATATACTTAGTATATCTAATTTACTAGAAGCATTACAAATATAATGATAAATAAGAATGATAGTTAAACTATTTATTAGTTAAGAATATCTAAGCCTTTGATAGATTAATTTTAGTAACTTATAAAAAAGTTACTATCAAAAAAAATTTATAAAAAATCAATATAATTCATAATATTCCTTTAAAAAACTCAAATATTCTTAATGTATTTATGTTGTACCGTAATCAGTATTTTTCTAAAAAAATGAGACAAACGTTAAAGCGTGTGTTCCTTACTAGTATATATATATGCACCAATCATTTTTTTAATATTATTTTTTTGTTGAAAAAAAGTCCGCTCACGTTTTTTTCCCTATTTTCTATTATTATTATATGATGATTTATTGTGTAGAGATTTTTAGAAAATCGTTATTTTCTCTTCTCACACACCGCATATTTAAGGTCCATGCAGTACTCGGCAATTTTGATTTATATTTGGCTATTGGCAGGTTAACCAATAGGAGAGCCGCCATGGAAATAGGGAATTTGGTTGTCATGGAAACATGGAAGGATTTGGTCGATATAAGTTGCCTTATTGGTGAATCTTCTAATTACCCTTATCTCATTCATTGGGTAGTGGAGAAGATGAAAAACACATCTTCCCCAGCATATTTGGCATAGGCTTAATTGCAAATTTAGTTCTGTACCTTTTGATGTATAGCAATTTTAGTCCTGGTCAAACTTCATTTCGTAATTTAGTCCTGTAATTAATTTTTTTTCGGAATTATTGTCCTTTTTTAGTCGGAGTACACTATTTCCATCGGAGTTTCGCACGTGACTCGCACATGTTGCCGGAATTTGCCTTGTTGGATGGTTTTTTTTTACGTGGCGTGACAAAAAGATGAGGTGGAATTATAATGACGAAAATATAAAACGACGTCGTTTGGGCAAAATAATTTGGCTTTGTCACGTGTTTATCACGTGATAGATATCTGATGACAAAACCGTAAATCATTCAAATTTGGGGTCAAATTGAAAACCCTATTTTCATCTCCTTTTTTTGCCCCAATGATACGTAACTTCAATTCCGTTGTTCATCCTGTCGAAATTGACCACAATCCTGTTTCGCTGTTCGTAAAGGCGAGATGGTGTGGAAACGAGGAGTTGTGAAAGGAAAAATTATAGTGAGACCGGCCCCTGGCCTCCCGTGTAAGTTAGATCGTGTGGTTTGTAGAAATATAAATGTTTATATATGTTTGTTGATGTTGTTGTCTGTTTGCACTTTAATGTCTTTGCTTTTTTCATTTTTTACTGTGTTAGTGGTCCTCCCCTAAAAGGAATAATGTTTGTAGGGACCTCATGTTGTACTTGTTAAAAAACATTTGTTTTGCAATATTTTTATGGGTTTTTTTATGATTTCTCGTATAGCAAACTGTATTCGCCATAGTGACAGTGCTTTTTTTTTTATTCGTTGTAGATTTCTTGCAACCTACAGAGGATAATACACATACTATAATTGTGGCTATTCATTATGGGGGTATTTTTAAGCACTGTCCCGTGGCAGATTACTTAGGAGGGTATGTTAAAAGGTGGGATGGGGTCCAAGGAAATGTGTTTTGTATGCTAAATTTGAGGTGGTTAGCACTGACTATTGAGGGGTTAGGTGAGAAAAGAAGGTGGTATGTTAAGAAAGATAATGGGTTTGTGTTGGTATGGAGAGATAATGAACTAAATCCAATTGCTAGAGATATAGCTTTGAAAAAGGAAGTCTTAAACTTATTTGTGGATACTGAATATGTGTTGCCATCAAGTCAACAGGGATCATGTCAAAATGTAGAAACTTTTGTAAATGCGGATGTTTCTACGAATTTGTGCAATGAAGATAATGTTCATAATGCGTGTTTTGATGAATTACTTGAAAACATTGATGTTAACATAAATCCCAAACAGGGAAAAAGTGTTGTTAATGATGATGTGTCAATTGAAGAAACTGATGTTAATGTGGATGTTAATGATGGTCCTAATGTTGCCGATTCACTTGTGGATAGTGATTATGACTTTGGGGAACCAGAAGTTCAAAATGAATAGTGTGTTGGTAATGATATGGGGGATGGGTTAGGTGATAAAATGGGCAATGGGGATGATGATTCTGACTATGTGAGTGGGGAGGTTGATGTAGTGGGTAGTAATGCTGAGCTAGATGTGCATAAAATATCTGATGAAGATGATGAGCTTGAGCTAGTACTTTTTAATCCTAAAATGGTCTATAACCCTCATTTTGAAATTTCCATGAGGTTCAGCACAAAAGATCTTGTCAGGCAAGCTATTACATCACATGCTATCAAAACGAATAGGAATATTAAGTTTACTAAGAATGATAAAATTAGGGTGTATGCTAGGTATGAGGCTGAGGGGTGCCCATGGAGAATGAATATTGTCAAAATTCCGAATGAAGTCACCTTTATTTTGAGGGAGTACAACCCTAACCATACCTGCATACCTGTCTTTGAGGTTAAGAATGTTAAGACTAAGTGGTTAACTGGTAAATACTTTCAGAAGTTTAAAGCAGACCCTAAAAAGGATGTGGAAGGGTTCAGGGCAGAGGTCATGAGTGAAATTGGTTGCAATGTGAGCAAATATCAGGCCTACAGAACCAAGAGGGCAGCGGTGAAAATATTAGAGGGAAGTCCTGACTCTCAGTACTAAAAACTGTGGGACTATGCAAATGAACTTAGGAAAACTAATCCTGGGAGTACTATCATATTGGCTACAGACAGTGTAGATGGTGAGAAAAGGTTCTCCAAATTCTATGCATGCTTTTATGCTTTAAAATAGGGATGGAAGGCTGGTTGTAGGCCAGTAATAGGAGTGGATGGGTGTCACTTGAAAGGACCCCACAAAGGTGTGTTGTTGGCTGCTGTAGGTGTGGACCCAAATAATAATATATTTCCTATTACTTATGCAGTTGTAAGCAAGGAAAATAGGGAAACTTGGGGTTGGTACTTGACTGTGCTGAAGAATGATTTGGGAATTGAGAGAGATTGTGAGATGACTTTCCTTTCTGACAAACAAAAAGGGCTTATTCAAGCCTTTCAAGAAGTGTTTCCAGGGAGTGATCACAGGTTTTGTGTAAGACATATGATTAATAATTTCAAGAATGCAGGATATAGGGGAATTGAGTTTGAGAATCTGGTTTGGAGAGCAGCCAATGCTAGTACAGTTAATGAATTCAAAATGGCAATGCAACAACTTAAAGATGTTGATGTCTCAGCTGCTGAATGGTTTAATGACAAAAACCCAATGCAATGGTCCAAATCCCATTTTAGTGAATTCCCTAAATGTGATATGTTGTTGAATAACTGTTGTGAAACATTCAACAGTTGCATCCTAAAGGCCATAGATAAGCCAATAATTACAATGTTGGAGTGGATCAAAGAATACCTGATGAAGAGGTTACAACAAAACAGGGATGATGCAGTGAACAAGTGGACAGGCAAAATTTGTCCCCAGATCACTTAAATAATTGTAAAACATGCTGCAAATGTTGGTGATTGCATGCCAATCAAGTCAAATAACATCCACTATCAAGTTAACCGTTTAAGTGGGGGACAATATGCAATTAATTTGAATCAACTTAGTTGTACATGTAGGAGATGGGGGCTAACTGGGATACCATGTAAACATGCAATTAGTGTCATTTTCCATCAAAAAAGGCAAATCGAGAACTTTGTCCATCCATGCTATCTTCTTGACACATATAGGAAGGTGTATGCTCCAGCTATTATGCCCATCAGTGGTAAAGAATTGTGGTCTGAAACTTGCTACATTCCTCCATTACCACCTAACTTTGGAAGATTAGCTGGAAGGCCAGCTAAGGCAAGAAGAAGGGAAGCAGATGAGCTAAAGGGAAAGGGTAAGAGGAGGAGCAAAGCTCTACCTGTTCTTCAGTTAAAAAAGCAGCAAACCATTGTCAGATGCAGAATGTGTGGTCAAGAGAGGCATAATGCAGCTACATATCCAAACAAATTTGCATCTTCAAATGACAATTTACATAATGTTCAACTAAATGATTCTGACTCAGTTAGACCATCAAGGTCTAACTTAAATGTAAGTTTTGATTTTTTTTTTTAAATGATGATCTTGTGTCATTATGATTTGGGAGTTGATGCAGTTTCCTTTCTTTCAGGTGACAGGGCCAAAAAACAAAGGAAAAATTCATGAAACTTGTGAAGCCCACCTGCATGGTCATCACAATGTGAGTACTTTAAGCCACTCAATCTTAATGACATACACATGCACTATATAATTTTTTGATATTATTTGGTATGCTAGGAATGTGATGCACAAATGGTTGACATAGACATTATGGATGTTGGACAATTGCCTAAGAGAAGAAACCATGTATTGTTGCCACCACAAGTGCATGATATTGAAGAAGAAGCAGAGTTTGTGCAAGGGTGTCATGGGGGCTTAACTCAAGAATCTTGGAATTCTGGACCATCCATTGCCAACGTACCTGGTCCTACCCCGTACCAGCAAATGCAGATGGGTAAATCCCACTTTAGAAACACACAACACACCGTACATGTGGGGACCTTACCAAGCCCAACCATGCCTGGTCGAGTTAACATTAGAGCCCTTCCTCCTATTATTGGATATACGTATCCAACATTCAGTAATTTGACTGAATCTCAACCATCACAGAAGCACATCATATTGGAGGGAGGGAAAAAGTTCTATAATTTCAATATTCCCAGCCAACTCAGCCATGCGATAGGGAAACAGAAGCGGGCAACAAGGAAATAGAGAACTTATTGTGTGATTGAATGGTTTTTTGTAAAGGTGGCACAAACATTGCCTTTTTTTTTTTTTTTGGATGGTGCCTTCACTGGCTAACAATGCCTTTTTATTTTGTTTGGATGTTGCCTTCAATGGCTAACAATGCCTTATTTTGATTTTGGATGTTGCCTTCAATGGAAATAGGGTCTTAATGCTTTACAAATTGTCTTTCCAATATCAATGTCTTTGGTTAATTCGCGCATTATTCTACTCCTCATGTACTTTGACAACGGTTCATAATAACCAAATTCAACAATGTAACTCCAGCTTCAAAAAACACAATGAATGATTTAATAACAAAAGTTCAAAAACACAAAGATAGATATACAAATACTTCGCCACTAGTATTAACGTTAGGTCAAGTTCACAGCATAACAACTACTTCGACTGTCATCCAAAAAATAACAGACCACACGATGATAACTAAGGAAAAAAAGTGCAGTCCGCAAGAGCAAGTTCCCCTACTTTGTCACACAGTTTTCATGGAAGCTTCAGGTATCCTTCTCCCCCATCTTGAAGTTTTTCACACTTGCAGCCACCGTCACCCAACATAAAAACCACAGTCAAAGTCCATATCACAAAAAAAATGAACAGGTCTCGTGTTCTTTTCTTCTTCAGGAGCAGACTCTACAACTCGGCATGTTTCTTGTTCCTCAACAGACCAAGAATAATAACCCTAGCTCTCTCGCACAATGGATCCTCATACCACAAAAAAAAGTTACAAACCTGCACCTATTTTAAAAAATAAAATAAAAAGACTACGAAAATTGGCTGCTAAATTAATTAACAGACTAAGAATTACCCTCACCTCACATTCCAGAAATCGTTTTCCAGGGTTTTCGTTAGTCCACGACATTCATACGTCAGCCGTTCTTCTACAGTGGCAGGGAACACCCACATTTGGCTCCATCGACAATAGAGTTCAATTTTCAGTCAGCTTTACAATGCCCAGGGTTCTCAGCCGACAATGCTCTTAAATAGGGCTGCCTGCTTAAGGTTTATGGAGGGCAATTTTCCCTCCCAAAACAGGTTTATGTGTGTGACTTGTCATTTATTTGTCTATGTGTACCTAAATACAACATGTCATTTATATAATTTGGCTGATGTGTCACGCCACGTAAAAAAAACCATCCAACAAGGCAAATTTCGGCAACATGTGCGAGTCACGTGCGAAACTCCGATGGAAATAGTATACTCCGACTAAAAAAGGACAATAATTCCAAAAAAATTTTAATTACAGGACTAAATTACGAAATGAAGTTTGATTAGGACTAAAATTGCCATACATCGAAAGGTACCAGACTAAATTTGCAATTAAGCCTTTGGCATATTTGGAAGAGAAGAACATATATATTTTAACGTTAAAGCACCCTATCTGAGCAAAAATTCGGTATGGTGGTCATGTGATGGATGGTGGTGTAATGCAAATTTCAAGTCTATTGAATTAAAAGACAAGAAAAATCGTACAAATTGAATTTAATGAAATTATTGAAAATAAAGTGGGTACAATCTCTAAACTTGATCTTCTGATTTTTCCTTCACAAATTTGAAATTTGAAATTTGAAAATTCGAACACTTCCGGAGCGGATTTGGTGGTTTGATCTTCTTGGAACTTGATTTGGTCTTCAATAACGCGATGCATAGGCTTTGTAGCTTGATTACGAATCAAACGCCGAGATTTTCGATGAACGCCGTGAAAACCGTTGACTTGATGTATGTTTGGAAGAACGTTAATTTGCTAGCTTAGCACCTTGTCTGCAGATCGAACACCTTGATTTGGTTGATCTTGGTGAAGAATGCCAGGAACTTCGCCTTGAACGTTGCGTATTTGACTTGGGAAAACATTGATTCGCTAGTTTCGCACTTTGATATTATAGCACCTAGCATATATGTTTGCGAGATATTATTTTATTTGTCAAAATAATAATACCTAGCATACATGTTTGCGAGATATTATATTTATTGCCAAAATAGTCTAATTTGACATTTGGCATCGTTTGATTGGCCAATAAAATATATATTAAAATATCAATTAATTAACTATTTTATTTAGGAGTTAAATTCAATTAAAATTTCAATATAAAAATAGAAAATATAATATTGATATTTAATATATTATTTTCCACATGTCGGCATTTAATTGACCATAAATTTAATTTGTTTGCAGGTGGCTTGTACAAGATTTCGACAATCGAGATTGCTTTTTCATATTGAATCCATTTACAATGGAAAAAGTTGAACTGCCAAATCTTGAGCCCTTCTTCAAATTTTACCTTGGATGTGTTTTAACCAACTCACCCAAAAAACCAGACTGTCAGGTTTTCATTTTCGACAACTTCAACAATGTGTTCTTCTATTGAATCGGGGATGCGGAATTTACTAAACAAGTCTTGCCAAATGAATATGGTCATTTCCTCTTATCAGTAACCCTATTTGGTGGAAAAATCTACGCTCTGTATATGAATAGCTGCAGATTGCTGAGTATTAGTCTCAAAGAATCCAGTCTTGAGATTCAGCAAGTGATAAAGGGTGAGGAAAACTGGGGTTTAATGGTATTACCCGAAGAATTTTTTTGCTTTTAGGGTTATTTGATTGACTGTAATGACAACCTTCTGTTTGTTCACGGGTGCTATAAAACTGCAGGGAGGATTACATATTTCGACTTTCATAAGGTAAATTTTGCTACCTCAGAATGGGAGAGAGTGGAATCCGTTGGCAAGTGGGCCATATTTGTTGATGATGGGAGCAGGGAAATGATTTGCGATGTTGAGGAAGGAAGTAGAATGGAAGACCGCATATACTATGCGTACGAGTATAGAAATTAGGGAAATGTATTTAATCTGCGCAATAAGTGTACAGGACAATGGCGTCTGTTTCCATCAAGTGTTCCTGAAAACATGGGAAAGAACAGGTTTCACTGGTTTAGGTTACCTTCCAATTAGATTTTTGAGATATGTTTTGTTGAGAATTTGTTAGTTATCTTTTGACTGAGGTATGTTTTGTTGAGAATTTGGTAGTTATCTTTTGACCTTCTATATGCATGTTTAGGGTTGACTTATTTTTGAGATACGTTTTGTTGAGAATTTGTTAGTTATCTTTTGACCTTCTACATGCATGTTTAGCGTTGGCTTCTTTTTATTTCAATGTTCCTTTTCTTTTGTGGGCATTTATTATTACTAGTAAAACGCGTGGCTAGTAAATATTTACTTTATTTCCTTAACTATTTATTTTTATAAATATAATTTTGATAAATGCGTATAATAAAAAGAACGATACCGTTGAATAAATGTTCTTTTTTATATATAAATATGATTACTTTATAATTTAGTTCGAATTTTTTTGTATGTTGATGAAAGGTATTGTAAGTAATTTTCCTTGCCAAATAAGAATATTAAAAAAAACCTTTTATATTAAATATCATCTTAATTTGTTTAAAAGAATATTTTTAGAGTATGTATTTGTATTGCAAGTAATTTAATTAATTAGTTTATCTTGGTGCTTAATGCCAATTACAACATCAACTTCCTTTAATTATAAAGCAGTTTCATAAATTTTCACAGTTTCTTTTCCCTTTTATCATGTGTGTGTATTTGTACATTACATTTTTTCTTTATTGTTTAGTAATAGTATTAGTTCGAAGATGAAAAATAAATTAAAGTACTTTAAAGGAGATTCATTACAAAAACATATTAAAAAGTAATTTTTCGTTAGTACTCTTCTTTCATTTTATAAATGTACAATTCATCGAGTGTTTCATAAAAAAAATATTTTAGAAAATGATTTGTTATGTATGTTGACCTAAAAGTTGAATTCACATGCTAGGTTCAAAAATTATTTTATTTATTTTTTTTTTTTTCAATAATATTCTACTTAGCTTCATTTTGTAGTCGTTTATAATTTTAGTGGGAGCATATCTCATGATACTCTTAATTATACATTTAGGTGATCACATTTTCTTCAAAAGTTTAATTTAACTAATTAGTAATATAAAAATTGTATATTCATCGAATTTTTTTGTCTACAACAAAATGTGCGATGCGTGGACCAAGTTAACAAATATTGAACACTAACTTTAGATATATTTTAAAAATAGAATTAGTAATCGCATTAATAACTTAGTTATACTTCGAAGATAGAATTCATGACATAAGTTTTTTAGTTTCTCTAATTTTTTAATTTTTCTACAAAACTTTTGTATTTAAGTTTAATTATACTTTGTCAATACAATTTTTTTATTTATAAGTCATCTTTTATTTACATTTATACAAGACAAATGTTGATAATTTTGAATTTTATCAATTGCATATTTCAGTTACTTGTGTATAGATATAATAGTTTTTTAATAAATAGTAACATAATACTCAATAAGCTTAGTTGTTTTTTGTACTTTTTTTTAAATTTTATATTGTTTACAAACTTCGTATTTCTTCTTTTAATGAATTATTCCACTAATCACCATGAGAAAGACACAATAAATTGATTTAAAGGTATTAAAAAATGAAATTATTTTACAATTGATAACTAAGAATGTTGTAAAAGAATAATCTATTTAATAAATTGTATCTACACTGAATGGATTGAATTTAAGCGATCCTCAACTATTTTTTTATTTGTTTAATTTTTTGTGTGACAAAAATTTAATTTTATAGTATCCAATTAAAAGTCCTACTCTTTATTCATATTTATGGTATTTATTTCATGTAGTGTTCGATTGAAATCTAACTCCTACTTTTTAAATTACTGAAATACCATGAGTAAGTATTATTTACTATCACTTATATAAGGTTATTGTAGTTTTCAAAAGTAAAAGGAACAAAAATAAAACAAAAATGAATTATTCGCACTTTTATTATACAGAAGTCAATAATTTTAGATTAAACAAGTGCCTACGGTCTAATGGATAAGGTGTGTGACTTTTAATCAAATGATTCTAGGTTTGAATCCCATTGGGCCTATATATTCTTATTTTTCTTACTAAAAAAATAGCTATGGATTAGACTATATACTGTCAAGAATATTTAACATGTAATAATGTAATTCAGAATTAATTCAATTTGACTATTATTAGAGAAATATCTAATAAATAATATAATTTTTGTTTTCTAATTTTCATTGTGTATTAGTAATTGGTGGTTTAATCTTATGGATTTTATCTTTGTCACTATTAAAAATTAAAAAAAAAAAGAAGCTATTGATTAGTCTATACCATCAAAAATATTTAGCTAAGGGATAATTTAGTCCAATTAAAGTTTTCAAGAAACTCTTGTGGTGTTCACTTTTTTATAATAAAATAGACATAAATTGTGAAGGAATAAAAACTAATGAAATTGATCACTTTATTATTATTATTATTATTATTATTATTATTATTTTGATTCTTTATAAAATGTTCTTGATAGTAGCTTTTTTATGAGCAAGCTATTAGGACTAATCTATCAAAGGTTAGAGTATTATATTGAAAAAGTTTTTACAAGATCAAATATATTTTTTAATTTTTTTAAGAAAAAAATTTATTATTGTTTGATATTAGCTTTTACTTGCTTTCAATATTTGCAAATAAAAAGATGTGCATATATATATATATATATATATATATATGTATATATACTACTATTAACACATACAATTATGTAACATCTATATTTACTTAAAGATAACTATTTATCACCTTGCTTTGTTAAGTATAGAATAGCTTAACTATTTCTTCATTATATTTGTGAAACTGCTAGTTTATAGTAAGTTAAATATTAATGAATATATCATATTCAATATTAAGAAGGTTTATGGTTTTACAACTTCCTACTACTATCTTCCATTATAATACCACTATCATTACATCTGATTTTAATATAGTAAAGTCGAAATCTAGGTTAATCACATTATTTCGCCATTTACCACTATTATCATACCTATATTCTTTGTTCCTTTATTATTTTCATTTACAATTGCACCATTATTTTCACCTCAGTCTTCACCGTTATTGTCCTATCCTCCAACATTGCCATTAAATCCACTTCTCATATTGTTGCCACTACTTTTAACAACCTTTACTATCTCTACCACTACCACCTTCATATCGCCTCCACTTCTCCATTAATGCCTCATATAGCAACTTATACACCAAACTTCTACCATGCTATAACACACTACAGAAAAAACACCGGATTTCGACGGAACTACTCCGGGGGAATATTCTGTCGGAGTCAAACTGGGGGAATTCCGGCGGAATTTCCCTCGGTTTTTTTAATATTTTTAATTAAAAATCGGGGAAAAATTTCCCCCGATTTTTTTAATATTTTTTAATTAAAATTCGGGGAAAATCCGAGGGAAAATTTTCCCTGGATTTTTTTTTGAATTTTTTTAATTAAAAATTGGGAGAAATTTGGGAGAAATTTTCCACCGATTTTTTTTTTGAATTTTTTTAATTAAAAACCGAGGGAAATCCGGGAAAAAATTTCTCCCGATTTTTTTTGAATTTTTCTAGTTAAAAATCGGGGGAAATCTGGGGAAAAATTTCCCCCGATCTTTTTTGAATTTTTTTAATTAAAAATCAGGAGAAATCCGGGGGAAAATTTCCCTCGGATTTTTTTTTGAATTTTTTTAATTAAAAACCGAGGGAAATCCGGGAAAAAATTTCCCCCGATTTTTTTTGAAGTTTGTTAATTAAAATCCGGTGGAAAATTTCCCCCGGATTTTTTTAAATTTTTTTTAAAAATTCTCTTGTCAACTTTTTAATTTCTAAATTAAATGAGGAAGATTTTGGGAGAATGTATAAAATAACTCTCAAAAAGATATAATTTTGAATATTAAGATAACTAAATTTATGCGATTTAATAATTATGTATCAAAAATGCACTTCAAAATTTTTATTTTAAAACTAAAGCTATATAAAAGAATAACGCACTACTATTTTATCTAAAGTATTTATGTAATTATTAAGGTTTGATAAATTTCAAAACGGAGTTCTTACATCACATTTTTTCGCAAGGTTTGAATTATTAACTTATGTTAAGAGTGATCTTTGCTAAAGTAGACCAATATTTTAAATGAAATACTTCGAAAAATAATAACTAGAGCATCAGTTAATAAATGCTAAATGTTACTATCTATTTAAGATATTTTATTAATATTATATATATGTAACCATATTTTTTTTAATTTTAACTAGGATGTGATTGTGGATAAATCAAATTACTTAAATGCATATTCAATTCATTTATTTTGTATTATGAATATTCATAATCTAATTTGATTTATAAGATCTTAATGAGTTAAATATATTAAATGTCAAATTTGATTTGGATCAGATTCATATTAAAATTTGCTTCATCACTCTCCATATATTGTTGATTGGGATAAGACACATGTAGTAGACATCTGCAACACATCTGCATCAATTTGATAGTTTTAAGTTAACGGATTTTCAATAATTTTTTCTTATAATTAGTATATATGTTTGTATAGTATCAAATCATATATTACACAAGAGATTTTAAGTTAACATATTTTTTCTTATAACAAGAGATTTTCAATACATATGTTTATTCTTTTCTTATAATTAGTATACCATATAATTATTATACTATATTTAATTATATATAATATGTTTATATAGTATATATATATATAATACATATTTTTATATAGTATCAATGTTATCTTTTAACTATTATTATTTATACTATATTTTAATTATAATTAAAATAAGAATAATGAAATAAATATATAATATGTATAAAGCAAAACAAAACTTATTACAACTTCAAGGGATAGCCTGGTGGTGGAGTGCTTGTCATTCAATCGCAAGGTTACGAGTTCAAATCCTTGCAATTGCAAATATTTGAATATTTTGGAATAATATTCCAGCGGCGGTGGCGCATGTCCGGGGGACTGTGCGGCGGGTGGTTAGGGCGGAGGCGGTGCGGCGGTGGGTCTGGGCAGCAGTGGAGGCAGTGCGGCGGCGATTTCGGGCCGGCGGCGGCGTTCGGCGGAAAACCGGGGGAATATTCCCCCAATTTTCCGCCGGACAGAATCCGACGGAATATTCCGCTGGAATTCCGCCGAAATCTTATCCGGGGGGAATCCGGCGGAATATTCCGCGGATTCCGTCTTGGGGAATATTCCCCAGGAATTTCGCCGGAAATTTCCCCGGGAATTCCAATCCGGCGGAATTCCGGCTGAAAACGCCGTTCTGAGGCCATTTTTTCCGACAGACATGATTCCGCTGGTTTTCCGTCGGATTTAGCATTTTCCAAAGGAAATTCCGCCGGATTTCCCCCCCGCAATTTGTCTTTTTTTCCTGTGGTGACACCTTCTTTAAAAAAAATGGAAAAGAAAACATATTATCATTTGTAAATTATTATATATATTTAACTTTTTATGATTACCTGTTAGTTCAAATTTGTACTTGTATAAAATTCACATTATTTTGTTGAACTTTTGTTTATGTATACAAATTTTTGTATAAGTATCTCATGCAAAAAATGAAAAAAGTCATGTAGATTCTTTCTACTTATTTTCATAAAATTAGTATAGAAATTGTGAGACTTTAATTTTTGCAATAAATTTTATTAATATTCTTTTTTAAAACTTGCTAACTTTCTCTTTATTTAAGGTTCATCAGATCCTTATCCTTCTTTTGGCTTTATTATTTCTACTTCTTTTTGTGGCACATATATTTTTTTCTTTATGAGATTTGCGCTATTTTTTTTCTTTTTCTAATTGATTTCTCATTCAATACGAAGTTAGTGAAAAAGTACAATTTCTTATATTTATTTTATCATTTAAATAGTTTTTAAGCTTTCAATTTCTACATTATTATTTATTCTTTAAAATAGTATATAATTTTATATCTTCTTGTTTCAATTCGAAGTAATTAGTTTAAAAAAATATAATTTTTTTACTTATAAATCATCTTTTATTTACATTCATACAAGACATATGTGGATATTTTTAAACTCTAATAATTGCATATTTCAATTATTTACTTGTGTCTTGATATAATACCTTTTTAATAAATTGTAGCATAATACTCAATAAGCTTAGTTGTTTTTTGTACCTTTTTTTAATTTTATATTGTCTACTTACTTCGTATTTCTTCTTTTTTTGAATTATTCCACTAATTACAATGATAAAGACATAATAAATTGATTTAAAGGTATTAAAAATCAAAACTATTTTATGATTGATAAGTGAGAGTGTTGTAAAAGAATAATCTATTTAATAAATTGTATATACACTGGACAGATTGAAGAGGATTGATCCCCAACTCTTTTTTTTATTTAATTTTATGTATGACAAAAATTTAATACTATAGAATTCAATTAAAAATCCAACTCTTCATTCATAATTATGGTGTTTATATCATGTAGTGTTCGATTGAAATCTAATTCCTAATTTTTGAGTTACTGAAATATTATGAATAAATATTATTTATTATCACTTACATAAGGTTATTTTAGTTTCACAAAAAAGGAAAAAAAAATGTAAAACACAAATTAGTTGTTTGCACTTTTATAGTATAGATAGACAAATAGATAGATAGATGGTGGTGAACTTGATATTTCCAATTGAGCGGATCCAGGATTTTAAACAAGGATTTGCTGTTTCTTTAATTGTTGTACCAAAAATAATCATTCAAATGATTTTTCACCAATGCACCACATTTAAGCTGACACTTAGGAGCTGTTTACGTATTGTGAAGGTTTGTGGCAGTTTGGTTGTAAATAGTTTAATTGGTTGTTTGAGCTTGGGTTAAATGTAAAAAAAAAAAAAATTCTTTACTTTGTCTTGGTAGTGGTTGGTTAATACCATTAAAACCTTTGTGCTTGTTTAACCCATACTTTAGATTTGGTGGTTTATTGTCACAAGACATTTTTGACCGTCATCCATCAAAGCACCATCACCCCAAGTAAAGGGATAATTGCTTTTTTTTGTCCTCTACATTTAAGGTGTTTTCGATTTTGCCCTCTTCGTTTCACTTTTATCAATTTTTCCCTCTCCATTTATAAATTTTTCGATTTTTGTCCTATTTTGGACATAACTTGTCGCCAGTGATGACGTGGTGTCCCTATTTTTGGTATCTTACTTTTATGATATTGATTTGAATAAGTTAGTTTATTCATCTTGGAAAAATAAGATGTTTCCATATTTACTCTCATTTAATTTCGTAAGTTACAATTTCTTAGTTATTGCTTTCCATATTTCAATTGTTTTTCTTTCTCTCTCTACATAGTATTAATTAATTCACTCTTATTTATGTAGATCCTCCTTTTTAAATATCATTTATTTTACATATTTGTGTAAATATATTTAAAATGCGCATATGTTTGATAGTAATTTTTAATACACTTTTCTTAGCTTATGTATTGTATAAATATCTAACAATATTCTACGCGTGTACGCCCATATGGACAATCTCAATATAGTCTATTTTTGCACGGATGAAATTATATAATTTTGATTTTAATTTGTGTGGGTATATGGTTACTCATAGTAGACTAAAAGGATTTAAGATTTATCCAAATGCCAAAATAAGACAGGTTGTATTTTCATTCGAATTAAAGAATAAAAGTAATTTATATTTATAATGTATTATTTATGATATTTATTATTCACTTTAGTTTTGAAATACAAGATTTACCTATCATTATCTACGCATAATATTTTTGTAAGAAAGGAAACGAAATGACATACCATAGTGTCCTAATTACAATATTTGTTGTAGTTTTGAATTCTAATTTTCGTAAGTATATGGTATGATATTTATAATAGTTTTAATGTAGAACCATTTCCAGATAACATTAAAAACAAAAATAAATTACAAAATTACAGTATTCTATTGACAATATTTATAGTAATTTTTTGAATTGATTTTGTGTAAGTTTATGGTTATTCATAATTATTTAAAAGAATCTAACAATTATAATTTAGAATAGGATAGTTCATACAATAATTCAAATTAAAATGACAATCGTTTTTTTTTAAATACCACGGAATTTATTCGAGTACTAAAAATCGTTCATTGCAATTTCTTGGATAAAAGCAGGAATATTTGCACTGCCTTCAATAAAGCTAGTCGCATTCCTTGCTTGACTATGTGCTACAGCCGGTTTGGATATTCTGTTATATAATCGTATTACATTTTCTATTACACTCATTAATATACATCACGTGTATTGGTGAGCGGTCGAGATAAGGAAAGAGAATCTTTTATATTTTTTTTCCCGCTCACCAATACACGCAGCTTGTATTGATGAGTGTAACAGAAGATGTAACACGATTATGTAACAGAAGATCCGAACCGTGCTACAACTACTTTATTAGCACTTCTCTTAACATGTGAGAAAGTGATCTTGTTCCAATTGTGAGTAAACTCTTGAATCACTTTTACTATTAAACCATACGAGGAGGGGTCATCCGCTAAGGTCTGAAGTTTGGCTATCACGCTTGAGCTGTCTCCTTCAAGCTAGAAGTTTTGCCAGCCATGCCTTTTAGCCAAGCTAATCGCTTCACGGGCTGGCAGGAGTTCTGCAAGTTCGGGGTTGGCAACTACCCTACCGTCGGTCCATGACCTAGCTAACACAAAGGTCATGCCAATCTCTTGCCACGACATTGTTGGAAATGAGCTTAATTGTGATAACATTTATAGGGATTAATCTAGGATGAAGCCATTTGTGGTGTAAATCCATAGATAAAGTCTCGTTAAATGTTGTCTATATGTTAATGGAGAAGTGTAAAATTCCATATGGGATATTTAACCTTAATAATTCGAGTATTTATGCGGTTAAGTGTTGTTGTAGTGTAAACAAAACAGCTAAGTACCGCATATGGGTAGTCCCACACGCAACTACAGGCGTTGGGGTGAATTGTCATGGTCCCGATCTTATCTTTTACTAAACTAGCCTTGGAATTATGTTTGAATTTTAAATTCAAACTTAACTTCAACCGTTACAGAATATTAATGCACAACATTAATTTTGAAACGGTTAACGATTACAGAATATTAATACGCGATATTGATTGTTGAGTAACCGATGATTGTTACTTGCAGTTACGAATTCAGCTTTAATTATTTGAAACGTTACAAACGGTTACAACAGTTACGGTTTTAGAATTAATTATTGGTATTAATATCCTGTATTATTTTTTCCTATAAATAGCAGCTCCTGTTCCCTGCAAAACACACAGAATAGACACAGAATACACACATACGAAACAAGAGAAAATAGAAAGTATATTGTTTTAAGAAGTTGCTGAGTCTTAAAGAGTGTATACGCTTTTAGCTTTTTGGGTGTGTGTTTTGCATTGCATACACAACCACTTGAGTTGTTTAGCTTTTGAAGTGAGGTCCAACGTAGCAGTGCAGCTTGAAACGGACCTCTGGACTGTCTTATCCTGGAAGGAGTATTGCAGGCCCATCGCACCGGTCAGTAAGGCGAATATTTCTTTAAGGCAAACCGACTCAATCCGGTGATTCAGTTGTACCCTTTCAAATAAACACTGATAAGTCTACTGTACTTTCTTGTTTATTTATTTGTTTACGGCATTGTTTAATTTGCTTTTTGCTATAGTGTTTTTACTATAAAAACTGTTATTGTATTGTATTTATATTATCGAGTAAATCCATCTACGAGAATATCGAATTTTAGATATTCTGTTCTATTGTGTTTCCAACAATCTTAAAGAAATAGTCGGGGTTTATTTGTTTAATATATTTATAATGGCGTCGAGTTCAACTGTTGGTTCATTTGGTTTCTCAAAAATTGACTTGTGCGGTTTGCCTAAACCATTTGCTGGCCGATTCTTTAAACGTTGGCAACAACGAATGAAGATTTGGTTCACAATAAAGGGGCTCTTGTCTGTAATTCAGACTGACAAACCAGTACCTATTGATATTGATCCAAAGACTAATGAAATTGCAATGTGGACTAGCGAGACCAAATAGGCAGAGGGATCATTTTGTCAGGCTTGTCAAATGTTCTCTTCGATGTCTATTGCTCAGACTCTTACAATGCGAAGTCGCTTTGGGAAGCACTGGATAAGAAATACAATACTGAGGAGCAATGGCTCGAAAAATATTCTGTTTCTAAATTCCTGAAGTATCAAATAGTTGAAGGTAAGTCAGTGTCTGAACAAACCCATGATCTGATTAATCTGCAACATTCACTTGCTGATGCTGAAATGAAACATCTAGAAAAGTTTATGGTTATGGAAATTATTGAAAAATTTTCTCGATCTTGGGAAAGTTTTGGAATGTCTTTAAAACATCAAAAAGGAAACTTATCCCTCGATGATTTAATGATTGCCATAAGTATAGAAGAGGAACCTAGAATCAGACACACTCGGTACCAGTTGAATTCCAGTCAAAAGCAAATGTTTTGACTATTGGAAAGAAAAATCCTAAGCTGAAAAAAATGTCAATCCGAATTCTAAAACCATTGATAAAGGAAAAGCCAAAACCAAAAAGCCAAAAGCAAACAAACCATGTTGGACTTGTGGACAGGTTGGTTATTATGCCGGGGATTGTCCCAACAAGGCAGAAAAAGGAAAGACCAAACCAAAACCATCAGGACTAGTAGTCAACATGTTTGAGGCTGGCATTGCTAGTTCT
>CM047870.1:15222927-15303665 GCA_026212405.1 Petrea volubilis
CCCCAAGTACATCACCCCTGGGGAGCTCCGGTACTATTTGTCAAGAAGAAAATGGAACTTGGAGATTATGCATCGACTATCGTCCCGCTTAACCAAGTCACCATCAAGAATAAATACCCTTTGCCAAACATTGATGAGTTGTTTGACCAACTACAAGGAGCTTCAGTTTATTCGAACTAGATTTGAATCCGGATATCACCAAGTGCGAATTCGAGAAGAAGATATTCCTAAGATGCCCTTAATACCAGGTACGGTCACTACGAGTTGTGGTGATGCCATTCGGTGTAACAAAAGCCCCTGCTACCTTCATGGACTTGATGAACCGGTATTCCGACCATACTTAGACCATTTGTAGTTGTCTTTATAGACGACATACTGGTCTACTCTAAGTCAAAAGAAGAACACGAAAGGCACTTGAGGATAGTACTCCAGGCACTGAGAGACGAAAAGTTGTATGCTAATTCAGCAAGTGTGGTTTTGGCTGACACAGGTCGCCTTTCTAGGACACATAGTGTCAAAGAATGGAATTGCAGTTGATCCAGGAAAAGTCAAAGCAGTGGTGGAATGGAAGCAACCACGACTGTCACAGAGGTGCGAAGTTTTCTAGGATTAGCGGGATACTATCGGAGATTTATCAAGGATTTTTCCAAGATTGCCCGCCCCTTAACTAGGCTAACTCAGTCCAACGTGCGGTTCGCTTGGGATAATCATTGCGAAAATAGCTTTCAAGAACTGAAGAATAAATTGGTCACTGCCCCTGTATTGACTCTGCCACAGGGGACTGAGGATTCATGGTCTACACAGATGCATCCAAAGAAGGACTGGGATGTGTGCTTATGCAAAGCAGGAAGGTAGTGGCTTATGCTTCACGAAAGTTAAAACCTTACGAGGAAAATTATCCAACGCACGATTTAGAGCTTGCAGCCATCGTTTTTGCTCTCAAGAAATGGAGACATTATCTTATGGGACTTCATTCGAAGTATTTACCGATCACAAGAGTCTCAAGTACTTGTTCTCTCAGAAAGAGTTAAATATGAGACAACGAAGATGGTTGGAAATGCTAGCTGACTTCAATTGTGACATTCAATACCATCCTGGAAAAGCGAATGCCGTAGCAGATGCTTAAGTAAAAGGCTCATCTTGCCTGTTTAATGAGTCGAGAATGGACATTCTTGGAAGATATCGCGAGTTGGAAGCCTAAAGAACGGGAGTTTGGAGTTATCTGTTCGCAACTACATGCACAACCCGTTATACTTCAGCAGAATCAAAGAAGCTCAGGAAAATCGACAAAGAACTCCAAAGGGTTAAAGATCGAATTACCTCGGCTTAGAAAAGGAGTTTACCTTGCCAAATGATGGATCTTAAGATTCCGAAACCGAGTATGGGTTCCAGATAATGAGCAGCTGAAGAGAGAAGTAAGAGGAAAGCCACAACACCAAATACACGATACATCCAGGGATAAATAAGATGTATCAAGATGTTAAACGGCAGTACTGGTGGCCCAAGATGAAAAGGCAAATCGCAGAGTTCGTATCAAAATGCTTAACTTGCCAACAAGTTAAAGCAAGCCATCAAAAGCCTTTTGGGTTACTACAACCTTATCAATCCCTGAATGGAAATGGGAACACATTACGATGGACTTCGTTATGGGGCTACACGGACACAAAAGAGGTCATGATGCAGTAGGGTGGTGGTAGTAGACAGACTCACGAAAAGTGCCCATTTTCTTGCATTCTCTAAGACTTATTCATTGGATCAGATGGCAGACATCTATAAGAGTGAGATTGTCAGGTTACATGGTGTTCCAGTAAGCATAGTATCTGACCGAGATCCTCGGTTCGTTCCAATTTTGGCAAGGGCCTACAGAAAGCACTAGACACTGAGTTAAATTTCAATACAGCTTTTCACCCACAAACTGATGGACAAACTGAAAGAGTTATCCAAATTTTGGCAGACATGCTTAGGGCGTGTACCCTAGATTTTGGTGGAATTTGGATCGACATTTGCCCCTGGCAGAATTCGCTACAATAACAGTTACCAGGGCTACGATAGGAATGGCTCCTTTGAAGCCTCTTACCGGCAGAAAGTGCAGATCCCCTGTATGTTGGAGCGAAGTGGGTGAGAGTAAACTTATAGGTCCGGACTTAATTCATGCGACGACAGAGGCTATCAGATGACTAAAGAACGAATGGAAACGGCACAAAGTCGTCAAAAGAGTTATGCCGATAGACGGCGAAAAGACTTGGAATCAGGAAGTAGGTGACTTTGTATTCTTGAAAGTTTCACCAAGAAAGGGTGTTCTAAGGTTTGGACGGCAAGGGCAAGTTAAACCCCCGCTATATTGGACCTTTTGAGATACGAGCGAGAGTGGGAAAGGTTGATTATCGATTAGCCTTACCTCCGACTCTAGCAGAAGTGCATGACGTATTCCATGTCTCTATGCTTAAGAAATACCATCCTGGATCCCTCTCAAGTTGTAAATCATGCGTCTCTCGTATATTGGCCCAGCCTTGACCTACGTAGAAGAAATACCGGTTAGGATTTTAGACTTCCAAGAGCTGTACTCTGAGGAACAAAATCATTCCGTTAGTACGTGTTTTATGGAAATACCAATGGGATGAAGAAAGTACGTGGGAAACGATTGGAGGAAATGCAAGAAAAAGTACCCACAATTGTTCGATTGAGTATAGGACCCAATTTCGAGGCCGAATTTTCTAAGGAGGGGAGGATGTGACGACCTGGTAATCTTTAATATTTAAATAATTGATATAATGTCTTATGTTCTGAAAAGTCATTTCACATTTTAGTCAAATTTTAGCATCAATTTATAATTTGAACGGCGTAACACGTGCCAATTTTTGAATTTCGATTACCACTCTTGGAAAAATTCATCTATTAAATACTTATGAGTTTCAAAAATAATATAACTAAGTATTCTATACTTTTATGCATGGAGAAATCAATTTGAATGAATTACATGATTTTCCAAATTTTAGAGGAATTTGACATTCGAACACAATTTTCGAAACTTTCTATGTCCTAAATTGCACATTTTCGAAAACTTAACTAAAACATTTGTAATTTCTGGGAAGTATACATTAATTCTTGACTTTATAAAGATTAATTTCATAATTTGGATATTTTTCTAAATTACTTATGAATTTCCGGATTTTATTGCTCCAAAACCCTAATTTTATGCCCTAAACCCCTAATTTTAGGTTTTTAACAATAAAATAAAGGCAAAATTCGAATTTTATCTAAAAACAAGTAATAATTTCAGATCTTATACAATATGGCAATAAAATAAAATCAGATTTTGGTGATTTTCTTTAGTATTTTATTAAATATCCTACACTAATAGAAGATGAATTTCTTCTAGAATTTATACACTTGTGTGGTCTTCTATCATTTAGATTCATGACTCATGGATTAGGGTTACACCAAGGCTAGAAATAGATGAGGGAGGTGGAAGATTTCATTTAATTAGGCATTTAATTTTAAGCCTAGTGGGAGATTTGCATTAAATAGGGAGATTTGCATTTATTAAAACTTGGTCCTCAAGTCTTGGCTTCTATCCTTTCTCCACTATAAATAGGACCTCCCACACACTTCCCCACCCCAAAAACGTCCTCACACTTCACACACTATACTCTCTCAAGTTTCTTCCACAAACATCCTTTCACTCTTCTTTATACCCCTTTCAAGTATAAGCTAAGGTAGAAACCTACTTTGATTTCATAAGTGTTTTCTTTCCTTCTTTTGAGTAGGATCTTCCTACAAGGCAAGCTTCCATACTCTTGTGCCAAGCTATGTAAAATACACAAGCTTGATGGCCTTGAGTGATAGCTTTTGCCAAACATGCCCTCCAATTTTGGGCTTAGAGATATTGCTCCATGTTTATATGCTTTATTCATGATGAAATGATTGTGTTATTGTGCTCATAAAGTGTGATTAGTTTAGGATTCTCTCTTGATTACTCTTTGATAGGTTTTGTGTTGTGATGTGCTTAGGAAGGTTTATTAGATATGTTATGGTTAACTTGTTAGCTAGCAAATCTATGCAAATATGTTAGATCACAAATTACTATCTTTATGTATATGAAGTAGTTGTTTTAAGTATGTAAACTAATTTTCTTGCAAAAATGGTATTTTTGAGAAGAAAACATATTGATCTTAAAAAGTGTTTAAAAGTAAGTTGTAGTTACATAAGTATACTAATTTTCTTATTAAACATATCAAACTTATACACATATTTGTTTTCTTAAAAGAAATGAGATTTGTTATACCTATACCAATTTTTTTCATAAACTTCCAGATTATGTGATTATGTGATATTATGTGAATGGGCCCAAATGTGCCGGAGTGGTTTGGGTGTGTTCCGCCGGGACAATATTGAGTAGCCGGTTTTAAGAGTTCACACTCCCTCCATCTCCTAATCCCCCCCTTGGGTAGACGGAGTGTTCTACTCAAGAGAGAGGGTCGTAGGAAAATATCGGCGTATGCCCGGGATACGACCACCGGAGGATAAGGCAGGCGGGAGAAATGTGCTGGTTGTATATTCGGCATGGGTAGTCATAAGGGTCACTGTTAGGTGACGAAAGGTAGAAAAGTGCAAAATGTGTGCTTTATATGTGCTTTATGTGCAACTAGCACCCCGGCACCTTATGTAATGAAGTATGTGTTTCTACCTCAACATGTGTTGATGTTTGAATATGTATTATGTGTTAGATGAGACCGAAATTGTGGAGAAGAAGAACCGTTCGAGGCATTTTATTAGAAAGAAAGATGTTAGATTCCGCTGCGTACTCGCCTTGGGTTTTACTTGTCGCTTGCAAGTTGTTTAGTGATACTATGTAACTTGTATTGATTTTGGCGTTTCATATGTACTGAGTTTAAATAGACTCTTGTATGTACATAGTAATAATATTAATAAAGCATGGATTACCTGGGTCGTCACATAACCCACAGTCTATTCCACACTTATAAATCCGTGAATATAATTAGATTTAGCCGTATATATCATTCATATGTATCTATATATTATATTAGAATATGAAAAAGTTGAGAGTTTTTAACGTACATCGAACTTGGATGGTCGAGTAGGGGCTACACATCAACAAGATTGAGGGTGCGTCTGGGAATAATCTCTTCCCACTTCTCCTTAATGCGTTCTACGAGTTTTTGGTTGAAACATTAGCACAAAGTCAAAATATCAATATTAAAGTTGAAACATAATGAAGACTCACAAATGAATGCTCCGCCCTCTCATCAGACCATTCATGTCCCCATTCTCATCTTTATAAGAGTAAAAATGGTATGAACGATTGATCCACGTCAGGGGTTTCCCCAATTGAGCTTCCTGTAATAAGAATGTAATAATTTAATCTGATATATAAAATACTATCACTATCAAACATAATTTGAGGTATTTATAAAATACACATACTAACCAACTCGTCGTTGAAGTGAGGTGAGATTTTGAACCCCCTTTATGGCCGGTCTTCCCTTCACTAGAGATCGGAAGCCGATTAGCTTTATTCACTGCGCTCTTTTAAGAAAACTGGTAACCCCCAGTGCAGCTCTTGCCAGCGTTATCTCCAATCCACTCAGGCTTATTAGTTTATTGACGAGCCTTGTTTAGCCTATTCTTCAGGAGGTCCGATGTAAGGACCCGTATTCTCACTCCCATTATGTATAGATATAAGTATATGGTTTATTTTATATTTATAGGTATACGTTTTCATAATGTTAATACCTTGTATTGCATTTTCGTTTTTTCGAAACATGTAGAAGTTAGGATTATTTCTTGTCCTAGTTAAGCATCATATAAACTATATAATTCATAAAATATATGTATAACACACATAAATATATAATATATATATGTATGTTTGGTTTGTGTAATAAGATTTAGAAGATGTTTGGAAAAACCGTAAAGAAAGCCTAAAATGCATTTTCCTACCCCTAAATGATATTTTCCTTCCATAAATATGTAAAATAAGTAAATAACTTATAAATTTTCAGATTTTACTAAGGGTGGAACGTGTTTTTTAAGGTATAAGAAACATAAAAATGTTTTATACTTGGTAGAAAATCATTCTCAAGTCTTCATCCTTCAAGTAATGATGATTATGTACAAGTGTGCATACACTTGTATAATTCTTTCTAGATATTGTTATACATGTATGGACCAAATTAGCCTAGACTAACACTTAACCTAATTAGACTAACACTTAACCTAATTAGGCTTGTTAGTTGGACACTTAGGTGGAAAGAAAGAAATGATGAAGATTAAGACACAATAGTATTTTAATGCTATTTGTTACATTACTAATTATAAGAAGGATTAGGCATTAAGCATAAGAAACCACAAAAATCACCACACACCCCCTAAAAACGTGCACTCTGCCCCTTATAGTCCTTGCCTTCATCTCTTGTTAATTTCATCATAAATTTCAGCACTTTCATCCTTACACTTCCATACATCCTTTAAACTACAAGAACCTCTACTACTAGAAGGTAGAAAACCTTGCCTATGCATGAGTTAGCTTAGGTTTTTATGAAAGTATTAGCTTCATATCTTCCTCATTAGACCTTAAGAGGTACCACAAGTTGGTTTCCATCTTGGGGTCTTAGGGAATACAAGAAAATTTGGTATATGCTTATAGTGACATTATGTGCATATTGCCCTTGAATGTCTTGAAACCATGCTGAAATTTTGCTTGCAATAGGTCCAAATGATGCTTAAGTTATGTATTATGATGTTTGATACTTTTTATTACTTCAATCATGTATTAGAAGCTGAAATTTCGTGTTTGTCAAGATGAAATTTTAGTTCAACACTTGCTGGAAACACTATTCACAGTGCTGAAAAATTTTGTTACAAGGCTGAAAACTCTTATTTTTGCACAACTGAAAAAATCCGATTTTTCAAACTCAAAACCTGTTTTATATGTTGTAATTTCAGTGTATAATAAGCTGGAAAAACAGTTTTTTCAAATCTGTAAAGTTCGGCTTCGGGGCCTGGAAATTCCAGCAGCCGCGCAATTAAGCGTTTTGCGTCGCAGTCTGAAAATTCCAAGTCTCGTAAGCTGAAAACTCGAAATTTTATCAACCAAAACTTTATTTTACAATATTAGAAACATATTTGTGAAATCCCAGCAGGTTTTAGGCTAGAAATTCCATACTTGCAAACTGAAATTTTCTGCTCGTCGCAAATATTTGTAGACTGCGAATTTTCAGTTCATAAAGGTTGAAATATGTGTTCATTTATGTAAGATCAGTGTGAAAGCATACTGAAATTTTGTAAAACTATGTGTTATACATGAATTTTATGTGTACATGTTGGGCCCCAATGTGAATAGGGGTGGATGTGGTCGAGTTCGGCCGGGCGGCGTCGGGCTTGCCGGTCTTAAATTAGTTCTCGACCCTCCATCGTTGCCTAATCCCTCCTTGCATGGACGGAGTGTCTATGTACTGAAGTGGGTCGTAGGAAAAATCGGCATATGCCCGGGATATGACCACCGGAGTGATTGGTAGGGAATTGGAGTGTTTGGTTGGAAAAATCGGCACGAAGTGATAAGGTAGCCACCCGTCGAGGTGGAAGAAATCAAATGTGAAATTATGTGATTTATGTTCATAAATTTCTGTGATATGGTGCACAAACCTCACACGATCACCTTATGTTATATGCAAAGTTTCTACTCAACGTGTTGTTGACGTGTTTCATGTAATGTTTTAGCCAATCTTGAGACGAACGGAGTCGCTAGCGAAGGAGACATAGGAAGGCGGTTCGAAGCATTTGGCTAGTTATGCATGTTATAGGATTGAGGTTATTTTGTAGTCACGATCATGTATAATAAACTTATGTGTACTTTTGGATTTTCGAATAAAAGTATGGGTTGGTTTTACTATTGTTTTGAAAAGTGGCATGTTTGTGCAAAAATTATAAATCGGGTATTTTCATAATTAGCTAGAAGTTTCGGGTCGTCACAGGTGGTATCAGAGCACGGTTTTTGGGACGTTAGGAATTTTGATTATGAATTGTCTAATGTTTGAACTTGTTGTGTAGCAGATGGCCTATCCCGCAGAATCCTCTAACCGTAGGTCGCGCTATCCGTGTGGGGCTGCCCGAGTGTCCTCCGTCCGAGTGCGCCCGCCCCAAGTTGATGAACTTTTAGTAGAACTAAGGTTGCTGGAAGAAAACTATGAAAAGCTTCAAGAGGATCTTTACCACACCCGCCTTAGTTTGGAGGGAGCCCAAAATCACATCTACCAAACACATCAGCATTACCAAAGTGTGCTCGAGCTTTTGTATAGCATGAGTAGGAAACTTGTTGGAGTCATTGAAGAGAATTTAATTCCTAAGCCACCCCCGGAGTTAGTGGTTATAAACTCCGGAGAGGGTACTAGCCATGCTCCCTATGAGATTGAGTAAATTAAGTGTCTTGAGAACACCGTAGTGGTTGTCTAGTGTAATCGGTGCTCATGTAAAGTTTGATAGGATATATGTTTTGCGTTTGCCGTGTATGTTTTTGCAATTGCCGTATGAGTAACTTCTATGTAGATAGGTTGTGTAAGTCTTATGTAAATAGAAATAAATGGGTTTTGTTTATATTACTAAACTGAATTTTTATGATGTAGATGTCGAATAGACGAACACGCGGTAATAACGGGAATCCAGAGGGTCAACTTACGGCTATCGTTGAGAGAATCACTACGATTCTTGAAAATCAGCATAATAATAATCACAATCACATAGAAACAACTAACGATGCCATTGCTAACTTTCTTAAGTTAGGACCCCCGAGTTTCAAAGGAGAACCGGACGACGTCAAAGCCACTAATTGGCTAGAAGCTATCGAGAAAATTTTTGAAGTTATAGACTGCGGAGAAGAACGGAAGGTCACTTTGGCTACATTCCGGTTGGAAGAAGACGCACGGCATTGGTGGAAAAGGGTCAGTGGAAAGTGGGAAGAAGCGAGGACTCCACATACATGGAACAATTTCGTTCGCGAATTCAATACCCAGTATGTTCCTCGGGTTATACAAGAAAAACGAGAAAGAGAATTTTTAAACTTAGAACAACGAGAGTTAAATGTGGCCCGATATGAGGCAATGTTTACCCGGTTAGCCAGGTTTGCCCCTTATTTTGTTGAAAGTGAAGAAAGAAAAAGATGGAAATTCACTAGTGGTTTAAGGATGGAGATACAAGACAAGATGGCACCGGTACAGGTGCAAACGTATATGGCGGCAGTGGAAACCGCCCTGAAAGTAGAGAGCACTATGGAGCAGTTAAAGGTTAAACGTGGCCACTTCGTGAGACCGTCTCCTTTAGGGAGCCAAGCCGGGAGAAATTTCGGAGGAAGTAATAAGGTTGCTAAGACTAATATTTCAGGACCCCGGATGAATACTAACACTTCCCTACCCCAACGGAACCTTTCGTGTACCTATTGTGGAAAACCAAATCACACTGAGAGTCAGTGTTGGGTTAAGGCAAGGAAATGTACCCGGTGCGGAAGTAGTGAGCATTTCATCAGGGACTGTCCGCAAATGGGACCTTCACGGGAACGAGTTGCCAAGGAGAACGGAAAGCGTGGGGAAAAACCACGAGTGCAAGGCAAGGTGTTTGCCATTAATCAAGAAAGGACGTCAGAACCAACAGTGGTGGAAGGTACGCTTCCGATTTGCCAACACTTGGCTAAAGTTTTGATAGATCCTGGTTCAACGCATTCTTATATATCGCGTAATTTTGTTTCTAGTTTAATGCTTGAACCTGAAGTTTTGCCATATGAATTAGAAGTAAGCACACCTATGGGAATCTCATGGAGAACCGACCTATTATATAAGAACTGTGAGCTAGTAATTGGTGGAAAACCCATGAGGGCTGACTTGGTTTTATTGCCTATAAACGAATTCGATGTGATATTAGGAATGGACTGGCTAGCATCTCACTATGCCCAAATAGATTGTCACAATAAGATAGTGCGATTATGTATACCGGGCCAACCCTTAGTTGAAATAAGAGGAAACAAATTTTCCCCTTCCATACCAATTATTTCGGCCATGAAAGCTCATCGACTACTTCGAAAAGGAAATGATGCATTTTTAGCATATGTATTAAATAAACAAGAAGATAAAAGAAAATTGAGGATGTTCCGGTGGTAAACGAATTTGTAGATGTGTTTCCCAATGATCTACCCGGACTACCTCCACATAGGGAAATTGAATTTACCATTGACCTAGTACCAGGAACAGCCCCGATTTCCAAAACCCCGTACAGAATGGCCCCTGCTGAATTAAAGGAACTTAAGACTCAATTACAAGAATTACTTGATCAGGGATTTATTCGGCCTAGTTCTTCACCATGGGGAGCCCCAGTTTTATTTGTCAAAAAGAAGGATGGTACCTTACGACTTTGCATTGACTATCGGTCTCTAAACCAAGTTACTGTTAAAAATAAATATCCACTACCGAACATCGAAGAGTTATTTGACCAACTACAAGGAGCTTCCGTGTACTCTAAGTTGGACTTGAAATCAGGATATTACCAAGTCCGAATCCAAGAAAAAGACATAGCCAAAACAGCTCTTAATAGTCGCTACGGACATTATGAATTTATAGTAATGCCTTTTGGACTAACCAATGCACCTGCTATATTCATGGACTTGATGAATCGAGTATTCCAGCCTTACTTGGATCAGTTCGTTGTGATTTTTATAGATGATATCTTGGTATACTCAAAGACCAAAACGGAGCATGAGAAACATTTGCGCATAGTTTTGCAAACTCTAAGGGACCAAAAACTTTATGCAAAATTTAGCAAGTGTGAATTTTGGTTAGAAAAGGTATCCTTTCTCGGTCATATCATATCCAAAGAGGGAATCTCAGTAGATCCGGAAAAGGTAAAAGCCGTTGTGGAGTGGAAACAACCTTCTACCGTCACTGAAGTTCGAAGCTTTCTAGGTTTTGCGGGGTACTATCGAAGATTTATTGAAGGGTTTTCAAAAATTGCTCGACCACTAACTAGGTTAACCCAAGCTAAGGTCAAATTTGTTTGGGACCAACACTGTGAGACTAGTTTTCAGAAATTGAAGAATTGCTTAGTCGCCGCTCCTGTGTTAATATTACCTAATGGGAACGATGGATTTCAAGTATACACCGATGCCTCTAAAGAAGGATTAGGTTGTGTACTAGTGCAAGATGGCAAGGTAGTAGCCTACGCTTCACGAAAATTAAAACCGTATGAGGAAAACTACCCTACTCATGACCTCGAATTAGCTGCTATTGTGTTTGCACTCAAGAAATGGAGGCATTATTTGTATGGGACAGCTTTTGAGGTGTTCACAGACCATAAGAGCCTAAAATACTTATTTTCACAAAAGGAATTAAACATGAGACAAAGGAGATGGATGGAGATGATTATCGACTATAACTTTAATATTCAATACCATCCGGGAAAAGTTAACAAAGTTGCCGATGCATTAAGTAGAAAGGCCACCATCTCTTGTTTGGCACTTAAGGAATGGAAGTTGTTAAATGATATTTCTGAGTGGAATCCTAAGGAAAAAGAGTTAGGAATTTTATTTTCCACCGTTCAAGCGCAACCTGCGTTATTAAGAAAAATCAAGGAAGCTCAAGAAAAAGACGCAAAACTTAAAAAGATCATGGAAGAAGTTGGTAATGGCAAAAGGGCCGAGTTTGCCATGTCCAATGACGGGATCCTCAGATTTCACAATAGGCTATGTATCCCCGATGATAACAATCTCAAAAGGGAAATATTGGAAGACAGTCACAAATCAAGATACACAATCCACCCGGGAATCAATAAGATGTACAAAGACATTAGAAAACAGTATTGGTGGACTAGCATGAAAAGAGAAGTGGCGGAATTTGTATCCAAATGCTTGACATGTCAACAGATAAAAGCCGATCACCAGAAGCCCTTTGGTCTCTTGCAACCATTACCTGTTCCCGAATGGAAGTGGGAACACATTACCATGGATTTTGTTATGGGTCTACCCCGCACTGCGATTTGGGTAGTAGTGGATCGACTTACAAAAAGTGCCCATTTTATTGCCTTTTCAAAGACTTGTTCCTTGGATAGAATGGCTGAAATTTATAAACAGGAAATAGTCCGATTACATGGTATCCCCGTCAGCATTGTTTCAGACAGAGATCCACGATTCGTGTCTAAGTTTTGGCAAGGGTTGCAAAGCGCGCTAGATACTAAGTTGAACTTTAGCACGGCTTTTCACCCACAAACCGATGGACAATCTGAAAGAACCATCCAAATCTTAGAAGACATGCTTAGATCCTGTACCATCGATTTTGGAGGAGGTTGGGATCGTCATCTCGCATTAGCCGAATTCGCATACAATAATAGTTATCAATCCACCATCGGTATGGCTCCATTTGAGGCCCTTTATGGACGAAAGTGTCGATCACCAAATTGTTGGGATGAGGTTGGTGAGAGGAAATTGCTAGGCCCTGAATTGGTACAAGAAACTACGGAAGCTATAGAAACAATTCAAAAACGAATGGCCGCCGCTCAAAGTCGTCAGAAAAGCTACTCGGATAAGAGACGAAAGGATTTGGAATTTGAAGTAGGAAACTCGGTATTCTTAAAAGTATCACCACGAAAAGGAATTTTTCGGTTTGGGAAGAAAGGAAAACTAAAACCTCGATACGTTGGACCTTTTGAAATTCTAGAAAAAGTAGGAAAAGTAGCATATAAATTGGCGTTACCCTCAAGTCTATCTGATGTTCATGACGTATTTCATGTGTCGATGCTTAAGAAATATCATCCGGATCCCTCTCATGTTGTGAATCATGATTCCCTCGAAATTGATAAAGACTTGACATATGTAGAGGAACCCATTCGCATCCTTGAAGTAAGAGAACGAACCTTGAGAAACCGCTCCATTCCCATAGTCAGAGTCTTGTGGAAGTATCATAACCTCGAGGAAACTACGTGGGAAAAATTAGAAGATATGATGAGCAACTATCCACATCTCTTTGACTAATCGGGCCGAATTTCGGGGACGAAATTCCTTTAAGGAGGGGAGGATGTAAGGACCCGTATTCTCACTCCCATTATGTATAGATATAAGTATATGTGTTTATTTTATATTTATAGGTATACGTTTTCATAATGTTAATACCTTGTATTGCATTTTCGTTTTTTCGAAACATGTAGAAGTTAGGATTATTTCTTGTCCTAGTTAAGCATCATATAAACTATATAATTCATAAAAATATATGTATACACACATAAATATATATATATATATGTATGTTTGGTTTTGTGTAATAAGATTTAGAAGATGTTTGGAAAAACCGTAAAGAAAGCCTAAAATTGCATTTTCTACCCCTAAATGATATTTTCTTCCATAAATATGTAAAATAAGTAAATAACTTATAAATTTTCAGATTTTAACTAAGGGTGGACGTTTTTTAAGGTATAAGAAACATAAAAATGTTTTATACTTGGTAGAAAATCATTCTCAAGTCTTCATCCTTCAAGTAATGATGATTATGTACAAGTGTGCATACACTTGTATAATTCTTTCTAGATATTGTTATACATGTATGGACCAAATTAGCCTAGACTAACACTTAACCTAATTAGACTAACACTTAACCTAATTAGGCTTGTTAGTTGGACACTTAGGTGGAAAGAAAGAAATGATGAAGATTAAGACACAATAGTATTTTAATGCTATTTGTTACATTACTAATTATAAGAAGGATTAGGCATTAAGCATAAGAAACCACAAAAATCACCACACACCCCCTAAAAAACGTGCACTCTGCCCCTTATAGTCTCTTGCCTTCATCTCTTGTTAATTTCATCATAAATTTCAGCACTTTCATCCTTACACTTCCATACATCCTTTAAACTACAAGAACCTCTACTACTAGAAGGTAGAAACCTTGCCTATGGCATGAGTTAGCTTAGGTTTTTATGAAAGTATTAGCTTCATATCTTCCTCATTAGACCTTAAGAGGTAACCACAAGTTGGTTTCCATCTTGGGTCTTAGGGAATACAAGAAAATTTGGGTATATGCTTATAGTGACATTATGTGCATATTGCCCTTGAATGTCTTGAAACCATGCTGAAATTTTGCTTGCAATAGGTCCAAATGATGCTTAAGTTATGTATTATGATGTTTGATACTTTTTATTACTTCAATCATGTATTAGAAGCTGAAATTTCGTGTTTGTCAAGATGAAATTTTAGTTCAACACTTGCTGGAAACACTATTCACAGTGCTGAAAAATTTTGTTACAAGGCTGAAAACTCTTATTTTTGCACAACTGAAAAATCCGATTTTTTCAAACTCAAAACCTGTTTTATATGTTGTAATTTCAGTGTATAATAAGCTGGAAAAACAGTTTTTCAAATCTGTAAAGTTCGGCTTCGGGGCCTGGAAATTCCAGCAGCCGCGCAATTAAGCGTTTTGCGTCGCAGTCTGAAAATTCCAAGTCTCGTAAGCTGAAAACTCGAAATTTTATCAACCAAAACTTTATTTTACAATATTAGAAACATATTTGTGAAATCCCAGCAGGTTTTAGGCTAGAAATTCCATACTTGCAAACTGAAATTTTCTGCTCGTCGCAAATATTTGTAGACTGCGAATTTTCAGTTCATAAAGGTTGAAATATGTGTTCATTTATGTAAGATCAGTGTGAAAGCATACTGAAATTTTGTAAAACTATGTGTTATACATGAATTTTATGTGTACATGTTGGGCCCCAATGTGAATAGGGGTGGATGTGGTCGAGTTCGGCCGGGCGGCGTCGGGCTTGCCGGTCTTAAATTAGTTCTCGACCCTCCATCGTTGCCTAATCCCTCCTTGCATGGACGGAGTGTCTATGTACTGAAGTGGGTCGTAGGAAAAATCGGCATATGCCCGGGATATGACCACCGGAGTGATTGGTAGGGAATTGGAGTGTTTGGTTGGAAAAATCGGCACGAAGTGATAAGGTAGCCACCCGTCGAGGTGGAAGAAATCAAATGTGAAATTATGTGATTTATGTTCATAAATTTCTGTGATATGGTGCACAAACCTCACACGATCACCTTATGTTATATGCAAAGTTTCTACTCAACGTGTTGTTGACGTGTTTCATGTAATGTTTTAGCCAATCTTGAGACGAACGGAGTCGCTAGCGAAGGAGACATAGGAAGGCGGTTCGAAGCATTTGGCTAGTTATGCATGTTATAGGATTGAGGTTATTTTGTAGTCACGATCATGTAATAATAAACTTATGTGTACTTTTGGATTTTCGAATAAAAGTATGGGTTGGTTTTACTATTGTTTTGAAAAGTGGCATGTTTGTGCAAAAATTATAAATCGGGTATTTTCATAATTAGCTAGAAGTTTCGGGTCGTCACATCCGATCTCTTGTGCTCAAAAGTTTTTCAAATGGTATCATGCTGGTCAGGTCTCCAATAATGCACCCTCTAATACAATAAGAAAACATATAACTTATAAAATAATGAATGAAAAAAATATAAAAGAAAATTTGTATATATATCAAGACTTACTTGGAATTCAGAAAACCACATGTGTCTAGTTTGTAAAGGGATTTCCTTCCACCTCTCTCATGGCTCTATATACCCGTTCGTGAAAATGTGGGTGATCGTCCTCACGGTCTCCAAGGCAAGATTGAACCTAATGAATATAACTTTTATATAAACAACAATCGAGATATGAATAATTATATCCTAAATAACGAACAAAAATAACTAATCGACTCGTGTCCGCGTGAATAATTACTCATGTCCCCATGAATAAATAACCCGCTTTCCGTGGATCAATCGTTCTAATCGGAAGTCTCCGTTGGCATATCATCACTAATCGACTCGTCTTCGCTAGGGACTGATGTGTGATGGCGATAGTCGTCGTACAGATCGTTTCGGATGTAGAGGTCCATCGTAGAGGGCATGTGGAGGCCACGTTGATTGGATCCTCCTCCACTACTAGTGACCTTCTTCTTGCCTTTTCTAGAACCTGTCATCTGCATTCATAGCAAAAACATCTTACAGCACGAACCTTTTTACATATTAAAAAATTCATAACAAAAATATCGCAAAACAAGAATCTTTTCACATTACATTAAGTAATTATTCAATCAATTGCAATACAACAATCATAGCAAATACATATATATATATGTTCATAGCAACAAAAAATCAAACCAATCAAAATATTTATTCATAGTAAATTTTAGTCTTCATCATCTTCGTCTTCTTCATCTTCATATAATTTCAGCATCATCCTCCTCATCATTTTCAAACTCAGAGTTCAATTCTTCTTTCTCAGCACTTTAACCCATTAGCCATGTGCGCGATGCATACTTGGTTGACCTCTTCTACGGCACCCGTACAATCAACGAGGTTACCCGTTGGTTCATTATCAATGACACCATTCACGGTGCCAGATGACTCTTGCAATGGGTCATGAGTATTATCTTCATTCACAACTCGACTTCGTGGTATTGTTTTGATAACAAACTGCCATTGCGATTTATCTTTTCTAGTATCGGGGTAAGGGAAGTAATACACTTGAGATGCATGTTGCGCAAGTATGAAAGGGTCATCTTTTGGGTATCTCTCATTAATTTTTATTTCAACAATATCATATTGTAGGTGTACCCTTATACCCCTATTCGATACCGAATGAAACCAGATATATTTGAACATCAAAACCTCTTTTTGAGGCTCACCGGGATACTCTAATTTGATAACTTCCTTTAGTATACCATAAAAGTTTGTACCCCCGTCACTTATTACACAAACGCCAGAATTTGAAATCTTTGTATGTGGGGTCATATCTTCTGTATGAAACAGATATCCATTACAGTAGAACCTATTGAAGGTCTTGACCTTCTTCATTGGACCCAAGCCAAATCGAGCAAATACTGATTTTCAACATTATTTTTCGGACTATGCGCCTACACATAAAAATATTTTCTATCATCATATTATATTAAAGATGCAAATTTAATTAAGTCTTTATGTTGTATAATAAATTACTCACATAGAATTTAAACTATTCAACAAAATTGTTCTCGATGGATTCCTCAATCTCTTGCTCAGTTAGATGTGGTCAGTTGTATTGAACGGCTGATCTATACATCCTACAAAGTGTTAAGAATTTTTCAAGAACATCTACATTCCTCATAACACATGTAGTACATGTAATGATGGGGGCAACTTCATCACAATTGATGAGTACATGTAATGCAGCTTTGCTCCACTCATCATCAATCAAAAAAACGTTCATGTATTTTCTTCCTGACTTACCAGCCCATTTGAATATAGACAAAGTATAAGGTAGCTTATCATCAGAACAGACGTCGTCCTCATTACGACGAGATCTTGTACTTTTAGTGTGGATGTGACTTTTAAAATAATAGGATGAAAAATATGACAACTCTTGGTTTAAATACGCCTCACATATTGATCCTTCAACTTTTGCTCTGTTCTTCACCATTCCCTTTAAGTTATGTAAGTACCTACAAATGTAGTTGTTTTAACTTTTTAAAAATGATAGTTCTTCATCATTTATTTTAATATATGGAATATAAAATTCATAATAATTTAAATTATCTCTAGAAAGGATAATCCACCGGTATTGCACGGGACCACACATGGCAGCCTCAAATGGTAGATGTACAGTCAAGCGCTCTATTGAGTCAAAAAAGCCAGGAGGAAAAATGCGTTCTAATTTGCATAAAATGATAGGAATGTTACTATCCAATTGTAATAGATTTCCCTCACTTAACTCTGTTGAGCACAATTCTTTAAAAAAATGACTTATTTCAGTTAAAGGCTTCCAAACATTCTGTGTGAGTGCATTTAGCGCCATTGGGAGCAAATGTTGATCAACACAATTTCCCAAGTTCGATGCATAACCGTCGGGCCTCTTCAGACATTTAATCCAATCACATAATTCGCGGTATTTTTCAATAGTTAAAGTGAAAATTGCCTTTAGCTTCAACACTTTACCGTTTGGAAGATACTGTAGATGTAACTTCAGACGCTTGCAATACTCCAACAAGTCAAGTCTAGCCTTCTCGTTATCTTTTGTTTTGTTTTTTTTACATCCATGACAGTATTTATTATGTTGTAAAAAAAAAATTTCAATGTGCATTACATCTAAATTGTGGAGGACGAGATTATCCTTCCAATACGGCAACTCCCAAAAAATGCACTGTTTGGCTTTATCCCTCAAAGAAAAAGAAAAAATCCTTAGTCTTATTGCATTGTCCGACGCCCTGTTGATCTTGATGGTGTCACACAACTCTAGAAAGTTATATAGATGCTGGTGGGGGTCTTCATTCGACAGGCCATAGAACTGCACATTATTAGTCACCATGTTTAATAAGGCCGGTTTGATCTTGAAATTGTTCGCCTCAATGCGCGGCCTTTGTAGCCCCGTTCTTGCTCCTTCGGCTTGGGGTGCAACGTAATCCCGTAATGTTCTTGCATTTTGATCGCCCGGTGGGGCATTTTGATCATTGCCACCATTAACCCCAATGTTCTGGTTGTCCGCCATAATACGTTCCTAAGCTATCCTAGCTCTTCTCGCTACGTTCCTCCTTCTGTTGGCTCTTTCAATTTCAAGATCCAAAGGCACAAGTTCAGCTCGTGAACTCCCACGCCTCGTGATCGTATACCAAAAAGCACCTACACACGAAAGAACACAAACTCATCCAAAAAAATAAATAAATACTAAAAAGAAAGAAATTTAGTCTAAACATACAAGCTAGCATCACAGTCAAATATGCCAATCCCCGGCAATGGTGCCAAAAACTTGTTGACACTTGCGTATGTGCATGCAATCGTACAAGTAATATAAAGTGAGTAGAGTGTCGAATCCACAAGGATTGTGATTTGGCCCGTGAAAATGACTTGTGTTTGTTTAGCTAAATGGATCAAATTGAGTAGTGATTTTGTATTACTAAAAGAAACCTACGTTCTTAATTAAAAACAACTTACGAATAATAATACTAACAAATAATCAAGGCGGGAAATTCAAGTGTAAGGTGGTTTCATTCACCAAATTGGCTATTCTAATCCAATCTCTAAGTTGAGTGGTTTCGTGGTTGTGTGAAGCCTAGGAACACATATATCCACAACTCTCTCGAGCATTGCGGAATTAATTCATACAATTCCTCTAAGCCTAAGATTAACCAACTCTCATTCAATTAATCCCAACTTTAGAATTATTTGCATGAATTTTTAAACACTGCCTTAAGGCTCAATCAAAGTTAAATTCATTCTCATGTAACTTTAACCCAATTGATCTCGTCTAATTAGAGCTATTATTGTGAATCGTCTCTCGACCTCATCACGATTCTCAAATTTGCTAATTAGGGGTGATCAAAACCTAACCACGTATTAAACCATTAAACAAGAATTACACAATAAAGAAAACATACGAAAACGAATTCAAACTCACGGGATTTTCATATAATGATTAATTACACCATCCATACACTTAATTAAAATTAGTTCATAATGAAACTGAACATAAGAGCGAAATATGGGAAAGAATTCATGAAAAGAGAAGAATGAAACTTATTGCTAGAAATTTCAGACGAAAACACCCCTCGTTCGGTTGTTCTTCCCTTGGCTCTTGATTTCTCCCTTCTTCCGTTCTTCAAAAATTCCTAAAAGATGAAAAATATGAAAAAGAAAAGTTCTAAAAACTAAAACCTAGCTGAAAAATGTGAACAATAGTCGTGCCCCTGTTTCTGGACTTAAAAAGGGGTAGAAAAACCCTAGCACCGCCTTCCAAAAATAGAGTCCTAAACGAACTAGGAAAGCTGTTAATTGCTATCGCGGGTTTTGGGTACATACCCAAAATATTTTGGAAATGGCTGAAATTGTGTTGATACCCAAAATCTCTTGTGTAAGTACCCAACTCTTGACTTCCATTTTTCATCTCCTTGATAGTATTTTTCCCGTCTTACCTACAAAACAACAATTTAACTCGAATTTAGGCATAATCAGTTTCAAATGGAGAAAAATACATGATAAGTCCGTCAAAATAAACATAAAAATCCAATAGAATATGGACTTATCAATCAGTTACTTTGGGCAAGTGCCGCACGAAATCCCATGTTGACCACCCGTCATTCAAGAGGGAGCCGCAGATCGCTCACGTTTCCTTCTCAAAAAAGCATCTTTATTTTGCCTAAAAGGATGAGTCTCTGGCAAAAACTGTCTATGGCAATCATACCACGTCATTTTTCCACCATGCTTCAACCTAAATGATTTTGTATGGTGCATACATATTGGACATGCCAGTCTCCCGCACGTCATCTACCCCGACAACATTCCATATGCAGGAAAGTCATTAATTGTCCACATAAGGGCAACTTTTAAACGAAAGGTGTGTCTCCTTGACACATCAAACAAGGTTGCAAATACACATCAATTCTATCCTTTGGATTGCGCGGCCCAGGAATCAAACATGTCAGAAACATATATGGGGAAGTCATGCACATTTCGGAAGGTAAATTATAAGGGATAATAATAACCGGCCAATAAGAATATGATTTAGATGTTTGGTTGAAAGGATTAAATCTATCAGCACACAATCCAAGTCTAATATTTTGCGGTTCGGCGGCAAAGTTTGGATGTTTCTCATTAAAATGCTTCCACTCTATGCCATCCGAAGGATAACAAAGAACACCAGACCTTGCTACATGCTCATGGTGCCACCTCATTTGCTCGGCTGATTTTTCAGAGGCATACAACCCTTTCAATCGTGGAATTAGTGGCATGTAGTACATTCTTTTGTAGGGAACACGGTTAATGCTCCCTGTACGAGATGGTTTAAATCTAGGATGATGACATAATGTACATTCATCCAAGTGAGCATGTTCTTTATAAAACAGCACGAACCCTTCAATGCAGCAATCAATTTTCAGAGATGTCAGTCCCAATTTTCTCTTTAATTTTTTGGCTTTTTAATAATTGTTGGGAACATGATTGTCTATCAGATTTGATGTTTTTATATGATCAGCCATTCTATCAAAGCATCCCTGTGGCATATTATAATCTAATTTCAATGTCATCATTTGAAGAGCCAGTGATAATTCTGTATGTGACTCACATCCTGACCACAACGGACGATTAGCTACCTCCAATAAGTCATAAAATTGTTGAGCTTCGTTATTACGAGGTTGTTCAATAATATGACTCATTCCAGCAATTTTTTACTCAGAATTCTACCACATCCTATTTTCATAAAAATCAGTTTGTTCCATAGCATCAAAGACCATTTACATAATTTCTTAACCCTTCTGTGATATTGACATGACCGTAAGTACTTGGACCGATAACGTCAACATTCCAATTTTCTGGAGCAATCTCCCCATGTGAAGTCCCATACCAATAATTTGGTTGAAATTCATACCATAAAAGATCATATTTTACATTGCTAGCATTCTCGTATTTTCCATTTTCACATTTAAACACGGACACCTAAAACAATCGTTGTCAAGTTTGCATTGTGGTTGTGAGGTTGCAAAGTCAATAAAGTGACCCAAACCCAATAAAAATTCATTCTTAAGGTCTGTTCGATCGGGCAATAACCGATTGTACATCCAACATCGACTCACACGTATATTATCCATTTTCCGTAACAAACATAATTATGTCATTTAGTCACCGCTGAAGTTCGTATTTGAACTTTGCCAACAAACATACATGTAAAAGCAATATCAATACCACACCGTAGAAACACGCATCTCATATTTGAAATCATATTTAAAACATACTTTCAATTTTGGAGCTACCAAACTTGTGAATAAATAAAAACCTAACAATAATTACCAAAAAAATCAAAACAAGCAAAAAAATATCAGCAATAATTTTCAAATTAAAAGACAAAAAACACAAAAAAAAATTGGGGGTGTTTTGGGGGGAGGAAGGCCACGGGTTTGGGGCTTGGGGAGGGGGAGGGGGGAGGGTTTGGGCCGTTGGGGGTGGGGGGTGGGGGGAGGGTGGACGAGTTTGGGGATGGGGGCGTAGGGGGAGATTGGGTTTGGGGCTGGTGGGGGAGGGCGGCAGTCGGGGTGGCTGGTAGGGGAGGGCGGCAGTCGGGGTGGCTGGTGGGGGAGGGCGGGTGGCAGCATGGGATGGCGGGGGGGCTGTGGGAGCGGGAAGGGGAGGTGGGTTTAGGTTCGGGGGGGAGGGGGGAACAGAGGGGTGGGAGAGGGGGGTGACCGTGGCAGTTGCCGGTGGGGAGGCCCCACCGCGGGGGAGAAGGGGTTGGGGGAACGAGGATGGGGTAGGGAAGGAGGATTTACCTTGTGAGGAAGAAGAAGAGGGGGAGGGAAAAAAATTCTAAGTGATGAGAATATAGTACATTTTAGCAACGGATTGGCCGTGGCTAATTCGGCCACCAATCTAAATTGGCCGTGGCTAATCCGTGGCTAAAGTCAGCCACCGATCTATTTTGGCTAATTTTTTATTTTTATTTTTATTTTTTTTGGTTAAAAAATTACCAATGGCTAGTATGATCGCATCCGTACTTATATATGCTCTTCTATATATAGTGATATTATAGAATATAATTGTGAAACTTAAATTCAACTTAATATATATATTCGTCATTCCAAATGATAGTTTTACATATATATATTGTTTATAACACAATAATGAACATTAATCAATTATATATTAATTTATTTATGAGATTTATTTATGTAATAATAGAAAATGGAAGAAAACATTTATCGTAAAAAAATGATTTAAATCGAGCACTTTTCAAATAGAATAATTTTTAAAAAAAATAAAAAAATTTCTAGCCACGGCTAATTTAGCATGGCACGGACGTGGCTACTATATATATATATATATTCGATTAAATATTACCTATGGCTAATGCGTTTTCAATTTGCGTTTATCCACATTTCAAATTAATTAGATTAACAGAAAATTATAATATAATTTTATAATTGAAATGATCATTCGTAAATCAAAATCATATATATATATATATATGTATATATGACAGAATAAACAACATTAATTAGTTACATATATATATATATCTGTCGATCGCATCCGTACTTATATATGCTCTTCAATATATATATATATATATATATATATATATGACAGAATAAACAACATTAATCAGCTAATAGTTACGGGTTAGCCGTGGCTAATTTAGCAAACCAACGTTTAACCACAACACGGACGTAGATAATATATGACAGAATAAACAACATTAATCAGCTAATAGTTACAGGTTAGCCGTGGCTAATTTAGCAAACCAACGTTTAACCACAACACGGACGTGGCTAATATATATATATATATATATATATATTTGGTTAAAAATTACCCATGGCTAATGCGTTTTCAATTTACGTTTATCCACATTTCAAATTAGTTAAATTAATAGAAAATTATAATATAATTATATAATTGGAATGATAATTCGTAAATCAAAATCACACACATATATATATATGTATATGATGACAGAATAAACAACATTAATCAGTTATATATATATATATATATATATATCGATCGCATCCGTATTTATATATGCTCTTATATATTTAGCGCATATATATATATATAATACTCTTCTATATGTAGTGATATTATATATATATATATATATATATTATTTATAACACAATAATGAACATTAATCAATTATATATTGATTTATTTATGAGATTTATTTAAGTAATAATAGAAAATGGAAGAAAACATTTATCGTAAAAAAACAATTTAAATCGAGCACTTTTCAAATAGGATAATTTAAAAAATAAAATAAAAAAATTGTTAGCCACGATCACGCCGTGGCTAACCCATGGCTAGTCCGTGGCTAATAATTGGCGGCAAACTCCGCGCCAATTTTAGACACGAAAATTAGCCACGATCTGACCGTGGCTAATTTAGCCACGTGTAATCCGTGGCTAATTCGTGGCTAACTTTTTTTAAAAATATTTTTCCAAATCTGTGGCTATTAGCCACGAATTTTTCCCATGGCTATTTGATCCATTTCTAGTAGTGACAAACAAGCACCACCAAACATTGTTTTACCTTAAACAAGGCAAAGTTACAACACAAGAAGGCAAAATTACACCTAATCACAATTCAAAATTACAGCATCCCAACCCCACATTGTTTTGACACACCAAACAAAGTTGTATCCCAAACCACAATAATCATTGTTTTCCCCATCACAAGGTAAGATTATAGCTAAAAAAAATTAATGTTTCATGTTCAAAAAAAACCCACATTCTAATTCATTTGTGTCTTCTTTTCTTTCTTTTCTCTTGCACTGAGCTTGTTTCATTGCACCCATCAAGTTATATATTTAGACAAATCTTTTTCCTTCCTTCAAAATACAAGGTGTTGGACATTTTTCTCCTTTTGAATTTGTGAAATTTGTTGTGATCATGTTTAGTCTTGTAGCATTAGCTTGTTGATATTGATTGAACATTGATAAATCCTCTTTCAAGTGAGGTTGTCTCAAGAAGTCACAGATAGGGTGCTCCTCTGTTTGAGTAGGATTTGTTACTTGACTCAAAGGGTCTTGCTATTAAGACATGTTAGGACATTGAGAACTCAAATAGCATAGAAAACATATGTAACATACAAAACATATGTCACTCAAAAACACTTACATTGGGGTCCACATTTGATGTTTCCCTTGCTGTTGATGATGCCCCTATTGTGGATATCAATTGTTCTTACAATTGTAAATTAACAGTGTAAGAAAATTTAAACACAATCAAGTAAATAAGCAAATACAGTTGGTAATTTGTAAGTTAACTATATAAGATAATCAAGGGAAAAAAATTATTACCATCCGAATGATACGGATTTTTACAATTTTCCATATAAACATTTTTTGTTTTTTATCGATTGCCATCCAAACTTCACTTTTTTTGCAAAATAACATCCCAACTCCGATTCCGACGGAATATTCTAGTGAGATTCTGTCACATGACTAGCATGTGAGTTTTTTAAGGGTATTATCATCTTTTTATATAAAATATTAAGGGCATTATCATCTTTTACATAAACCCTACTCAAAAAATTGGCTAAATGTTAGCAAAGGGAGTCAAACTTGGACCACCTTGAAGAGCATTTAAGATGTTTACCAATTAGGCAACATCAATTTATGTTCAAAGTTATGCAATATATTTTACTTGTCTTTTACAAAATCAAAAAAAGTTTTATTCTAATACCCAAGTTCAAAACCACAAAATTAGAAACAAAAATCCACTACAAAGATCAAATAGCAAGAATATTTGAAATAAATGTGATAAGAAAAATTGTTAAAAAATTATTCTTTTAAAAAAATAATTTCTATCCCATTTCTTTTAAGAATTAATTAAATTAATAAGATCTATTTTTTTAAAAAATAATTTTAGTCTAGGTTATTTTCATTTTTTGATGAAATTTCTCTTGAAAATTAATCAAATTTCTTTAACCATGTTTTGTTTCAAAATTAATCAAATTAGCAAGATCAAATTAATCTTTTAATAATATATCTCATTTTTCTAAACACTTAATTAAATTAGCAAGATCAATTTTTTTAAAAAAATTAATTTCACCATTTTTTAAAAATTAATCTATTTTTCTTTAATCCCATTTATATTTGAAATTAAGCAAACTAGCAAACTTAACATGTGAGAAATATTCATAATCTGTGCAAGTTAGCTCGGTTGGCTTGGTAGTTAAATGCCCTTCATTTAGCTAGGTTCGAACCCCATTACTCACAATTCATTTTTTTTTTAGGGGGAATTATTTAAAGACCATTATGCCCTTAAAACATTCACATGCTAGTCATGTGATAGAATCTCGATGGAGTATTCGGCTGAAATATTCGCTTGGATGGTAATTTGTAAAAAACATGAAGTTTGGATGGCAACCGGTAACAAAAAAAAATTTATATGGCAAATTGTAAAAACCCGCACACTTTGAGTGGTAAATAATTTTTTTGAATGATCTTGTTCATCATTTCTTTGCCTCCTCCTTGGGCTTTGTCTGATAGTTAATTCACCTTATCTTGTAGCACCTCTCCTCACTTGTCAATAAGTTTAGTTAGACAAGCACTTACATGAACATATACTAAACAATCATATGAAAACCACTTAAATGTAGTTGTATACCTCCAATTTTGTGGGTGGTTCATTAAGTGTTGAATCACCAAACACTTGTTCAAGTTGGTCCTCTAATGGAATATCAATAGTTACATCATTCACTGATGAAGCCACTTGCCTCCTTGAGCATCCCCTAGACTTGTGTCCAGGCAAACCACATCTTCCGCATTTCACTGTTTCTTGTTGCCTTTTAATTGTGTATAGATTCCTAAACTTTCCTCGTTATACTTTTTCCTACTTTTATCGAGGTTCACGGGGATCTTTTCTTCTCTTCGATGGAGGTCTTCCAGCTTTACTTTGAAGAAGTAATGGCAAGGGAGGGATGATATTAGTCTTTTCCCATTCTCCTCTTCCATTCAGTGGCAAGATAACTATGAAGTACACTTGTTTATATGTTTCAATGTGGTAACACTTTTGAACATAGTCTTTTATGTTCAAGCCCTGTGCAATGACTGCACTTAATGCATTCTTGCATGGGACCCCTATTAGGTCCCACCTTCTACAACCACGAGTGCCCTTCTGCAAATCAACACTAAACTTTGAGCCATCAAAGCATGATATAAGATAGTGCCTATCATCACTATTGATTAGAATACAATCTCCCAATTTCCTCATGTTGTCAATTTTCTCTTGAATTTTTGGGCACAACACACCACGCTAACTGTTAGCAGTGTCTCTACTCTCTTGCAACCTTTTCATGAGATACCCCATTATCCATTCAAGCATGGATAAAACATGCTTCCTTCTGGCCTCTAATATGGCTACATTGAAGCTCTCACATGCAATGTTTAGGAGAATATCACACCTTGTGTAAATACTAAAATGGCTCTTACTCCACAGGAGGTTTGTCATTGAATCAGGCAACTGCAGTTTTATCCAAGTCTTGTATTTCTTTCATGGTTTTTACAAATTCATTTAGTGTTGTGGCCTTTGCTGCTCTACAAAGGGCATTTTTATAGGCAAGCCCTCTAAATCCAACATTCATAAAGTTATTTAGTAAATAACTAACACAATGCATATACTCAGCAGATAGGAAAACCTCACTTTAGGCTTGCAAAAGCCCTCTTTTTTGTCACTCATAAAACACCACTTGCTTGGATCATATATGTGTAAATCAATTTTCACTAAAGTTAAGAACCATTCCCAAGTCTCCCCATTTCCTTTCCTAACCAAAGCATAAGCAACTGGATAAATATTGGTATTGGGATCTATACCACAAGCTATTACTAACACCTCATCATGGTGACCTTTTAAATGACATCCATCAACACATATAACAGGCCTGCACCCCCCAATAAACCCCATTCTTAGGCATGCAACATTTCATAAAACCTATCAAACCTAACTATGCCATCAAAATCATCAATGCCTACAATTACTATGGAATCAGGGTAAGCTCTTTTAATTTCATTTGCATAATCCCACAAGAGCTCGTACTGTGCATTTGGATGACCCTCTTTCTCATTACTTGTGTTTGGCCCTGTATACCTTATCAATGGTGAAGTTAACCTAAAGCGCATCAATTGTGTCAACTCTCCACACCCTAACATTTCTATTAGGTTCACTTTGAAAAGGTTTTATATACCTATCAGCCAACAACTCAGATTTCATATTTCTCACCTTAAAAGAAGGAACACAAGTGTGGACAAGGTTATAAGCCCTAATCTTGTAAGTATTTTCAATTTAAACCTTTATGACATGTAGGTTCCCCCTTCCAGTTATCAACACATTTAGCATAAACTCTCATTTTTCATTTTTTGTAACTTTGATAGATCTTTGTTGTTTAATAGTATCAGAATCAATGGCTTTCTTCACTTCACTCTTATAGCTAAAAGTCAATCCTAGAAAAAATTCAGGATTGTACACAGTAGAATGGATGAATTGCTTGGTCTTTTCCCCATCCTCTTCATCTGTAAGTTTATCACTATTCAACTCCCAATCACTATCAAAGACAACCTCTCCCCTTATTCCAACCTTTTCACCCTTATCTTCCATAACAAATGCTAGCTCATTTTCATTCTCACTCAAAACAAATTCAAAGTCTTCACTTTCTACAGTTTCACTAGATTCATAGTCACCATCACTCGTATCTTCCTCACTAGGTTCTATTCCACCACTACAACCTATATCTACACCTACATTATCATCACCCGCTTCAACCAATTAGACCCACCCACACTAGCCATGTTATCTACCCCCACATGAACATACAAAGTAATTTCTCTACTCCCCTTCAATGCTTTCTTACATAACCTCAACAAATCAATAGTGCCTTTCACAATAATAAATTCATCAACATAATCTTCTGCATAAATTACAATTTGACCACTAATACCCATTTTAGTTACTAATTGTAACAAAGTGTCATAGACTAGCATGTTAAGTCTCTACAGAGTCAAACAAAGTCCCACCAGCATATTCATTCGCAATTCTTGGCCTCATTTCACCTCCAAAATATATGGCCAAAGTTAACTCACTACTCCTTAGATTTGCAGTAACACAAAAAGCAACAAAAAACAACAAAAAAAGGAATATATTAGGACATGTACGACAAAGTAAGATTTCAATAAAAACACTACAAAACAAATAGCACCATTTCAACCACTTTTTATTACACGAGTGGACCACAATATTTCCACAAAGCATATTTAATATAAACAGTAGCATCAATTCCCACCCCAAGAAACACACTAACAAGAAAGAACCCCACATATATTGCACAACAAAAAGGAGCTAGGGAGGAGGAAAATCATTGTCTCGCTATATTTAAATAATATTAAAAAAACTAACAAAAAGTGCACAAAACCCCAAAAAAAACAACTTTAACAAAGAACTTACCATAATCGGGAGGAGGATAATCATTGTATGTACAGTCACAATGTTTGGGCATCCTAACAAACTCAGACCAATGGATGGATTCTCTCCTTTTTGCTCATGATTAGCTTTTGAGAATTTGAGGATTAGTGTAATGCCCCAATACTTCCTAGTATTTTCAAATTAATTATATATGTTGTTTAATGCTTTATGTAATATTATAAAATTCATTATATATTGTTTCATATTTTGTGCAATTATTATTCTTATCTTATATGTGTGCATTATGTGATCATTACTTTATGTGAACATTATTTTATAAAAATTGTGTGATATTTTAAGAGGTAGGATAACTATGTTTTGATAAGATACAATTGATTTCACAATATATATACACATATATATATATATATATATAAATTGAAATATTTATATACATGTATTACATAACAATCTTTCCTTGAGAACTTTATGTTACATGCCTATATTTATTTTACAAAATGCATGAAATTATTTTTATCAATCATAAGATATACAATTTTCAAACATACACAAACACACACACACATATATATACATACATACACACGAAAATACTTATATATATATATAGGATGTGTTCATTTTATAAATATCTAGATTAATCCGATGTCATTTTCACTACATTAAATACTAAGATTGTATCAGATTTGGATAAGATCATAATAAGATTCTTGATAAACACAACATATTACATAAGGATTACGCATGTATGTATCTACAAAATATCTTGATATATATTTACCTACCCATTTTCGAAAATTGTATACATAAATATATAAGAGTATATTTTTGATAGTGTGATATTATTTCTTTAGATATTTATTGAAATAGCTATATTTCCAAAACATCTCAAATAAATATCATATATTTGTGTATCTATATTTAGGGGGGGGGGAGGGGATTTATACAATAAAAATATATATTTTGCATACAAATATCTTTTCTTATCTTCTATGCATTAATTATACTACACACTTCTAATAATCTTTCTAGAAACCTTATTACTAGGAGACATCTTATTTATCTAGCATTTGAATCACCCAATTTAGGGCTACACCTCAACATGTTGGACCTAACACATAAACCACGATGTGGATGATTGCATTTAATATAAAACTTTAGTTGGAAGAATGCATTAATTATAAAATTGATATTATAATATAAAAATCATGTTTCTTGTCCTAAACTCTATAAAAATGGGTCATTATCTTCATTCTCCACACACACACACACACACACACTAAATCCTATCTAAGACACACACACACCCATACTCACCTTACTCTCAACATACAAAAAACTCCATATTTATAATATATCTTCTACCCATATATGTATATATAAACCCTTTTTACATACATATATACGTACTAGCCTCTATACATCCCCTTAATTCCATAAAACACTCTTGAAAGGTAGAAGTTTTGCTTAATTTGCATAAGCCTTAGTTTTCTATGCTTTGCATTCATAAGTTTAGTTTTATCTATGTTTTTACATATCTAATTACAATTATGTCAAGAACATGTTGGGTATTACTCTACTTTGAATTAGATGCCACCATGCTCATATGCTTTATGTTAAGCAGTAATATATTTTCCTAGGATATGTACCTGCCTCTATGATTAATATGCAAAGTTATATTCTTGTATAAAATTTGAAAGCATGTTATTTATTTGAAAATATGTGAAAATCTTTAATTATGCATGTTGGACCCAAATGTGTTCTCGATGTGGATGGGGCTAGAGTTCGGTCAAGCAGCAATGGGCTTTCCGGTCTTAAAACAGTTCTTGTCATTCATGTACTAATCCCATCTTGCATGGACGGAGTGTTCCATGTATTGGTTGTAGGTCATAGGAAATTGGCATAGTTTCGAGATATGGCCACCGATGTGAACGGATGAAATTGGTGTGAATGGATAGAATATTGAGATTAACGATGTGAACGGTTGGAATGTTTGGAATGTTATGATATGGGAGATATAAGAAAGTCACAAAATGTGACTTGAAAGGTAGTAATGTGATTCATGTGAATTATTATGTGACTATGTGCACATATTATATACACAAGTACTTTATGTTATTAAGTAAAATTTTTACTCAACTGTCATGTTGATGTGTGTTGTGAATATTTTCTTAGGCAAAAATGCTATAGTTCAGCAAAAGGAAGGCACGCCGAGCATTACGAAGCTTTTAATTAGACAAAATTACTTATTATGTTCTAACTACGATTTTTCTATGCTTTGTTATTCTTGTTATTTACTTCTAATAATAAAAGGATATTTTGTAACTTGTATATAAATTTTGTATAACTATGGTTTTATTATGTTGTACCAAATTTTTCTATAAAGTTGCTATGCTCTGATAATAAAATAAAAAGGATATTTTCTGGGTCGTGATAATTAGGGTTTTTTTTTTAATTCTTCGTTCTCTTAAAAAACCTATCTAAAACATTGGCGTGAGGAGTAATGTTTAAAATCAAAATCCAAATCAAGTGCAACTCTCACATGTTACATTAAGGGATTGAACACAAAAATAAAAATAGGTTCAGAAAGTTAAAACCAAACTCCTAATTTAAAAGATTACCAAAAAATTAAAAAGAACAAAGAATTGAATTAATCATTAATACATGATGTTTAGCAAGATAATTTAAATCATACAAACATAGGATATGTAGATGCTAGGTTTAGTAAACTTAGTACTTAAACAATTGTCTGATGCTTTCAAAATATTCAAAGTAGCTGTCTAACATGATATTTGGAAAACAAAAAAAAATAATAATAATAATAATAAATAATAAATAAATCAATGTTGATATGTCCGAGTGGTTAAGGAGATCGACTTGAAATCTATTGGGCTTTGCATGTGCGCATGTTTGAATCCTGCTGTCGACGGTCTTTATTTTTTCAAACTTTTGTCATAATCTAATTTTTCCCAGACAATAAATAAATAAAAAAGAAAGGAAATCCGACTATTTAATTGATTGCTATATGCTATTTTTTAAGTTAGATCATCTATCAAATAATTTTTTACTATTTTCATGTATTCATAAATGTAAACAATATTTCATTAGTCAATATATAGTAGTTTATCTAAATATATCATGCAAACGAATATAAATAACTATATAACAGTAACCAATATTACTTGGAAATTTTTTGATCATTTCCTTTGAAACTTACCCAAAATCATCAAATAAAAAACTCCCCTATTCGCGAAAATTTATGTTGACCAGAATCATATGGCCCAAAACCATCGAATAATTATTCCAATATGAAATGTTTATAACATTCTCTGAAAAGTTTATTGATAAAAACATTCTCTGAAAAGTTTATACCTGTTCTTATTGTTAGGTATGTTAAAAAGACTAAATGGAATTGAATCTAGGCAGTACTAATTGACCTAGGGTTGTCAATGAAGTGGATTGATTTGAATTTTAGTATATCTCACCAATTAATTAAAATATTTGATGGTTTGATTATGAATATTCATAATTTAAAATAGGTGGATATGATATGAAGTCAAATAGTTTGATTCGTTAAAAATGTGAATTTGAACTTTAATAATATTTTTTATTAAATATTAGTAAATAATTTCAGAAGTAATAATACACTATTGTTTATTTACCTGAGTATTTCTTTAACAATATATATATGGGTATCATACATATTCTAAAATATTTCTCTAGTTTCTTAAATTTATTTTTATATAAGGGATAATTATTATTCGGGTATGATTTACTTGTGGTTTTTTGAATTTTTACTGGATTAGAACTCAGTAATAATTAGGGCGAATTACATCTACCTCCCCTAAGGTTTGGCGAAATTACAATTCAACCCATATTTTTTTGTAAATTACAATAAACCCCCTGAGGTATATTCCATCTAACAATTTACCCCATCCATTTAGGACCGTTAGGGTTCCGTTGGTTTTTGTATGTAAAGTTCCGATAGTACCCTTGAGGGATTTTTTTGTAATATATATAAAATATTTGGGGTTGTATGTTATATAGTACATCTTTCTGGGGCTAAGAGTAATATTATTTAAAAAAAAAATCTGCCTTTTTAAGAGTTGAAAATGACGGATAGGTGAGAGAAGAGAGAGATCTAGATACATACATATGCAATGTATATACACATGAAAATTGAGAAATCCTATACTTTTAATTCATCATAACTCACTCATTTCTTCTCCAAATCGCCCAAGTTGTATGTCAAAATCAATCACCGCAACGAGAGGAACATGTTGGCTGTGGTAGTTTCGGGTTTCGTCGGACGGTGGAGGAACAGTGGCGGCGACAACTGTGGCAGCAATGAGGTGGTGGCGGGTTTCCGTTTTCCTACAAGTTTTTCGGTGAATTTGAAGCGAGTCTTAAACTTTTTGATATGGAAAACACATTGGTGAGGTCAATTTTGGCATAGAGGTGGAGGAATTGAAGCGAAGAGTGGATTTATACATTTTTCATCCATCACTTGTAATTATTACATATCGTAGGGTTTTATTGTAATATACACAAAATTGTGGGTTAAATTGTAATTTTTTCAAATTTCAGGGGAGGTAGATGTAATGCACCCTATGTAATATTAGTAAAAAATAAAGGGCAAAACGGACTTTATACATTTTCCATCCATTACTTGTAATTATTACATACCTCAGGGGGTTTATTGTAATTTACAAAAAAATGTGGGTTGAATTATAATTTCGCCAAACCTCAGGAGAGGTAGATGTAATTCGCCCTAATAATTAATATAATCCTACAAAAGTTTGGTCAAATTCGAATACTGAGAGAGCTAATTGAATATAAATTCCAATTTTATAGATTTACTCCAAATTCCACCCGTTGACAACCATACCAATGGAGATTGCCAAAAAATTCACTCTTAAATAGTTAAATCTTCATGCATTGTCCATGTGCTCAGCCTTCAATTATTGCCAACATGTGAAACTAAAACATACTCTAAAGATACCATTAGGTCAATGAATCCAGTTAGTAACCAACAAAATGATTTCATTCTTTTTTTTATATATACAAATTAATCACGTGATTCCCATTAGTAAAAGGACGGCGTGTAATTCCTCTTCCTCCTCCTCCTCCTCCTAATAATAATAATAATATATTCATGTCCGACATTGAATAAAATCAAATGATTTGCTCAACTTATAAGCTAACTTTCATCTTTGACCTTGTAAAGTTTTTTCTCACAAATAACAAAATCCTATCATTTGTATTCGCAGAATAATATTTTATAAGGTCAAATATTTATGTTTCACGATAAATTTGGGCTTCATATATATTGGAAGTGACATGAAAAACAAAATAAATAGTTAAATAATTGTTTCTTTGTAACATAATAATTGTTTAATTAAGTAGAAAGAGTGATCCAATAATGCACTGCAAAAACAGCTCATATCTTGCTTAAAAGAAAGACTAAAGCTTGCTTAAAGAATGAAGGGTTCTTGGTCAAGAGGGGTACATTTTAGTTAAGGTCCCTAAAGATCCGGAAATTAACCTTTGGCCCGCCAAGATTTTATAGAGATATTTACTATTTAGGCATCACCTTCAGTATCTTATTAAGTTAGTTGAAAATGAAATTACAATTGCGATAATTATAAAAGAGAAAGTAAATTACCATTGAAATAATTATAAAAGAAAATTTAAATTACCCTTGTGATGTCTATTCTTATTTTCTAGTAATACTGAACATCCGAAAATTTTTAGTTATTTGTCAAAATATCTAAGCTGTTTTATGTTTGGTCATAACTCAAAAGATAGAAAAATATTGATGCATCTCCTAATTAACGGGAATTGTTATTGGCACTTCATTCTTACTTTTATATTGAAAAATTGATCAAAATGTTTATTTATTTTTAAATAGAATTAAATACACTTTACACCTTAATTATATGTTATATATCATTTACCTCTATAAATTAATAAATCTAACACTTACCCCCACCCAATTATATATTTCAAAAAAAATGTCTCAAATCTACACAAATGTATATATAGGCTAAATTTAATTTTAAATATGTTTTAACTAGAAATCGAGATATTTACTCTTACACCAAATGTATATTTTAGACACTTTACATGAATAATTATATTTTTATTAATTACTTTAATTTGTGTATTGTTTATTTTTCTTTCTAAACAAATTGGTATAATCACTTTTTAAAAATAATTTATATTTATTTTAAATTTATCATAATTGAATTTAATATAAAATAACATAATAGTTATAAAAAAATATTTATCCGCTTTATTCAAAATTGTCAAATTTTCCTCAGAATTTATACTTTATAAATTTGTTAAGTTAAAGAACTAGACTAGTTTTTTGCATTTAATTTATAGGTATTATTACAATAACTTATTAATTTATTTTTTTATTTCAATTTACTTGAGCTATCAATTATTTTTTAAAAGCAAAATAAAAAAAATTATAACTATTCAAAGGATTAGAAGTTGAATTTAGAATGCTAAACATAGAAAGAAAAATTGAAAATTGTATAAATATGAGGGGTATGAGGGCAATTTCAACTAATTTTTTATTTGGGCGAGGTAAGTGTCATATTTGATAATTTAGAAAAATGGATGGGATATGACAAATACTGAAAGGAGTAAAATGTATTCAATAATATTTTAAAATAAATGAGCATTTTGATTAATTTTTCAATAAAAGTAAAAATAGACCGCTAATAACAATTCTCTTAATTAACTAATCTTATTAGATTAAGAAAATGAAATAATGGATCCTTAAGTTATTATTCACTGATTGGACGGTGAAAATGATGGGATCTTGAAATTGGACCGATACTTTCTTATCACAATAGTTTTACTATTTACTCTTATTTTATTTTTCATCGATTAAAAAATTAGATTTTTTTTTTTTTTGAAACGGAAGAAAAAGATACGGGAAATCAGAGAAAATATTAGCATATACTTGGTTTTTGCATAATAATAAGGGTAATTTACACTTTGCAACATTAAAAATACCTTAAATAATTATTTTATACCATTAAAAAATAAAAAAAGCAAATTACACCTTATAAAATTTTTAGTTTTGTCATTACTGTCCATACCATTTTTAAGCCAAAAATCTATCGGAATTGGCTTTTTGTGAACGCAAAATTGTCAGCCTAAACAAAATACTAATTTCTCTCCAAAATCATGAACATGATTTGCAAAATCTATTTAAGGTATTTTACCTCTTCACCAAATGGAAAAATAGAGTAACCATCTTCAAAACAAGAATAGGATTTTTTTTTTTGCATCTAAAACTCATCAATATACAATTTTCAAAAACAAATCCTAAGATTCAAGTACAATTGGAGTAATGGTATGACAATTGATAGAAGCATTCCAAAATTCTTTATTTAATAAGTATGATTGTTAAACTCCTTGTTATAACAAGAAGAAAATTATATCAGTAATTTATTGTATTAAATAATTTTTTTTGAAAAGTTTGTTTAGACATGGTGAATAATAAATTTTTATGTTAATTAAAATTAACACACGGCTTTTGTAAATTTAACTAAGTAAATAATAAATATGCTGGCAAGTAAGAAGTAAATATTTCCTTAAATTTCACATTTGCCCCACTTCTCAATCGATTCGTATATTCTGTTACATAATCATATTATATTTTCTGTTACACTCATTAATACAATCTTTTATTATATAATTATATTACATTTTCTATTACACTCATTAATATATATTTTTAATTTTTTTTATCTCGATTAACCATCAATACATATAATATGTATTGATTAATTTAACAAAAATTATAACATAATTAGCTAACAGAAGACCCGAAACCCTTCCCAATAAAACCCAAAGTCCGAATCCCATTTGGCCCTCTACCTAAATACATCAAGAGTCAATTTATCAAAAAAACGATAAATACATCGACAGTCTGTGCATATCTCCCCAAAGCCTATTTACCGATCACTCCCATCGGCTACTTTGCCAAACAATCAACGACCGCTGATGGGTGTAGCAACCGCAGCCGCCGCCGCCGCCGACGCCGCCGGGGACTCAGAATCCGCCGTACTCTTGATCCCCAGAGAAACTAACCGAGAAAAAATCCCCAAGGACTCATTCCACTTCGCCTACATAATATACTTCACATTGGGCGCCGGTTACCTCCTCCCATGGAACGCATTCATCACCGCCGTCGATTACTTCACCTACCTTTACCCGGAAGCATCGGTCGATCGCGTGTTCGCCATAGTTTACATGCTTGTGGGGCTCACCTCTTTGTTGTTTATTATTGCGTTTGCTCACAAGTCCAACTCTGTTGCGAGGATTAATGTGGGGTATGTGCTGTTCTTAGTGGCGCTGCTGGCGGTGCCGCTGATGGATGTCTGGTATGTGAAGGGGAGAGTTGGGCTGTACGGTGCGTATTATGCGACGGTGGGGGTTGTGGGATTGTGTGGTTTGGCTGATGGGTTGGTCCAGGGGGGTGTTGTGGGGAATGCTGGGGAGTTGCCTGAGAGATATATGCAAGCTGTGGTTTCAGGAACAGCTGCTTCTGGTAAAGATTTTTCCTTTTTTATTTTTTTGTGAACTTTTTGTAATGTTCTCAGAGATGAGTCCTTGTTTCCTTGGGTTTCCATTTTTAAATCTTGTTAAAATGAGAAAAAGTAAAAGAAAATTGTGGAATTTGTGGCTTCTGTTCATTGGGACGTACGGTGTTGTTCTAATGTATCTTTTTCTTCTTTTCTTGGGTGTTGTCGCCTGTGAGATTTGGTTTGGGGGTTTTGTAAGCAATGATTTAAATTGGGTTTGGTCAACAATGTGAAAAGTGCTGAAGATTCAGTTTCTTGAATTTTTAGTCCTTTGTGTGGACTGACTCCATTGGGTTCTTGTTTTTTTCTGATTTGAGCTTTGGAGTACAGTTGACTGTGAATTACTTTACTAAGGTTGCCCTCTGTACGAAAGATTGAAAACAATTCCACGATCTAGGAAAGAACGGATTTTTGGCATAGATTGTTTGTATTGAGCTGATTCTTTTGGGAAAAGATTGTTAGTTCTGATATGCATGTTTTTGGTGCTGACTTCTGGTTTAGTAGTTTATAGGAGGACTTAGCCGAAGTTCTTAATGACTCTATCAGTGGACTTTGCTCTGTCTAGATGACTAGTTCGCATGTGGTTTATAACGTGGAACATTTTAAAGATTCGCCATTGTGCTACTAAGTCATAGTTTTGTGTGAACAATTGACAAAGTTTCCTTTATTGAGGATGAACTAAGATGGGGTCAATTCTGATCTTTAGGCAACTTTGTGCTTATTAATGGTATTTTCTCTTTTTTAATTGCTGTTCCGCTATAGTTATGTGCCACAGTTTACTTCCAAAACTACCTTATCTTGTTTTTTCATAGCATAGGTGTATACTTGTTAGCATATGCCTTTATTGACGTTACCATTTTTTGATTGTTCTAGGTATGACATTGTAGTTTCGTTGCATTTATATTTCAAAATCAAGCTTGATATGATGTTTGATGTGGAGTGTGGGCAGACAGAGAGATAGCACTCGATATATGATGGAAGTCCCCCCACCCCAAAACACACACACACACACACACACACAAAAGAAACACGTTTTTTCCAGACAAATTACTTATTGGAGATGCTTGGATTTGGGCTTTGCACCAAATATGACCGCAAAGATGACTAAGAGGGTCTTTGCCTAAACTTATTTGAAAGGTTTTATAAGTTGTCACATCTTATAAGATGATTTTTTAGCTTATAAAACGCTAGATCTTATTTCAAAGAGAAGCTTTTAAATTGTTTGGGTAAAATAAGATCATATAACTTACGGGTTGTTAGTAATGAGAAGTTTGCAATTAATACAGCTAAGGAGTTTATTAAAATCTTTAAAATAAAGAATTCCTTAGTCTTCTAAAAGGAGCTCATGTGAGCATCCTAAGATCTTATTTAAGGAGCATATAGCTCCTTTCATAAGATTTTTAGACAACACTTTTAAACATCTTATAGGATGTTTTAAGAAATTATAAGCTCAGGTAAAGATCCTCTAAGTGACCTTGTTACAGCGTAGCTTGTACCTTGAACGATTGAAGATGCTGTTAACTTGCAGACGAGGTCTTAAAAGTTTGATGAATTAAGCTTCAGGAGATTGGTGCACACCTATGTCCTTGGGCAATTTTAACAGTTCTTCTTTTTCTATGTCTGCTATTTTACATATATTCATACAAGCATCTTCCTGCTAAATATATTAAAGTACCTAATTTTCTGGACTGCAGGCGTCCTTGTGTCAGTTTTACGAGTTTTAACCAAGGCTGTATATCCTCAAGATGAACAAGGACTGAGACAAAGTGCCAACCTTTACTTCATTGTCAGCATTGTGGTAATGTTACTAAACATCATTTTCTATAACGTGGCACACAAGCTTCCAGTTATCAAGTACTATAATGATCTGAAAAGTCTTGCTGTAAATGAAGAGAAAGAACTAAAAGGTGATCTCACTGGAAAACTATGGAGATCAACATTATGGGACATTGTTGGGACCGTAAAGTGGTATGGCTCTGGCATCTTGATCATATATGTTGTCACGTTGAGCATTTTTCCTGGATCTGTTACAGAAGATGTCCATTCTGATACCCTCAAAGACTGGTATCCGATCATTTTAATTGCGGGTTATAATGTCTTTGATCTGATTGGCAAATCTTTGCCTTCCCTGTATCTCATGGAGAATGCTAAAATGGCCATTGGCGCCGCATTTGGAAGGTTGCTGTTTCTGCCTCTTTTCTATGGTTGCTTGCACGGACCGAACATTTTCAGAACAGAGATTCCAGTTACAATCTTGACCTGCCTTTTGGGTCTCACAAATGGGTACTTCACGTGTGTTTTACTGATTTTGGGTCCCAAAACTGTCCAGTTACAGCATGCGGAGACGGCTGGGATTGTACTGGTGTTGTACTTAGTTGTTGGTCTGGCGATTGGCTCTGTTGTGTCCTGGTTTTGGGTCTTATAAGCTCGTTTTAGTCCAACATCGGCCTGGACCAGTGCAGTTCCATATTTGTTCATATTGTCCAGTTTGCTTGCACAACCATAACTGGAAAGTCGTGCTGTCTTTGTAATTAATCTTGCCAGATTTTTGATCCTGCTTGTTGTTTAGTTGAACTTGTAATTTTTCTTAGTCTTATAAGTCTGTATTCAGGTGTGCTCACTTCAAATATATCAGTTTGTGTGTTTTCTTGGAATATCATATTTCCTGTTCGGGCTAGAGATGTTGTATCTCACATTTAGAAACATATAGAACATTGTCAGAAGTTCCAATTTAGACAATTAGGGTGTGCAAATGATGTGTCAACATATTATAAAAAAATAAATCAAACTTTAGTCGAAATTAGAGGTTGAAATTAAATTCAAAACAAGTATGTCTGCAATTGTCTCAATTTGAATTAGCTTTAACTCCTGCTAAATCAAATAACACGCATTGAGAAAAAGATATTAACATAATTTACTTATTACCCTAAAAATAGTATTACTCTATCTTTCCAAGTATTTATTGCTTATAATAAAAAGCTCAAAACACATAAAGTAGACTATTGCATTTTAGATAAATTTTAACGTCGAATTCGAATACAAATAACACTTCATAGTTGAATCCACTTCAAAACAAAAACAAAACAATATGCCTGAAATAGCCTTTTCCGTATCTCATGTTTCACTTTGCATTCCATTTTGTATCCCATATCATATATGCATGTCACATGTATTTAACTAAGAAGTGTACATTAAAACTTATACTCTAAACATACATTTGGCATGCTGTTTCCAGAGAGAGAGAGAAAGAGAGAGAGAGAGAGAGAGACAGAGAGAGAGAGAGAGAGAGAGAGATAGAGAGAGAGAAGAAGAAGAAGAAGCAGAAGAAGTAGAAAGAACGAAAGAAAAAGACATTTGGCACGCAAGTATATGAAACACCAACTAAAATGGAAGATTGAACTAATAATATTGACATATGATTCATATTAAAATAATAATTTTTATATTTTTAAATTTAAAAATTATTATTTTAATATAAGTTGATATCCGAATAGAATTTTTACACAAATGTTACTTTTTACACAACAAAAATATTCATGTCAGACTATTAAACCAACGTTATATTAGGTTTTTGAAGAACCAAACACTTAATCACATTTTACATGGAAAAGGGCAAAAAAAATTACTGTTATGAACAGTAACCGATCTTTTTTTTTTGGGAGCTGTGCGGCTGACTAAGAAAAAATTTTGGGAACCTCTATCTTGACGGCTACATTATTTTAATTAAAAAAAAATTAGAGAATCAATATTGTGGATGTCGATTCTCATTTAATTTTAATTTTTTTAATTTTAAAAATTATTATTTTAATATGAATCAATATCGAGAATGTCGACTCTTCAAAGAGTCGATATTCCCAATATAAATTTATGTTATTTTTTTAGTTTATTTTATTTTTATATTAAAAAATTAAACAAAAAACTCTATTAGGCTATTTTTTAAAAAAGTCCATGGAATTGAATCTAGATTGTACTAATTGACCTAAGGTTGTCAATTAAGTCGATTGATTTGAATTTTAGTATATTTCACCGATTAATTAAAATATTCAATGGTTTGATTATGGATATTCATAATCTAAAATAAGTGGGCATGATATGCAGTTAAACCGTTCGATTCATTCAAAATGTAAATTCGAACTTTAATAATATTTTTTATTAAATTAATAATTATATATATAATATTAGTAAATAAATTCAAATAGCATATAATATATAAAGCAACAGAAGTAATAATACACTATTTTTTATTTACCAAAGTAATTTTTTAACAATATATATCTATGGGCATCATACATATTCTAAAACATTTCTCTAGTTTCTTAAATTTATTTTTTATATAAGGGATAATTATTATTCGGGTATGATTTTCTTGTGGTTTTTCGGATTTTTATTGAATTAAAACTTGGTGATAATTAATATAAAGCCTACAAGATTTAGGCCAAATTCGAATACTGAGCAAGCTAATTGAATATGAATTCGAATTTTATAGATTTACTCTAATTTCGACCCGTTAACAACCATACCAATGGAGATTGCCAAAAAATTCACTCTTAAATAGTTAAATCTTCATGCCTTGTCCATGTGCTCAGCCTTTAATTATTCCCAACATGTGAAACTAAATATATACTCTAAAGATACGATTAGGTCAATGAGTCCAGTTAGTAACCAACAAAATGATTTCATTCTTTTTTTTTCCGTATACAAATTAATCACGCGATTGGCGTTAGTAAAAGGAGGGCGTCGAATGCCTCCTAATAATAATAATAATAATAATAATAATAATAATAATATATTCATGTTCGGCATTGAATAAAATCAAATGATTTGCTCAACTTATAAGCTAACTTTCATCTATGATCTTGTCAAGCCTTTTTTCACAAATAATAAAATCCTATCATTTTTATATGCAAAATAATACTTTATAAGGTCAAATATTTATGTTTCACGACAAATTTGGGCTTCATATATATTGGAAGTGATAAGAAAAACAAAATAAATAGTTAAATAATTGTTTCTTTGTAACATAATAATTGTTTAATTAAGTAGAAAGAGTGATCCAATAATGCACTGCAAAAACAGCTCATATCTTGCTTAAAAGAAAGACAAAAGCTTGCTTCAAGAATCAAGGGTTCTTGGTCAAGAGGGGTAAATTTTTGTTAAGGTCCCTAAAGATTGGGAAATTAACCTCTGGCCCGCCAAGATTTTATAGAGATATTTAGGCATCACCTTCAGAAAAAAATTTTAAAATATACTATTTTTATACTTTTATATTCAAAATACCCTACTTTATAAAATTCTTTTCATTTTACCCCTTTTGAATAGTGATTTCACTATTTAAATAGTAATTTCACTATTTGAAGTTTATTTATTTGCTTTAGTGCCAAAAACTTTAGATTTGTTTAGGATTAGATACCTTTCATTTAGAAAAAGGAAGGTAGATCCCATGCTTCATAATATATGAATTTTATTAAATTTACTCTTTCTCGATTTTTAACAGTTATTAGAATATAATTTTCTATTGTCATTTCCATTTCCCAAAGTGCTTGAATATCATTTTCTATGTGATTTAGTTCTTTAACATAGTTATCAAGAAAATCTTTATTAATATTTTTATTGACATAATCAAAAAACATAGTCTTCTTTATTATTATAAGTTGCAATAAGTATTCTTAGATCTTCAGGTAAATTTTCTAGTACTTTTAAAATAGCTATTCTATGTTTATAATTATTTTTTCTTTTAAATTGATTCTTTATGATATTAAAATCCTGACCCATTTTATATGAACAAAATAGTAAAATATGTTTTCAAAATCATGATTTGTAATGAAGTACTCTAAAAGCATAAATTTCCATAAATCAAGTAGAGAAATATTAATATCTAAATCTTTTAAAAATATATTACCTCCTTTAGTTCTTCAATTCTTTAATCTTCCTTGGGACTCGTCTTCCTTCACCTTGACAAGCCTGACTGGTGTTCGCCCAAATGCCCTCTTGGCTCCACGGGACTTACGGTTCCAAACGGCTACTGTCTCAAGTGGTGCAATCACTACGGCCTTCATAAGATTTGGAGAATTTTAGAAAATAAAGAGAAATACAAGAATAAAAGATTCTAATATTAAAATTTCAAACACTTAAAATTTATAAAAATAGAATGGTTTATTTCCTTCAAAAGGATTTAGACAAACATTCCTTTAGAAAGGGTTACAAAGATTTATCAAAGGCTGGTTTTTCTATTCTAGGTTTTTGATACAATGTGTTTTTCAAATTGAGGATTCGATATGAGTATTCGATGCCCTACAAATAAAAAACCTAGCACAATTTATAGAGATCAAAATCTAACTATTCGGACTTCAAATTTTTATTTCGCATTTGAAGTCACTTTCATTATTCGTTGGAAACACGTTGTCTATCTCTTCATCTTCACGTGTTGTCAGTCTTATCTCCTTTATTTTTATGCATCAACAGCTATCTGCCACAATTTTTTAGTGGGTAATGACGTCATGGCATCCGTCACTACTTGCACTGTCGTAAGTGCTTACATCATGATTTGCAACACCCAATCATTCTGCAAGCCTTTTTCCTTGTAGACTCTGTGCAGAAAAACTCATGTATGATGAATTTATTAAAGAATTCCTTTAGAAGTGGAGATTTAATTTATCCTCCTTTCCTTAATAACATCCAATTGTTAGTCTGCATAAGTGTCTCATATTGAGGCTTCCAAAGAGACTCAGCAATGTATTGAATAGCTTTAATACCCATGGCTCTTCGTTTTGTGATCCATGAGTTGGTGAACTTAAAAGATCGAAAGTTCTTTATGCCGGTTTCAATCTTTAAGTTTGTAGTCAAAACATCTATGGTAATCATATGCTGGACTTCATGCCAGATCCGTATCTCAGGTTCTAGGGCTATAAAATAGAACTTGAGTACGACTACTCTATTTCTAGCAACTTGACTGGCCTGTGATTTAAAGCGATAATCAAATGCTGAAATTTCATGAAGATCTTTTTCAACATATAGTAGATCTAGAAATCCATAATTTGCAAGCTGAAAGACTTTATGAGGATCAGCTCCAAACACGGCCATGATTTTTGGATGAACATTATATCCTTTAGAATAGAATAGTGTCCTAGAATTCACCCATTTGTAGGCTTCTTCTGCAACTTCTTTATACTCATTTTTCCATTTATTTGTGAGAACAAACTCCTCATCACTGGAACTCCTGTTGTTGAAGCTTCCTGCTTTAGAAATTTTAACTTTAATAATCTCTGAATTATCATCAGATTTTGAAGCTTTGCCTTTATTTTTCATGGAGTCAATGAAATCTTTATCAGATAAGGGTTTGGCTTAAACTCCAGAAGACTCAGCTTTATCTTTTCCTTTATTGCTTTCTTTTTTATCACTCTCATTTTTAACATCACTCATTTTTTCTTTTTCCTTTTCTTATTTTTGGAATCAAGGAACAAATTTAAACTTTCTTGAATAAAAAGGGCTCTTCTAAGTCCTTCTTGAGAAATTTCTAACACTGTTTTAAAATTTAATTTAATCAAATCTTTAAGAGTTTTATTACTATCAACAATGTCTAGCCAAATCAAGACAATATCAGCAATCTCATTCTTTAGCTCATTTGCCTCTTTATCAAGATCCATCTTTCTTTAGAAATTTATTTCTGCAGAAAAAATAAGAATTTATAAGATGATCTGTATCATCAATACAATTTTTGGAAAATTGTCACCCATCAACAGATTTGAGAAGTCTTTACTACCAACCGTTAGACAGTGAACTAGTTGTATGTGTAGTGTATACAATTACTCTAGTTGCATTTAAAGGGAAATGCACACCCATCTCATGCATTTTAGAGTTGGAGAACTTATTCTTTTTCAAATTTTGTATTTCTGAAAATAAAATCGGCTAGAAAATTTTCTGAACCTTTATGTACTCTATTTTGAAACTATAAAAGGATAGAAAAACTTGACATCTATGTAGCCTTTTGTATTGGGGGGTATTTGGTAATTTATTGAAAACTAAATACTGTATCTGGGTATTATATTGAAAGGTCTTTGATATAGAAAGAGAGAGAATTTCTTAATTTCTTTTATGATGGCTAGAAGTTCTTTCTCATGGGTTGTATAGTTGACCTCAACTTGACCGAAAGTACCACTCGTATACCTGCATATCTCATTGAGATCGATTTTAAGTAGTGCTGCACAATAGAGATTTGAAGCATCTGTCTGTATTATCAATTTACCCTTTTCATCTGGAAGTTTTAATTCAGGCAATGTTTTACATTTTTCCTTTAGATTTTTAACAATTTTTGTATATTGATTGTTCCATCCTTTAGTATTATTTTTTTTGAAGCAATTTTTGAATCACATGCTTCTTTTTAGCAAGATTTATTATGAATCTCTCAGCATAATTTAAACGACCAAGGAATTTTTCAATTTGATTCCTATTTTCCAATTTATCAGGAAATTCACAGATTTACTTAGATATATGGGGTTAAAGTTTAACTCCTTATTTATTTATTTTTAACCCTAGAAATTCTATTTCTTCTTTACAAATTAAAGCTTTTCTTTCAAATAAGACTATACCATTATCTTTACAAGCTTTAACAAATTGAAGTGGGTGAGTTTTATGTTCTTCTAAAGTATTAGAAGCAACTAAAACGTCGTCAACATAAACGACAAGAAAGTCTTTATATTTATTAAAGATTTTATCCATTCTTCTTTGATATACACAAGGTGCATTCTTAATCCAAATGTCATAACTAACCATTCGAGTTGTCCTTGAGGAGAACTAAATGTTGTATATTGTATACTTTCAGATTCCATTTTTATTTGCCAAAATCCTAAAGTACAATCAAATTTAGAATAATATTTCTTTCTTTTAACTAAATTTAGTAAAACTTCTTTATTAGGAAGATAATAACTATCTGACCTAATGAAATGATTTAGTCTTTTATAATTTATTACCATTCTAGGTTTTCCATGCTTTTTCTCAGTTTCATTTTCAACCATGAAAGCTGGGCTATTAAAAGGACTATTGCTTCTTCTAATTAAAGGTGGATTTTTATGTAATAATTCATTTATTTGTTTATCAAATTCCTTTCTATCCTTTTTTGTATATAACATAGGTCTTTCTTTTATAACTATATTTTCAGTTAACTCTATTTTTGCCTTTAAATCTGACTCCTTATAAAAAGCTAGAGGATGATCATTATAAATTTCTTTTATCTGTTTTATTACATCTTCAAGAGTTATCCTTTTTATTGTTATATTATGTATTTTTATCGGGATTTTATCATACGGTCCACCAAGCTTTGTTGGCTTGAACTCTGAATGGTTTATTTATTCTTGGTAATTTTAAATAGTGATTACATTTAGTCTTTAGGATAACAGCATAAAGATTCTATGAATAAAACTGAAATTGTTGTAGGAAATCATTTCCTAACAATATATCAGTTTCAAGAGAGTTATATTCATAAATAGTATTTATTATAACAATTTTACTTCCTAATATAGCATTTATTTTATCTGGTTTTTTATTAATGTGTTCGGCTTGACCCGTAACACCCTTTATCTTTATATTTCCATTCTCTTGTCATTTAGTATAGAGAAAGGATTTAAATAAAATTATTTCTGAGCCATTATCCATTAAGGCACAGGTTGTTATATTAGTATCTTGTACTGTTATCTGTACAAAGACACTTAAAGGAAAATTAATTCCCTTCATATTTTTTACAAAAGATTTTTATATTTTCAATTTGGAGTGTGACCCTATGTTTTTCTATTTTATAGTAATCACACTGGTTTAAGAAACTATTACCTAAAATTATATCGTAATAGTCTCCGGCCATATCACTATCTATATAACAAGGTACAATTATTCTTAAATCATCAAAAATTATTGAAACTTGTACCTCTTGATCACAAGTTACTAAATGACCTACAAAATTTTTATATTGAAACATAGTTGAAGCAACCTTTGCAATTAATCCTTTATTTTATGTCTTGCAAGGTGATTGCCACTAGCTCCTGCATCAATTACTATATTTGGTCCTTCAATATATTCTTGACCAATAAAATATTTGCTATTTATGACCATTGTATTGGCTATATTTTGTTCGGTGAATTCTACATTAGTAAGAGGTATCTTACTAACATTTCTTCTTGATATTGTATTTTCTCCAAAATCTATTTGTGGAGTTAAACCACTACTAGATCCATATTCTAATATAGGTTTTCTATCTATTTTTACTTCATAATCTCTTATGTCTTCAATTTCCTCTATCAATGGTAACTTTATTGTAGTTATATTACGACATTCATCATCAATTTCTATATAAGGTTTATCTTGATATATTTTACCATAATTACTATTGGAAAAATCATATATTGCTCTATAGTAAAAGGTAAATGTTGGGACTTGCGCAAGTGCACGCAGTTGTACAAGTAATACAAAATGAGTAGAGTGTCAAATCCCACAGGGATTGTGATTTGGCCAGTGAAAATGACTCGTGTTGGTTTAGCTGAATGGATCAAATTGGGTAGTGATTTGTATTACTAAAAAAAACCTAAGTTCTTAATAAAAACAACTTATGAAGAACAATAATAACAAATAATCAAAGTGGAAAATGCAAGTGCAAGGTGGTTTCATGCACCTAATTTGCAATCAAATCCCAAAGTTGAGTGGTTTCGTGGTCGTGTGAAGCCTAATAACAAATATATCCACAATCTCTCCCGAGCATTGCAAAATTAATTCCTACAAACCCTTCTAAGCCTAAGACTAACCAATTCTCATTCAATTAATCCCAGCTTTAGAAATTATTTGTATGAATTTTAATCACTGCGTTAAGGCTCAATCAATGTTAAATTCATTCTCATGCAACTTTAACACCATTTGATCTCATCTAACTAGAGCTACAATCGTAAATCGTCTCTCAACCTCATCACGATTCTCAAATTCACTAATTAGGGGTGATCAAACCTTAACCACGTATTAAATCATTAAACAAGAATCACACAATAAAAAGACATATGAAAACAGATTCAAACTCACGAAATTTTCATAGAATAGCAAATAAGATGAACTACACCATCCTTACACTTAATTAAAATTAGTTCATAATGAAACTAAAAATAAGAACAAAATTTGGAAAAGAATTCATGAAAAGAGAAGAATTAAACTTATTCGCTGGAAATTTCAGATGAAAACTCCCCTCGTTCGGTTGTTCTTCCCTTGGCTCTTGATTGCTCCCTTCTTCCATTCTCCACAAAATCCCAAAAAGATGAAAAAAAAAATGAAAAAGAAAAGTTCTAAAAACTAAAACCTAACTGAAAAATGCGAACCCCCATTGTGCCAATGTTTCTGGACTTAAAAAGGGGGAGAAAAACCCTAGCGTCGCTTTCCAAAAATAGAGTCCTAGTCGAACTAGGAAAGCTGTTAATTGGTGTCGCAGACGTTGCGTATGTACATAAAATATTTTGCGTACATACACAAATTTACAGATTTGTTTTTCTTCAAACTAGCTGGCCTTGGGTAAGTACTCAAAATTTCTTGCGTACATTCGTATTTTTACAGCCTATTTCCTCTGAATTACTTGTATTGGGTTGTTACTCGAAATAGTTTGTTTAAATATGCAGTTTCTGATTCCACTTTTCATGCCCTTTTTGGTCTTTTTTTTCTTCTTACCTACAAAACAATGATTTAGCTCAAATTTACGCATAATAAGGCCCGAAATGAGAAAAATACGTGATAAGTCCTACAAAATAAACATAAAAATCAACTATAATTACGGACTTATCAACTCCCCCAAACTTAAATGTTGCTCACCCTCGAGCAACTAAAAATTGACAACACAAGGAACTGGGCACAATCATAGCTCATTCTTGGAACACCACGCACCAAAGCGAAACTTCATTTTATTTTTCTCAGAAACTATTAAGCACTATGTCATTGGTTCAATATGCAAACAATTACAATTTCATGTACACTCTACAAACAACCATCATTATCAAGCATCCCCCGTGTTATCGTGTGTGATATGATCAAGAGCAACAATCACCAACAATACAAATCAATTTATATTCATGTGATAGGCGCAAAAAGTGGACTCCATAAGTCGGTTTTTCATTCTTATCTCCATTAATGTAGACAACGATAAACCGGGGATCGATAGGACTTAATTAAGCTTGTAATATAGGGCTTAGGTGTAGGGAAGGAAAATATAGAAGAGTATGTAGCTCATGCACCCAAGTTACTTAAATTGGACAATTTGGAGTTTTTAAAGCATTATTCATGCATTCCACTCCCCCAAACTTATTCAAAACTATCACTCTCCATGTAATTTTTTTTTTCATTATATGTTTGAGAGTGCTAGCTCGCTTTTCCTTTCATTTCCTCTCTTTTTTCTTTCTTTTTTTTCTGCATTTTTTCCTTCTTTTTTTTCACATTTTTTTCAGCAAATTTTTTTCTCTCTAAAGTGAGCTAACATATCCCGAACTCAAGTATACAACCCTCCACTTAATCCCCTCATAATTCCACATATCCACTACATAACTCCACAATTATCACAATTCAAGTATAGTGCACAGAAAGGATTAGGATATGTAGACATTGTGTTTTTAGGCTTGTAATGTGGCTATCAAGAGAACTAAGCATAATGCAGGTTCAATGGGGACTTAAGGGTTACGTTTAACAAACAAATAGGCAATTAAGGCTCAAAAATTTTCAAAAATGGCCTAAATAATCTCCCCAATTTAACATAGTCTAGCATTTCGCCTCGACAAGAAATCAAATAGATTCTAGTGTCCTAATGCATTAAAGCATATGCGAAAACCTCTCACAAAAAGATAAATTTTCTCTAAATCATTTAGCAATCATTGCTCCAACCATGTGCTCAAAGTGGTTGGGGGATTGCAAAATAACAACAATCATTCTTCAAGTGTACACAAAATGTTTCATGCATGCTCATCATAGGCTAACAACAATTAACCTCAAAAGTCTTATCCTAGGCAACTGAAATTCCCCCACACTTAGAGAGTATTTTGTCCCCAAAGTACAGAAAATAAGGCCAGACAAGACACAAATGAAATGCAAAGAACTACGAAAGCGAAAATAAAACACAAACGGAAAGCAAAGAAAATGATAGAAAACACCTGAGGTCAGACGACATCATAGAACTCGGTCTCATCCTCCTACATATCAAATTCAAACAAAAATCACATCAAAACCTCAAGTGGTCTACCCCACACACATAAAAATAAACTTAAAGGAATTCAAAAACATAAAAACATAAAATTTTGGGTTGCCTCCCAAAAAGCGCTTGTTTAAAGTCTTTAGCTCGACTCCTTTCAACACTTCTAACGAACAAGGTCAATGTGTGATGTCGACCCTGCTCGGTCCACATCTCCTTCCATGTAAGCCTTCAAACACTGCTTATTCACCATGAAAGGTTCCCTTTGTTGTCCCTTGTAGGACTTCTTTTTCATGATGTGGGCATCGTACCACTTCTTTGTTTCTCTCCTCGGCTTTGCATCGTCTTCCACTAAGATTTCATGTATGCTTACGGCAGGCCTAATCCTCTTGATTTCAGGAGTTTGGTACCCCATTGCTTTAATTCGAGTCTTGATTAGCCTCACAATTCTCCTCTTTTGCTCCCCAGTCAAGAGAGGACCTAAAATTATTTGTATGGTTTCATTCTCCTCCAAAAAGGCATATTTCGGCTTTTGAGATAAAGGCTTAACCTCTAACTTGGGGGGTTGAATGCTCGAAGGTGGTGTGGGACTCAAGGTTTTTGGTAATTGTTCAAACACCTGTTCATTTTTTTCCTCATCCTTTCCACTCTCCAAATTCTCTACTTTCTCGTCACTCTCAGTTTTCTCCATCACCTCTCTCATACAATCATCAGTTGCATCTATCCTCATGCAGTGATCATCTTCAATATGGAATTTAACCTCTTTGAACACATCAAAGTCGATACTCTCATCCCCCAGCCTGAGAGTTAATTTTCCCGCATTGACGTCTACTAGTGCTCTTCCAGTGTTCATGAAAGGCCTTCCTAAGATCAAAGGCACATCTTTGTGATCCTCAAAATCGAGCACCATAAAAGCAACGGGGAAAATGAACTTCCCAACTTTCACCAACACATCCTCTACAACCCCTACGGGCCTTTTGAGCGATCGGTTAGCGGGTTGCAAGAAAATGTTAGTAGGAGATAAATCTCCAACTCCCAATTGCCTGAAAACTAGAAAGAGGCATCAAATTAACACCAGAACCTAAATCACATAAACAATTAGAAAACTCAAACTTGCCAATCATGTAAGGGATAGTAAAACTCCCTGGATCTTTTAATTTCATTGGCAGCTTTTGAGAGATGATGCTGCTACACTCCTTCGTTAATGCTATAGTCTGGCATTCCTCCAACTTCTTCTTATTTGAGATGATCTCCTTCAAGGATTTGGTGTAATGTGGCATGTTCGCCAATGTATTAGCAAACGGGATATTGATGTGTAGTTTCTTGAAAATATCAAGGAACTACTTCCTTTGTTGTTCCTGCTGAGCTTGCCTCAAATGTTGTGGAAAAGGTACCTTAGTCTCATAGGGGTTTGTTTTTCGCATAGCTGGAGCTTGATTGATCTGTTTCCCCACTTTTTCTTGTTTGCCCTTGGCATCATCACATTCCTTAACACCCTCATCTTTCTTGCTTTTAGTTGTAGACCCTCTCGGTGGCTCCAATTCTTTCCCACTCCTTAGCGCGATTGCATTGCATTGCTCCTTGGGGTTAGTTTCTGTGTTGCTGGGGAGATTACCATGGACCCTGTTGGTCAATGCATTGGCCAATTGGCCTACTTGAACCTCTAGATTGTGAATGGAGGAGGAATGGTTCTTTGTGATTTGGTCGAACTTCCCTTCAATCCTTTGCAATCTCCCCTCCTGCGACGCCATCTTTAACCCCAAGGCATCAATGAACTTGTCCATCTTTGTTTCTAGGGGGCTCGCCCTCTCTTGCTGCGGGGGGTAGTTCTATTCGAATCCTAGTGGGAGCTGTGGCCTATTCACATTCTAACTACCCCAATAGAAATTAGAGTGATTCCTCTACCCTGGGTTGTATGTGTTGGAGTATGGGTTGTTGGCTTGTCTCTCCTGCATATGTCCGTGTATGTTCGCTCCCACAAAATTTACATGTTCACTCGAAACAATAGGAAATGGACTTCCAAACGAGCAATCAATGGAAACGTGATTAAAATCACCACATAATTCATAAGAAAGCTTAGGGCTAATGTTCAAATTATTACCATTCAAGGAATCCAACTTGTGAGTTAGAGCGCTTACCTGAGCTTGGAGCGATGCAATGGCATTGAGCTCTAACTTACCCCCTTGGGTCTTTTGAGTGGTGGATTGCGCCGACCATTGGTAATTATTGATCGCCATCTCCTCAATTAGGTTGTAGGCATTATCTACAGTCTTGGTAACCAAGGAAACTCCAGCTGCTTCATCAATTGTGTACTTAGTGTTTGCCACCAACCCGTTGTAAAACGTCTGCACTACCATGGATCAAATTGGGTAGTGATTTGTATTACTAAAAGAAACCTAAGTTCTTAATAAAAACAACTTACGAAGAACAATAATAACAAATAATCAATGTGGGAAATGCAAGTGCAAGGTGGTTTCATGCACCTAATTTGCTAATCTAATCAAATCCCAAAGTTGAGTGGTTTCGTGGTTGTGTGAAGCCTAATAACAAATATATCCACAATCTCTCTCGAGCATTGCAAAATTAATTCCTACAAACCCTTCTAAGTCTAAGACTAACCAATTCTCATTCAATTAATCCCAGCTTTAGAAATTATTTGTATGAATTTTAATCACTGCCTTAAGGCTCAATCAATGTTAAATTCATTCTCATGCAACTTTAACACCATTTGATCTCATCTAACTAGAGCTACAATCGTGAATCGTCTCTCATTGGCTCTTGATTTCTCCCTTCTTCCGTTCTCCACAAAATCCCAAAAAGATGAAAAAAAAAATGAAAAAGAAAAGTTCTAAAAACTAAAACCTAGCTGAAAAACGTAAACCCCCATTGAAAGTATAATTACGGACTTATCAGTAAATGCTTGACTTTTATCTCTTAGTTTTAAATCTTTTAAGAGTTGAAAGTGTAAACTTAAAGTATCATTTATTTCAACACTATATTTAGGATAACAATCAAAACGAAATTGTGAGTATATTAAATTTCCTTCAACAGTTCCTAAATGACTATTTTTAGTGTCTTTAAACCTTTGGTCATGAAGTGAAATAACCATAGGACTATCTATTCCATCTCTAAATAAAGCTTTAACTAGGATTTGAATCCTGCCAATATAAACATATTTTATCTTCTTTCTTGCTTCTGTATTTTTTATTTTGTTTAAAGCTTGAGTTACTGAGGATTTAGTAAGCAAATTTAATCTAATTTGCCCTTAGTATGTTCAACATTTATAGATCTTTCAACTGCATGATAGTCATAAATATTTATTTTTTCTCTTTTTATTAGATTACCAAAAGTTGTAAAAATACTTTTGGTAGGATTAGGTTGCATCAAGTCTTAAACCGTTTATTTTTGCTAAAGTTTCTTGATCAAAAGTTATCTGTTGAGCATAACCTTCTGATCCTTCATAAACTTCTACTTCTTTATCTGAATCTTCAGTTTCTATTATATCTTTATTCATTCTCAGAATTATTCGAGTATTCTTCGTTTTCAATGTATATTTCTTTATCTATATAATTCTCTATATCTGAAACTTCAGATAATTCATCTTGTAGTTCTATGAATTCGGCTTCAATACTCCGAATCTTTTTAAGTTCTTTACACTCTGGTGATTTATGTCCAATTTCTCCACAATTCCAACATTGACATTGTGAAAGGTTTTTATTTCTTTTATAGTTAGGTTTTCTTTTAAAATATCTTCTTTTTGATTTTATATTTTTCTTTTGAAAATTATTGTATTTTTTATACTTCTTTTTATGAAACCTTCTTTTCTTTTTATTAATTCTTTCTTTATTGCATCCTCATTGACTGGGTACCTCAAATTCATTACAATATAAGGGTGAAAATTTTTTAGTTATTCTATATAAATCTTGAGATTTACATAATTTACTTAACTCTGAAAAGATAAAGCTAATCCTTCTTCCTAGAGTTGAGATTGAATCTTTATTTTCTTCCTTCCATTTGTTCATTATATATTTATTCCAAGGATGTGGAAGTTTTAAAAAGTAAATATTGAGATATATACTCTGATCTTCATGACTATAGTATTGTGTATAATAATATTTTTTCAATTCACATGTATATTGTTTTAGATTCTTCATGTTACAAATTCTAAGGTTTATTAAATTAGTTCTTGCTTCTTTTTTTTTTTTAGAACTTTTTTTATCAGGTTCTTGTCAATTTTCTCCTAGAAATTCACTAGAAAGATAGGCAACTAAAATTTCAATTCCTTTTCTATATTATCTATTAATTTAGTCTGTACATTTCTTTTTATTAATGCTTTAGTGTTTTCAGTTAATCCTTGCCACCAATTGAAAACAATTCCATCAAATATAGCGATTAAATAATCTATTTGTCTATTTGATGTCCATGTATCATCAGCGTTATATAAAGAGAAAACTTTCATAGTATTTGCCCATGAAGTTATGGCTTTTTTAGTATCTTCTTTGCAATCTATATTTAATTTAGAACCTCCATTATTTATAGGTTCACTATAATTATTATCTGGAGTGAATTTATCTAATTGTTTATGATATTTATCTTTCTTTATATGATCATAATATTGCCTTCTATATTTAGGAATAGGCATCATTTCTGATTCATCTATTTCCATATATTCTGGTTTTATTGTACCACTTGGGCCTCCAGTTGTATTATTTGTGTTAACTAATACTTCGTATTCCTCTATTTGAGAAAGATCTATTTTTTCAAATTGATCAATTAATTCATTAATTTCATTCATCTTTATCTGTCTCGGATTTAGAATTTTGTTCTTTAGGTGGATTAGATGATGTAGCTATATCCTTACCTTTTTCTTCCTTTTTAAGGGCTTCTTCTTCAGCTATTATTTTAGGTAATTCAACATCCAACATATATGCATCAAAAGAATTTAGATGTACAATTTCTTTAACAGTTTTTATTGGCTTTATTATAATTTCTCTTTTTTTTATTTTCTTGTCAAATTTATTTTTTTTAGACAGGTATTCTTTATTAAATTTTCAACGTTTGAATTACAAATCTTTAAAATTTGAACCTCTGTTTTTAATTCTTTAAGTTCTTGACTTAGAACATATAGTAATTCAAGTATTTTATTCATTCTTGTATTTAAGTCTTCAATATTTTTATTTATTTTATCCATTTGTATTTTTTATATCTATCCCAATGTATTTGAGCATTTGGTTGGGTATCTTTTATCTTTTATTTGCAACTTTGTATTTTTGCTTTATTCTCTTCTGCTTTAATGTGTTCATATTCTCGATTATATTCTTCGAGAATTATATTTAAACTTAAAATTAGATTTATACTTTGTATTCATCGTTTAAGATGTTTATTTGTTTTCATGCCTGACTTAAAATGTCAAGACCCTCATTTATTTGTTGTATTTTGGTCTTCAAAAAATAAATTCTAAAAGCATCTCCTCTATGATAAGCTGGATTCCTTAATAATAGAAAATCCAACTCTCTTTGATATAGATGTAATTCTACACGAAGCCTATGCTATGTATAGCTAGGTATTGCTAAGTAGAATCATTACAGCTCTAATTTCTTTATAAGTCTCTAACTTTCTATAGTATAGTTCCCTTAATCTAGCATTTTTAATCTGCTTGGCAGCGTTCTCTAGTGTCATCAAATACTTATATTTTCTATCGACTCTTTGAAATCCTTTAGTGTGTTTAAACAGTTGACTCTTCATGGCGAAAGATAACTGCCAATCAGTTTCATCACATGAGAAATAACAAGATAATAAATCAAAATTTAAATCGTCACAAAATCTTTATAATTTAATTCATTTAAACAAACAAATAACTCTTTAGTTATTAAAAGATTTATGATTGAAAGTTTTAATAATTCTATATATTCCATATTTTAAAATTTTATTGATCTTTATGGCTCTGATACCAATTTGATACGGAGTTTTACTTAATTTATTAGATTTAATTTATAAAACTTAAAAATTTTGTGAAACATTAAATGTTTTTAACTAATATAGAAAACATTTTAAAGATGGTTAGGAAATGGATTTAAATGATCAAAAATATTCTAGGAGGGGTTTTAGTGAAAATTCTTTAAAGTTTGAACTTTATAAAAAAAATACACTGGCCCACATGAATAGTTAGATCGGACTTGGGAATCCCGATCTAAAGTATTTTATAAAACTTTTTACAAAGTGAGGTATTTTCAAAAATTTTAACTCAAAATGGTATAAAATAAAAATTTCTTCGAATATGAGTGGTATACAACAATCAATTTAAACTATTGACTATTGGGAGGTCCTTTTTCAGAACATCTTTTCTTTTTCTTTTCTTTTTTTTTTTTTGAACGTAACATCTTTAGTAGGTTTAAACTCCTTCGTTTCTAAACTACACGTTATTATGAAAAAGATCAAAAACAAAATGTTCAATATTTTCTATAAAGGATTTTGTGACACTTCGAATCTTCTGCTTTTTTTTTTTGGGTCACACACGATAATTTTTTTGAATAAATCGACTACATTGAATCTTCTGTTATATTTTTGTGGGTCACACACAATAATTTTTTTGAATAAATCGACTACAATTTCTTTATATGAATATCAACTATAGATCAAAACCATTAAATATTACAATCATTACTAAATCACCATTAACAACTATTACAATTATTAATAAATCAACAAATTACTATTCAAGTAGAACTAAAACTCGCACATTTTTGTGGAGAATCAAACCGAAGATTTTATAATATTAAGGCCTCAAGTTCACCATTTGAATTATGCCTTATTGGCTAATCTCAACTATATAAAAATATTACAATTTCATGTGTATTGATAGATGTTTAAAATAAAAATTTTAAATTTTTTTTATTTTTTTATTTCGAACAGCTTATTAATACATTAATTTATCTTCTCCCTAGCAAATAATTAAGGAATTGTCAACTGATATATTTTAATCAAATTGCTACGAATTCGAGCGTGGCTGAGCCATAGCACTGATGCTTGACTGCAAACGGTTTAGCTATTGACTATTGGGAGATCCTTTTCAATTTTTTCTTTTCTTATTTTATTTTGTTTTATTTTTTAACTTTAGCATTGTTAGACGGTTTAAAAGAGGGGTCGAGTAAAAAAAAATATTTTTGACAAGAACAATTTTTTGATAAAATATAAGGGGTATTCTTATTATTTAGTTGGGGAGAGGGGCACAAATTTTAGAATTTTTTAAAAAATATATTTAAAATTTAGCTCGATATTATTTTAAGAAAAAGGGCAATGGCACCATTCGATCCCTCTAACTCCGGCACTAGTTCAAAATGCTTCATTTTTAGACGTTATCATGAAAAGAAAAATAAAATATTCAATATTTTCTATATATTGGTAATTTTACCCCCTTTTTTATAATTATTGATTAAATTACCTTATTTGTCCTTTTAAGAGATTGATTGATTGATTGAGTAGAATTATGATTTGTTACTCTGCATTACTTCGAATCGTGGACGATTGATAGACCTTTACGTGTTGACCAGTATATTTTGTTTATATTTGTTAAAAGCTTAGTTGAACTATAATTTATAAGCTTCTTTGTCTTCTTTTCCTCATTCATCTATGAGCTCATAAATAAAGTAAAGAAACGATGTTGATGCCATATAACAATTTTCTTGATTTATTTTCGTACTATTATTCTTTTTTGGTAATTGATTTAGACTCATAATAATGTCAGAGCAATATTTCTATTGCCAGAGTACACTCAAGTCATATATTCTTTATTTTGTATTTGTTGGGGAAATGACTCATTAATCTCTTTTTAATTGGACGAGGTTAGTGCCATATTTGATAATTTAGGAAATGGATGAGATATGACAAATACTCGAAGGAGTAAAGTGTATTCAATAATATTTTAAAATAAATGAGTATTTTGATTAATTTATCAAAAAAAAGGTAAAAATAAAGTGTTAATAATAATTTTCTTAATTAATTAATCTTATTAGATTAAGAAAATGAAATAATGGATCCTTAAAGTTATTATTCACTGATTGGACGGTGAAAATGATGGGATCTTGAAATTGGACCTATAGTTTCTTATCACACTAGTTTTACTCTTTACTCTTATTTTATTTGTCATCGATTAAAAAATTAGATTTTTTTTTTTTGAAACAGAAGAAAAAGATACGAGATATCAGAGATAATATTAGCATATACTTGGTTTTTGGATAATAATAAGGGTGATTTACATTTTGCACCATTAAAAATACCTTAAATAATTGTTTTATACCATTAAAAAATAAAAATAGCAGATTATACCCTTTAACATTTTTAGTTTTATCATTATTGTCCTCATCATTTTTAGGCCAAAAAATCTATCGTAATTGATTTCTAGTGAACGCAAAATTATCAATCTAAAAAAAATACTAATTTTCCTCTAAAATCATGAATATGATTTGCAAAATCTATTTGAAGTATTTTACTTCTTCACCAAATGAAAAAATAGACTAACAATCTTTAAAACAATAATAAGATTTTTTTTTTTTTTTGCAACTAAAACTCTTTATTTTTTAAGTAAAGTATGAAAAAATTTCAAAAACAAATCCCAAGATTTAAGTACACTGGGAGCAATGGTACGACAATTAAGAGAAGCACTCCAAAATTTTTTATTTAATAAGCATGATTGTTAGACTCATTCTTATAACAAGAGGAAATTATATTTGTAATTTATTGTATTAAATATTTTTTTCAAAAAAGTTTGGTTAGACATGCCGAATAATAAATTTTTATGTTAATTAAAATTAACACGCGGCTTTTTGTAAATTTAGCTAAGTAAATAATAAATATGCTAGCAAGTAAGAAGTAATTATTTCCATAAATTTCACATTTTACCCACTTCTCAACTTGTTCGGATCTTCAGTTACATAATCATATTACATCTTTTATTACATTTATCAATATACATCATCATTTTTTTCTCCTCATATAATTTTTTTTTTTTTTGATTTTTTACTAATATACGTAACATGGATGAATTTATCAAAAAATATAATATAATTGCATAAGAGGACACCCGAACCCCTTCCCAATGAAACCCAAAGTCCGCATCGCATTGCCCCGCTACCTAAATACATAAAGACTCAATTTATCAAAAAAAACATAAATATAGCGACAGTCTTTGCATGTTTCCCCAAAGCGTATTTACCGATCACTCCCAACTCATCGGCTACTTTGTCAAACAATCAACGACCGCCGATGGGTGTAGCAACCGCCGCCGCCGCTGCCGGGGACTCAGAATCCGCCATACTCTTGCTCCCCAGAGACACTAACCCAGAAACAATCCCCAAGGACTCCTTCGACTTCGCCTATATAATATACTTCACATTGGGCGCCGGTTACCTCCTCCCATGGAACGCATTCATCACCGCCGTCGATTACTTCACCTACCTCTACCCGGAAGCATCGGTCGATCGCGTGTTCGCCATAGTTTACATGCTTGCGTGGCTCACCTCTTTGTTGTTTATTATTGCGTTTGCTCACAAGTCCAACTCTGTTGCGAGGATTAATGTGGGGTATGTGCTGTTCTTAGTGGCGCTGCTGGCGGTGCCGCTGATGGATGTCTGGTATGTGAAGGGGAGAGTTGGGCTGTACGGTGCGTATTATGCGACGGTGGGGGTTGTGGGCTTGTGTGGTTTGGCTGATGGGTTGGTCCAGGGGGGTGTTGTGGGGAATGCTGGGGAGTTCCCTGAGAGATATATGCAAGCTGTGGTTTCAGGAACTGCTGCTTCTGGTAAAGATTTTTCCTTTTTTATTTTTTTGTGAACTTTTTGTAATGTTCTCAGAGATGAGTCCTTGTTTCCTTGGGTTTTCATTTTTCAATTTTGTTAAAATGAGAAAAAGTAAAAGAAAATTGTGGAATTTGTGGCTTCTGTTCATTGGGACGTCTGGTGTTGTTCTAATGTATCTTTTTCTGCTTTTCTTGGGTGTCGTCGCCTGTCAGATTTGGTTTGGGGGTTTTGTAAGCGATGATTTAAATTGGGTTTGGTCAACAATGTGAAAAGTGCTGAAGATTCAGTTTCTTGAATTTTTAGTCCTTTGTGTGAACTGACTCCATTGGGTTCTTGTTTTTTTCGATTTGAGCTTTGGAGTACAGTTGACTGTGAATTACTTTACTAAGGTTGCCCTATGTACGAAAGATTGAAAACAATTCCACGATCTAGGAAAGAACGGATTTTTGGCATAGATTGTTAGTATTGTTAGATATTTAATAAAACTTATTTTATTTTTTATCTTTAGAAAGTTAGTGGAGTCATGGATAAATGCATGTGGTTAGTGGAAATCCATCTCCTAATTTTAGATTGTTAGTGGGTGTCATGGAGAATGGTTTAGTTAGTGGTATAGATCATGGTCCCTATTTTTGATAACCACTACTTCATTTGTAGGCCTATATAAAGGCCAAGTGTTTTTCACAATTAAGGCATCGAAAAAGCAATTCATTCTCTCTATCTCTTGAGTAATATAGATTATATATTATCTATTCTATTTTATATCAGTGGTATCAGAGCCAAGTTAGATTATAGAGAGAAAAATAGTGTGAGAGAGATCAATTTGAGAGAAATAGTGTGAGGGAGCGTACCACAAAAAAAAAAAAAAAGTCATGTCTTCAGAAAGCAACTTTGTGCAAGCTGCAATTCCTCGCTTTGATGGTCACTATGACCATTGGAACATGCTAATGGAGAATTTTCTCCGGTCAAAAGAGTATTGGCCAATTGTTGAAAACGGCATCGGCGCACCGATGGAAGGCGAAACTTTGACAGATGCTCAAAAAGTGGAGTTCGAAGCTAGAAAGCTGAAAGATATGAAGGCAAAGAATTATCTTTTTCAGGCTATTGAGCGTCCTATCTTGGAAACTATTCTTTTGCAAAGATACTTCCAAGGCCATATGGGATTCTATGAAGAAGAAGTATCAAGGTTCTGCTAGAGTGAAGCGAGCACAGCTTCAAGCCTTGAGAAGGGACTTCGAAACTTTGCAAATGAAGGAAGGAGAATCTGTCACTAGCTATTGTGGTAGAACCATGGAAATCAGCAACAAGATGCGTTTCCAAGGCGAGAAGATGGAGGACGTCACCATTGTAGAGAAGATTTTACGCTCCTTGACGACAAAGTTTGATTATGTTTGCTCCATTGAGGAGTCAAAAGACATAGATACACTCTCTCTTGATGAATTGCAAAGCTCCCTGTTAGTGCATGAGCAGAAGATGAACCGTAGTTCAGCTTCGGAGGAGCAAGCTTTGAAGGCCTCTACTAATACTTATTTTTCAAATTTTAGAGGAAAGGGTAGAGGTAGAGGTAGAGGAAGAGGAAGAGGAGATCGTGGAAATAGAGATGGAGGCAACTGAGATGGCAACAGAAATTTTAGAATAAATGATGACCAAGGCAAAAGCAGAGCAAAAAAACTTTGACAAATCCAAGGTAGAATGCCATCGTTGTCATAAATTTGGTCATTATTGTAATGAATGTTATACCAGATTGCCTAATGACAAGGAAGAAAAGTCAAACTTTGTCGAGAACAAGGAAGGAGAAACCTTGTTGATGGCGGTTCACGCTGAAACGAAGCATGACCAAGATGTTTGGTATGTGGATACAGGCTGCAGTAATCACATGAGTGGAAGTAAGTCTTCTTTCTCTCAATTAAATGAAGGCTTTCGTTCTACTGTTAGTTTTGGTGATTTGTCTATTGTGGATGTGATGGGAAAAGGAAACATTAGTATTGGAGCGAAGAATGGTTTTGTGGAAACCATATCTAATGTGTTCTATGTTCCCGCTTTGATGAGTAATTTGTTGAGTGCTGGTCAATTATTGGAAAAAGGTTATATCATCACTCTTAAAATGATATTTGTGAAATTTCTAACCCTTCAAGAGGAGTTGTTGCTGCTGTGAAAATGACTCGAAACAGGTTGTTTCCTTTGAAGATTGAAAATGTTCATTCTTGCTTGATGGCGGAGGTAAAAGATCCCTCATGGTTATGGCATTTTCATTATGGCCACTTGAACTTTGGCGGTTTGAAGATCCTTCAAAAGAAGAATATGGTGACAGGTCTTCCTGAAATCGTTGTTTCCTCCAAAGTTTGTGAAGAATGTGTTGTTGGCAAACAACACCGTTCTCAGTTCCCAAAAGGCAAGTCATGGCGAGCAAAGAAGGTCTTAGAGTTGGTCCATTCTGACATTTGTGGGCCAATAAATCCAATTTCTAATGGAGGCAAGAGATATTTTATTACATTTATCGACGATTATTCCCGGAAGACTTGGGTTTATTTTTTGCAGGAAAAATCAGAGGCTTTTAATGTATTTAAAAGCTTTAAGGCTCGTGTGGAGAATGAGGCAGAAATGACTATTAAGAGTCTCCGAACTGATCGTGGAGGCGAATATTGCTCTAAGTCATTTGAAGAATTTTGTGAGACTCACGGCATTCGGAAAGAGCTCACAACAGCATATACACCTCAACAAAATGGTGTATCGGAGAGGAAGAATAGAACCATTCTCAACATGGTTCGTAGTTTACTGGCTCGAGAAAAAACTCCAAAGGCATTTTGGCCAGAAGCAGTGAATTGGAGCATCCACATCTTGAATAGAAGTCCCACTTTTTCTCTTCGAGATGTGACACCTGAAGAAGCTTGGAGCGGAAGGAGACCAGCTGTAGACTACTTCAGAATTTTTGGGTGCATTACTTATGCACACGTCCCAAATGCAAAAAGAAAGAAGCTTGATGACAAAGGCGAAAAATGTATCTTTCTTGGTATTAGTGAGACATCTAAGGCATATAAGTTATTTAATCCACTGACAAAGAAGATTGTGACCAGCAGAGACGTTGTCTTTGATGAAGAGAGCACTTGGGATTGGAATGAACAATTGCCTTCTCATGTGTTGAGTGATAATGAAATTGAAGCTGGAGCTCAAGTGCCCGAAAATGCTACTCTACCAGCCGCTGAAATTTTACCAACACAAGGAGAGGATGCTACTGCAACCGTTGAAGCACTTCACCGTGTTCGACGGAGGCCTACATGGATGCAAGATTATGAGGTAACTGGAATTAGTGAAAATAACGATGCAATTTCTCATTTTGCATTGTTTGCAGATTGTGACCCAACAAGTTTTGAAAGTGCCATCAAAGAAACAAAGTGGAAAAAGGCCATGGATACTGAAATTGAAGCAATTGAAAGGAATGATACTTGGGAGCTGATCGATCTTCCTGAGGGGCACAAAACTATTGGGGTCAAGTGGGTCTACAAGACAGCTGAAGGAAAATGGTGAAATTGACAAGTATAAGGCACGGTTGGTAGCTAAAAGGTACAAGCAAGAGTATGGTATGGACTACACTGAAGTTTTTGCTCCAGTTGCAAGACATGACACCATCAGATTGGTGATTGCATTGGGGGCACAGAATTCTTGGCCCATTTTTCAGCTAGATGTCAAATCAGCATTCTTGCATGGCTACTTGGAGGAAGAGGTATTTATCGAGCAACCCCCTGGTTATAAGGCTGGAAATGAGCATAAAGTCTATAAATTGAAAAAGGCTCTTTATGGACTAAAACAAGCTCCAAGAGCTTGGTATAGTCGCATTGAGGCTTATTTTTTGAAAGTAGGCTTTCAGAAATGTCCATATGAGCACACACTTTTTATTAAGATTGGAGCTGCTGAAAGAATGCTTATTCTGTGCTTATATGTGGATGATCTTATTTTTACTGGGAATGATTGTGCCATGTTTGATGACTTTAAAAAGTCTATGATGGATGAATTTGAGATGTCTGATCTTGGAAAAATGCACTATTTTCTTAGCTTAGAGGTGATGCAATCTGATGATGGAATTTTTGTTTCCCAAAAGAAGTATGTTCGAGAAATCTTGGATAGGTTCAAGATGAAGAATTGCAATCCTTCCAATACTCCAACTGAGTTTGGCTTGAAACTAAACAAAGAAGGAGGAGGAAATAATGTGGACAACACATTTTACAAGCAAATTGTAGGCAGTTTGATGTATCTAACTGCTACAAGACCAGACGTTATGTATTCTGTGAGTCTTATTAGCAGGTATATGGAGAACCCAACTGAGATGCACATGCTAGCTGCAAAGAGAATCCTTCGTTACTTGTAAGGAACCAAGGATTTTGGAATATTTTACAAGATGGGAGAAAAGTCAGATTTAATTGGCTTTACTGATAGTGATTATGCAGGAGACCAAGATGATAGAAGGAGCACTTCGGGTTATGTCTTCATGCTTGGGACAGGAGCTATTTCATGGTCTTCCAAGAAGCAGTCCATTGTCACATTGTCAAGCACTGAAGCTGAATTTGTTGCTGCTACAGCTTGTGCTTGTCAAGCTATTTGGCTTAGGCGAATCCTTGAAGAGTTACAATTGAAGCAAGGAAGAGCTTCTACAATATTTTGTGACAACAATTCTGCCATCAAGCTGTCAAAGAATCCGGTGCTACATGGAAGAAATAAGCATATTGATGTGAAATATTATTTTCTGCGAGACCTAAGCAATGAAGGAACAATTGCGCTAGAATATTGCAGAAGTGAAGATCAGCTAGCGGATATCTTTACTAAACCTCTCAGATTTTCTTCCTTTCAAAATTTGAGGAGGTTGATGGGCATTGGAACCTTAGAAGAGTTTAAGCAACCGGCTTTAAACTGAAGCTTGAGAGTTTTTAGTTTAAGGGAGGGATTGTTAGATATTTAATGAAACTTATTTTATTTTCTATCTTTAGAAAATTAGTGGAGTCATGGATAAATGCATGTGGTTAGTGGAAATCCATCTCCTAATTTTAGATTGTTAGTGGGTGTCATGGAGAATGGTTTAGTTAGTGGTATAGATCATGGTCCCTATTTTTGATGACCACCACTTCATTTGTAGGCCTATATAAAGGCCAAGTGTTTTTCACAATTAAGGCATCGAAAAAGTAATTCATTCTCTCTATCTCTTGAGTAATATAGATTATATATTATCTATTCTATTTTATATCAATTGAGCTGATTCTTTTGGGAAAAGATTGTTAGTTCTGATATGCATGTTTTTGGTGCTGACTTCTGGTTTAGTAGTTTATAGGAGGACTTAGCCGAAGTTCTTAATGACTTTATCAGTGGACTTAGCTCTGTCTAGATGACTAGTTCGCATGTGGTTTATAACGTGGAACATTTTAAAGATTCGCCATTGTGCTACTAAGTCATAGTTTTGTGTGAACAATTGACAAAGTTTCCTTTATTGAGGATGAACTAAGATGGGGTCAATTCTGATCTTTAGGTAACTTTGTGCTTATTAATGGTATTTTCTGTTTTTTAATTGCTGTTCCGCTATAGTTATGTACCACAGTTTACTTCCAAAACTACCTTATCTTGGTTTTTCATAGCATAGGTGTATACTTGTTTGCATATACCTTTATTGACGTTACCACTTTTTGATTGTTATAGGTATGACATTGTAGTTTCGTTGCATTTATATTTCACAATCAAGCTTGATATGATGTTTGATGTGGAGTGTGGGCAGACAGAGAGATAGCACTTGATATATGATGGAAGTCCCCCCCACCCCAAAACACACACACACACACAAAAGAAACACGTTTTTTCCAGACAAATTACTTATTGGAGATGCTTGGATTTGGGCTCTGCACCAAATATGACTGCAAAGATGACTAAGAGAGTCTTTGCCTAAACTTATTTGAAAGGTTTTATAAGTTGTCACATCTTATAAGATGATTTTTGAGCTTATAAAATGCTAGATCTTATTTCAAAGAGAAGCTTTTAAATTGTTTGGGTAACAGTTTGTACCTTGAACGATGGAAGATGCTGTTAACTTGCAGAGTAGGTCTTAACACTTTGATGAATTAAGCTTCAAGAGATTGGTGCACACGTATGTCCTTGGGCAATTTTAACAGTTCTTCTTTTTCTATGTCTGCTATTTTACGTATATTCATACAAACATCTTTCTGCTAAATATATTAAAGTACCTAATTTTCTGGATTGCAGGCATCCTTGCGTCAGTTTTACGAGCTTTAGCCAAGGCTGTATATCCTCAAGATGAACAAGGACTGAGACAAAGTGGCAACCTTCACTTCATTGTCAGCATTGTGGTAATGTTACTAAACATCATTTTCTATAACGTGGCACACAAGCTTCCAGTTATCAAGTACTATAATGATCTGAAAAGTCTTGCTGTAAATGAGGAGAAAGAATTAAAAGGTGATCTCGCTGGAAAACTATGGAGATCAACATTATGGGACATTGTTGGGACCGTAAAGTGGTATGGCTCTGGCATCTTGATCATATATGTTGTCATGTTGAGCATTTATCCTGGATCTGTTACAGAAGATGTCCATTCTGATGCCCTCAAAGACTGGTATCCGATCATTTTAATTGCGGGTTATAATGTCTTTGATCTGATTGGCAAATCTTTGCCTTCGCTGTATCTCATGGAGAATGCTAAAATGGCCATTGGTGCCTCGTGTGGAAGGTTGCTGTTTCTGCCTCTTTTCTATGGTTGCTTGCATGGGCCAAACATTTTCAGAACAGAGATTCCGGTTGCAATCTTGACGTGTCTTTTGGGTCTCACAAACGGGTACTTCGCGTGTGTTTTATTGATTTTGGGTCCCAAAACTGTCCAGTTACAGCATGCGGAGACGGCTGGGATTGTGCTGGTGTTGTACTTAGTCGTCGGTCTGGCGATTGGCTCTGTTTTGTCCTGGTTTTGGGTCTTATAATCTCGTTTTAGTCCAACATCGGCCTGGACCAGCGCAGTTCCATATTTGTTCATATTGTCCAGTTTGCTTGCACAACCATAACTGGAAAGTGGTGCTGTCTTTGTAATTAATCTTGCCAGATGTATGATCCTGCTTGTTGTTTAGTTGAGCTTGTAATTTTTCTTAATCTTATAAGTATGTATTCAGGTGTGCTCACTTCAAATATATCAGTTAGTGTGTTTTCTTGGAATATCATATTTCCTGTTCGGGCTAGAGATATTTTCAGCATTTGCTTCTTACGAGCTTCATTGTATTTGTTTAGTCTGAAGTTTTGGTACAAACTCGATTTGGCTGTCGCAGAATGTGGCGGCAAGTGGTCTGGTAGGTTAAGTTTACTATTTTCATCTAAAAATCCTAATTCAAAGTTCATTGGAAATATAGAATTTACTAATTATTTGAGTTTATTATACGCTGACAGTGATCAATTTATAATGCTTTTTCTTCTGAAAAACAGTGCTTAATGCATTTATTTGTTAGTGGTGAAACAGGAAATCCAACTGAAGTTGAATTTAATTCATTTGGTGGACTTTTCAAGCCTTTTTCTAAGCTTCTAAAGATTTATCGACCTTTCGAGAACTTTGGCTAAACTTCTCATTCAAGAGGCTCGGACACTTCGAGTCACTAGACATAAACCTAAGAGCACAAATGACTTGCAAATGTTACATTTCCAAAATGCAATTTTGACCTATTTATGGTGAATGGATAAGTGTCAAGAGGCGTGATCCCCAAACTTCGTAGCCCTAATTAATGTTGTCAATGGGTTGGATAAAGAGTAAATCAATGCGATCCGAATATGAATTCCATTACAAGTACTGACAATCAAATCTAACCTAAAATCCTATAGGATATTCATTCATTATTCCGAATCTGAATCAAAATTTGATTCGAGATTCTATAAAAAGATCCGATCGGATCCGATTTATATAAATAACATTGAAGAATTTATAGTTGAAAATAAAATTAAAGAAAGTAGAAATTTTTTTTAGAATATGTATGACAATTATATAATGTTTTGTTAAAAAGATACCTTGGAAAATAATACATAGTATATTATTAATTATAATGACACATATATTACATTCTATTGAAGTATCTTTACTATTATTATATTATATATAATGTATGAATTTAATAAAATATATCACAAAAATTTGGATTCGGATCTTTAACGGATTGGACTACTTGATTCCACATCCAAACCATTTATTTCAAATTACTGATATTTATTATCGAATCTGATCCATCAAATATTTTAATCGATCGAATATATTAAAATTCGGATCGAGTTCGGATTAAATCCGCTCCATTGACAACCCTAGCCCTAATATACATGGTTGAAATTGCTTGGGCCTTGAGAATGGCTTTTTATTTTATGAACTCTTTTTTTTTGTCTTGGGCCCTTTGGGCTTTGATATTTGCTTTTCAAATATACAGGGTTGTCGATGGAGTCAATTTTAATCCGAATCTGACACGAGTTCAATCAGAATTTTAGCATATTCGATCGATTAAAATATTCAATAGATTATATCCAATAATAGATAAATGTAATCCAAAATAAATGGATTGGATATGGAATCAAATAGTCCAATCTGTTAAAGATTTGAATCCGATTTTTTATAATATATTTTATTAAATTAATACATTATATATAATATTATAGTAGTAAATGTACTTCAATAAAACATAATATATGTGTCATTATAATTAATAATATACTATTTATTATTTTCCTAGTTATTTTTTAACCAAATATTGTATAAATTTTATACATATGCTAAAATGTTTTTCTACTTTCTTTAATTTTATTTTTAACTACAAATTGGTCAATGTTATTTATTGAAATTGGATCGAATCTTTTTATCGGATCTCATATCTATTTCGGATTTGAATTCGGAATAATGAATGAAATCCTATAGGATTTCGGGTCGGATTCAATTGTCGGTACTTATAATCGGATTCGGATTCAGATCGCATTGATTTGCTCCAGATCTGACCCATTGACAACCCTACAAATATCAATGGAGTTGTAGTAATTAAGTTGGATATAGTACCAACGAATTATAGAAAGAAAAAAAAATTATAGCAGTTGTATTATTTTAAATAATAAAAAAACACATATCGAATAACTCAATTTAACCTATTATTAAAAAAACCAGAAAAAAAAAAAGAATAAATTTGAAAAGAAATAAAAACAACAACAACAACAACAACAAAACCTTATATTGGTTGCAAGCAAAGTCAAACAACAATAGGACAAGTGATTTTTTCAACTATCATGGAATCAATTTCACGTTCTAAAAAAAAATAAATCTCTAGTGATGAATTACAAGGCAAATGCAATGATGGCTAGCGAGCCGTGGATCCGATATTTACTTGATTTTAAGCTTTTATGTATCACGTCACAAAAGACTTGTGAGTTGGTAATCCTTAAAACATGCTTAGCAAAAACATGAATTACACTGCCTATGCCATGATTTATCTCATTTCAAAAAGCGCAAGCATGAATGCCTTTTTACAGCACAAAAGGCCAGTGCACCTCAAGAAAATCATGTTCTCTACATTATAATAATATTTTTTTTTTCAAAAGTTTAAAAAACGAATAGAAGCAAATTAAAATTTGAATAATTTCTAAGCACATTGTTGGGGTGCAAATAAGCGGAATTGTGTTTAAGAAAAATAGATTCAAGTTTGAGCTCGATATATATATATATATATATATATATATATATATATAAATGGCTTAAGCTCAACAAGCGTAATATTTTTAAGTTGAGCTCGACTTTTTCCACATAAATATAGTATTTTCAATTCGGGCTCGAGCTCGAAATTTTATATGTAATAAATTGGTAAAAGTTCAATTTATTTTACTGTTATTTTGTAAGTTTTTCATTTGGAATTAAACATATAAAATAAGATAAAATAGTATGGTAATATCATGTAATGATGTATGTATATATACTAATAATATAATGTATATTTTAAAATAAAAAAAAATTGAAAATATGTATTGACTCTTGAACTCTAAGTCTAAGTACAAACAACCCAATAATGACTTGTGGTCAAGCTCGAGCTGGGGCTAGCTCGAACTCGACTCTCGATTTCGACTCGTTAAGTCCACATGAGGGTCGACTCTTTTACACCTCTATGCATTGCAAATTATTTAATATTTATATTATGCCCACAAGTTATTATATGAGCTCAAGAATCAAGTTATGAAGCTAGTTAAAAAAAATCTATAAATTACTAGTTGCATGAATATACTTGGAATAATTTCACTTTTTTAATTGTGAAAATGTTTTTCGAAAATATTATGTGAAAATAAACCTTTGTTTTGATTGATAAATATAAATTTGTCCCAGAACATAGTTGACATGTTCTTTGCTGAATAACTCACTAGATAAGTTAGTTTGACATTTTATTTCTTAATATATATATATATATATATATATTTTGTTATTAATTCTTTAATGATACAATGAATGTAATATTCGGTATAGAGTTTTCTATAATAGAGCTCCAGAATTTTCACAAATATGATTTTCTGAAAAACAATTTCCGAATAAAAAAAAATGCATGTTTTGTTTATAGAGAGAGTAGATGTTACTCAGTTGAATACTATCCAATTGAATTTTTAACTTTTGAATCAAGTATTATGATATAATAATTTTTTATTAACTTCATCATAATTAAATATAGTAACTAAAAATACTAATTGAACTATATACCCGCTTGAATAACATAGAACAAAACCCTATTTCTAATGGTAACATGTGAACTGAGGATGCATTAGCGACTTGAACCTTATCAGCCATGGTGGCGCGGCGGCGGCGCCCAACATCAACGCAAGTTTTGTGCATCAGTTCCGGGAGCGGCTCCAACCTTAGTTCACTCTCCAAAGACGCGCGTGAGTTCCACTTGTCCAATGATATTCTTGCCACGTGGTTTCCACGTTCAGCGGACACCAGGTAAGCATGCCGAAGCGATGACCCAAATTGTGGAATGACCATTTTGCCCCTCAGCTATTTTAGTTTAGTTTAAGAAGCTTGATTATCCCTGTATTTGGGGATTTGCTTCTCTTTTCATTAATTGAGCACATAAATTCGCCCCGTCAGCATTAACTCCCAAATAGTTAAATTAATTTTTTTTTTGATTCAATCAACTCGTAACACTTTATAAATATCAACCGAAAAGACATTATCACACTCACTTACTCAAAAAAAAAGAGAGATAGGACAAGAGGATTCGAACTCAAGACCTCATTGATATCTAATTCAACTCCCATCATTCGGCTACAAGTCCTGAGGCAAATAGTTAAATTAAATTGATTTTTTGGGAACTAGTTGGTTTTGAATTTTTATTTGATTAGTACTACTCATTTAATCCATCAACTTCATTGGTCATAACTAAATTTGATTTATCTGATTTTGAATTTGTCAAGTACTAACTATACCATTCATTTTAGGTGTCTATTTATTTGATTTCTAAGCAAAAGAGGAAAATAATCTCAAAATCATATATTAGTCTAGGTAATTAAGGAAAGAGAATGTCCAAAACATCAATATAAGTAAATAAGTGAGGAAAAACAAAAAAAAAAAAAAAAAAAGAACTAGTGAATAGGCTGAAACTATAGAAAAATTTATGAGATAAAAGAATGTATTATTAATGTATGCATATTCAGTTATCATTTTCATAGTTATTTATATAATTTGTTGCTGGAGAAAGCATGGAGAGCATCTCCACTCCTCTGTGTGCTAAATCCTTTCCAACATAAGCAACATAGCAAAACACTAGCAATAAATAAATGTACAATGCAAATGAAATTGCAACAATAATTATAATTTGGGAGAACTAACCAATAGTCCTAATTATGATAAAACTTGATCCAATCTCAAATTATGTAGAAATTAAGGAAATAATATTTATCTATGTTTAGAATCTAGTTTCTAGATTGTAATTAAGGTTGTGAAATGTAAACAAGATTTTATATGTGTGTGTGTATATATATATATATATATATATGAGAATTGTTATTGGCACTCCCTCTCACTTTGTAATTTTTGTCAATGGGTCAATATACCCTTTTAATTTTTAAATATTAATTTAATTTGATTTATTGGACAAAAAAACTCTAATAGTATATTATTCACTTTCATGCCTTAAAGATTGTAGTCATGAAACTCATCTTTTTTTCTTTTTCCTTTTCTTTATTTACTTATTTATTATTTTTATTATTATTATTGTTATTTTGCAAGACATTTTGTTTATTTGAAGTTAGATAATGTTGAGGAGAAATAGAATTAGTAGGGATATACAATTTGTTTATTTTCATCTAATATTTTGCATATTTGAATATCAGCAGAATTATACAATATCTTTTGATTTCTTTATCACCCAACTTTTTTATATATTTAACTTGTTCTCCTTTATTTCATAGTTTCATATATATCTTAGAAGTTTCATGTATGACTTGAAAATTTTTGTTAGCAATATATTTTTTGCATTAAGTGGAACAAAAAAGAATGATAAAACAAAAAATTAAAGAGTTTACATTAAAATTGTGATCTCGTGTGTTTTTATAACCAAAATGTGAAAATGATTAACAATAAAACCAAGGGCATGCCATTGAAATTAATAAAAAATAGTGTTCTAAAGATGGATGGATAATTTAATCAAATTTTCAATATAAAAAATAAAGACGGAGTGAGCGCTAATAACAATTCCCTATATATATACCGGCAAATGATTTGCAGCTTATGATAAGATTATCATTGATGAGGCCAAATCCACCCTGGCCACGTACGCGCCTCCTCATCTTACACGTCGGATCCTGGTCAGCACATGACGCCATCCCCCTATCGCCGCGTGTCAGGCCTATCCCGATCAGGCCCAGTCTTTTTCTTGACGGCCTTGTTCGGCCAGAGCTCGCCACACCCCCTCGATGAAACGACATGTTCGATGTCCACCATATTCTCTCCTCGGAGTCAACACTCCTCGAACAAGGAACGCACCCCACGCGCCCGCAGCGCGTCCTGACGAGTGCCCGTTACCAGCAACGGGATTGGGCCAACCTAACTCTGGCCCGGCCCACCTATTTTTTATTATTATAAATAGTACGACGACACTAGTCATTGGGTAAGGCAACTTTTATCTACTAATACGCTGAACATTATTTACTGTTCACCTGCCCGAATTCTGACTTGAGCGTCGGAGGGTCTTCGCCGGAGACACTTCCGGCTAGTCTCACGTGTGTTCCATCCTTGCAGAACAGGACCCGACCAGCATTCAGTCACCCTTACTCGGATATACCTGACCGGATTCGGACACTTACTCCCAGGACGAAGTGACGTGTACCGCAGGACAAAATCCGACCACATCAATCATGATACAAGTTTCGCATGTTTTAGCAAAGTATAATTCATCTAAATTGCAAAACTCTTTCATTTAAATATTATCGTAAGGAAAACTCCAAATCATTTATAATTAGTTTTTGTCTAATATGTTTACATATGAAAAGCTTTTTGTCTGTACTCAATTTAATTGCATATATCAATCACAAAAATAAATGAATGCATATTTATCACTTATAAATGTGATGGGATGCAATTAAATGAGGTTTTGACTAAATTTATTTCACAAAACATCTCTTCATGAGAAACATCAAACCCTAATTAAATTAAAATCCCATACACATACATAAATGATTCACAAAACTCGTAATCTTTACTGCCCCCGGAAAAAAAGAAAAAAAAAATTATTAGAAACTCTTAAAATAAACTTATAAATTTTATAGAAATTTATTCTAAAGAGTTTATTAGTAATTTTTATTTTTAATTTTTTAAGGGAAAGGAAAATTCAAGCAAGGGTAATTTTGTAATCTCCCCCAATTCCCCAAACTACCCCTCAACTAAAACAAGGTTAATTTCGTCATCCACAACCCTACCCCACTTGAGCCCCGCTTCCCCGGCGTTTCTCTACACCAATTTCAAGAGCCCCGCCCGGCACTCTCCCATCTTCTTCGACTTTCTACTTTCTCTCTCTCTCCTCTCTCTCTTTCTCTCTCTGCAATTCTCCGGAGAGGACAAACGAAACAAATTTCTTCTCTCGTCCTCATTCTCGCCGCTCGCCTTTCTCCCACACTTTACGTCTTCTGAAATTTATTTCTACCTAACTATTCGTCATCACTGAGTCGGTGTTCATTGTCCACTTTCACCAAACCATATCGATAACCCCTTTTCACTGACTCGAATTCTTGTTTTCCTTCACCAAAATCTTACTCAGCGCTCGAATTTTTTTGTTGGGCTCATTTTATTTCTCTCCCAGTACATGGTGGGAGGTGTGAGAAGTGCTTTTGCTAATTTTTCTTTGCGAAATGGAGACTGAAAACAGCAGCAGAAGGGGAAGCGCTAAAATGGCGTTTCCAATAGATCTGAACGAGACGCCGATATCGTCTCCTCGCGAAGCAGCTGACGATGCTGTTGTGGGGACTTCTGGCGTCTCAGTGTGTGCTATGTGCCGGAAGGGAGTTCCGGTGGGGAGGGCCCCTGGGAAAGCAGCGGAGGAGCAGTGGCAGGAGTTTAAATGCTTCCGGTGTTTGCTGAAGACTGACGGCACCAGTACCAGCGGCCGTGGCGGCGGAGGGGGTGAAGTGGGCCGTTTTGATATCAACGCTCCACCGCCACATGAGGCGGAGGACGCCGATGATGTTGCGGTCGTGGTTGGCCGGTGCGGAAATGTTGGTAGCAAGTACGAGTTTTACTTTTTTGTTTACCCCTTTTTTGTTATTTGAGTTAATTCTTATAATTCTTGTTATTTTTATAATGCCCGATGTGTATAAACTGTAATTCTTTTTGTTCTGGTCTTTCAACTATTAAATTGTTGATTTTCAGTGTTTATGTATGCGTTTTTTGGTGCTTCCATGTGTTTGGAGTTCTCTCTATTTCCACGCTATATATATATATATATATATATAATGTTTTGAGTTATTTCTCCTCCTCCTTTTGTTAATAAAACATCTTAACTGTATATGAAAAGGTTTCGTCTTTCCTAATATTTCATGGCGATTGATAAAAGTAAAGTGAATTTGTTAATGCACTTTTTTTTACAAATTAGCTTGATTACAAACTCCTGGGTCTTAAGCATGCAGAAATATTTGTCATGCCTGCTTGTTGACTGGTTATCAATTGCTTGGTTGCTGATAACATTTTTCCTGTCTTTCATGATTAATAGCAGTATATGTGGGATGTTCTATATGTATAGTGACCATCAGCCAGACAAGCATTTCTCATTTTACTATGTACGCAAATATTCACATACAATAGAATATGTTCTGAAACTGTGTATTTCTTTCTTTCTGAAAGCTAGAAACTTAGCTGTATAAAATAGAGTAGTAGACCCTATAGGAGGAATTCTCCTAAATTTTCACAGAAAATCTGAGTATGATGGATTGCTAAAATTCTCAAAATTCCTATGGGACTTCTGAATCTGACTAATTGTTTAAAGATTTGTTGATACATGTAGCTTCTGTAACTTCACCCCAGTTGTTTCTTTACCTTTTCAATTCTTCCCACCCTTACGTTTTTGTGGATATATCAGTGGTGCAAGCTCTCAGGCCATGAAACATGATCCTAGACCACTAACTTTAAGGAGGCTGTTACTGGGATGCATTGACCTAAGCCATCAACTATTGACTGGTTTCTTGAGGGACATTCAATGGAAGTTTGAATGGTTGATATATTTTTTTTGGGATTCAAGAGGTTAATCTGATGCTCAAACCTATATGAGCTTGTGCTGGAAAACTAGTTAATTTTGTTTTAGACAATGTACTCAACGCTGGATGGTCGTGGTGGTGCAACTTCCTGAGGAGTTGATTTTGACCATGTATATACAGATGGGATGGGATCTCTTTACCTTTTGTGATGTGAATGTTTCTTCCAGGAGTTTTGGGACATATAAGGGATTAAGAGTTTGTGATTAAGGTAATTAAATCTTGGCATGATATGTTATAGTTGTTTAGGATGAAGTTAATCACAATTACTTTCTTAAGTAGTGCTATTCTTAGGAATTTCTTCTCCAGGCTGCTTTGGATGCAACTGGTTATACCACATCTGGTGCAGTGTCTTCTAGAATGTGAAGGATTTTATATTTTAGGAGATTATAGGGAAATTTGTTTGAAAGAGCTTTAGGAGTGTTTTCAATGGGTTTGGAGAATCATATGCGGAGGATGAGGAGCACCTTTTGTTTTTGTTGACCATTTGGAATACCGATGTATTTGTTTTTATGTAAGTATGGATATTTTGTTGGTAGATTGTTATTTAACTGGACCTCTTAAAAAGATTCTATAAGCATATGGAGCACCTACTTTCCTTTACCTCTTGTGTCGAGGTTTTCAATATTCATTTCATGCTCAAATAAGGCTGACTCATTTTTTAATAGAAAAAGAAGAAACAAGTGCTTCTTCTTCTTCTTTTAAGTACCCTTGGGTTCAAACGACCTAACATACATAAAACTCTCTTCTGCACATCTATTTTGAACAAAGATATTTTCTAAGGGTCACATATACCGGGCATGCTCCGATAATCATTTCCAAAAGAATCACTTTATGATCCAGCTGTGACATTCGAATTGCATTCTGTGCAAGGCATTGTGTGGAAACCAATAAAAAAGGATTTAAAGGAGCGTACCTTCTCCATCTGTCTGGACTGGTGTTGCATTTTCTGGTATCCTACACTAAGGCATCGTGTGAAAACGAAAGAAAAGTAATTAGAGGAACATAGATTTTTGTTCATTTTTCCAGATCGATTGGTGTTTTGCACTGGCTATCGTGAGACAACTAATGATAAAGGAAGTAGAAGAGCTTACCTTTTTGGTCATCTGACCAGATTGCCGCTGCAACCACAGAAAGGGAAAGAGGAGAAGGAAAAGGGTGGGATGCGCGGTTGCAACTCTAATAGTCGAGTTGTTGTAACCCCTCACCGCAAACTCCTTTTTAAATGTAGGGTTTCGGCGATGCTTGTTGAAGTTGGGCTGGCATCTACGTAACTTTTTGGGCCAAAAAACTTTGGCGAGTAAGGCCCTAATGATAATTTTCCTTTTTGGGCCCAAGAAAGTTGATTATGGAATCAACAAAAGTTGATATGGAGCTTCTTAGCTAAGGCTAGATAATTTATGGTATTTACGATGTTAGTGGCATGTGTAGTTTGATGCTTGAATATGAGAAGTTTCTTTGAATGTATATGTTGAATTTGAATCACTAAGTGTTTAAATGCCTGCCAAAAAGCCTTGTCCATCACCTAGACCAATACACTCGAATAGAACTTTGGAAAAAAAATTATTCAGGGCAGACTGTAAGCATAATGTTATAAGAATAAATTATATTTTCCTATTAATTTTGTAAATTGTTTCTTCTTTCCTTGGTGGTCTAATTTCTAATTGTTTTTGCTATAAGTGTCTCGTCTGGCTACCAATGTCCACTGCTATGCGTTCATGCATATTTCATATAGTTTATTAACTTTGCAAGAGCAGGACAACAGCTAGAACAACACCAAATAACTAAATAGTTAAATATATCAGTTTGGTAACTGGTAATATGTTTTGAGAGATATACAAATGTATAAATGGGGTAAATGTTGCCTTGGATTAGCTAGTATTCCACTACTTTCCATTTGTGGATATAGTAGTACACCGTTCTTTGCTATAATTTTATTTTGGTCAAATTGAAATTTGCCGGTATTAAATGATAAGTTTACATTTTACTTTTCCATGTTGTATATGTGTTGAGTTCTCTCATCTCAAAGTGATGCAAAATTTTGTGTCGATACAAGTTCTAATTGCTAAGTCAAAATTATTCATTACTCTAGTAGATAGACATGCCATGCAGCCATACATAGATCTTGGCTTTGATCGTTGTTTTACTTTTATATTGTCTCCTATATCAAGTTTGTGTATAGGTGTAGTACCTCATAAAATCAATAATTGATTGATTTATGCACAATGCATCCAAGCCCACAAACCTAAACAAAAAGTTATTTTGATACAACCATTTTCTCCTAAAAGGGTTGTCAATTGACATGTTCAGATACCTATTTATGATTCTTCCCCAATAGCAATATGCCAATATCTAGCCTTCTATTATTTGTCCTCAAACTTTTCACTGCATGAAAAGCCATTGTCATTCAACTAGATCCAAATGGGCATCTTTCCCACGTCAACACTAGCTATTTATTTTTGAAAAAAATATCACAACCACTCAAGGAGAAAATTGAATGACCAACCTATCTAAAAGTTTAAGGAGACATTAACTATTTAACATCTCTAAACACACATGACAAAGGAGAGATATAAATAGCTAATATCTCTGACATGTCCCATCACGGGCAAATTGTGTGAAGCTTAGCATGTGGAACTCATTTTCATAAAGGGTGGGTGGTGAGATTTGAACTCTCATGACCTTTTGTCAGGCCAGGCTCTAATACCATATTGAACGAATATTTCATCTAAAGATGCTTAAGCCTTTCAAAAAGAAGAAATATGAAATATTTAGTATCTCTAGCTAAGGATTTATTTGATCCTTGCCTATCGTGGCAGTGATCCAAGTTTGCATTATTTTCAATGTAATTCTTTCTTGTTGATTTAACTGCTAAGTGTTGAAATTCAAAGTGAGAGCTTTCTTTGTTTATTCACTTGTTCGCACAACTCACAGACAATGAATCACTTGTCGCATTTGATGTCTGAGCCAGAACAAAATGTGAGGAACATTAGTCAGCATGTGGATGCCTTAGAGATTGCATTGCCATCAATTCCTTTATGCCCTAAATATCTTAGTTGTAAATCTTTGTCCCCTGAGAATGTTTCATTAAGGAAACAGTATAAGTGTAATGTGTCAGATATTGTGATGCAAATTTCATTTGGTAAGTCAAAATTTGAAACCAAACAAATTATTGTGAGTGAAATGAGGTATAATATCTTTAGATTCTTTTTAAATCTAGAATAGTTTTGAGCTCTCTTAAGTCCAAGATGCCATAATTGCTTACATTTTGTGATTAACCATTATCCATTTTCCCTTTAGAAATACTAAGAAAATACTGTTACACAAATAATAATGCATCTGGTTTTGGTGGACGAAAACTTTGTAGTGCAATATATATGGAAAGCCTCCATCTTTTTATGGATTTCTTATTATTATTTGGGAAACTAAATTGTGAATGTGATTATTACATATTTATTGCGTGAACCCTGTGTATCCTATAAAGACTGATCTATGCCTTGAACTTTGTCAGAGAGATGAGCCACACTGAGCTCATTATTTTTTCAGACTGGCTTGTTTGGAGTGTGACTGTCTTCAGAAATTGCTTGCCTCCTTATCGTGGACCACAATTCGATTATGGTCATATATATAATGGAATGCCTGAAGACTAGTTCTTGTTGTTGAATCATTGGCCGCATGTGATTCAATCATCCTTTGACCTTCTTTGTTATAAAGAAAAATTCTATAATTGATCCATACTTTCGCTCATTGGTTCACGTCACTATATTGTGTCAGGAAAGCTTTGTCCATGTCCACCTATCCTTTCATTTGGACTTTCAATTGCGATATCTAAAAAGCATACTAGCACCAGCAGCTCCTGTGCTGATCCCATGCTGCAGCTGTTGGAATAGCAATGGATTTTGCAAATCGTACCCTCATATGAGGACATTCTCAGAATCATTTTTAATTTTCTTTAAGTTTCTTGAATAGGCCATTGTAAACTTGATGATGTTCCCCCTTCTTCGTCATGTCTATTTTTCTTTCTTTATTACATTTTTTGAATTCACCGGTGTTAAATTGCTGATTGTTTCTTGTTCGTTTAGATATACGATGGTTAAAGGTAGAAATCTTGGTTGAAATTCTAATTTAGTGGGTTTTCTCTCAAATTGGAAACTGATTTAAGATATCCTAGTTTACATCGCCTATGGGTTTTTAAATATTTATTCCTTGGGAGATGTGTTTTGTTCTTGATATTTTCTTCATTTCCTTTCTTACGCTTACTGAGTAACTATTATAGGGGGACCCATATCCCCTATAGAGAGAGAGAGAGAGAGAGAGAGAGTTGCCTGTTAGGGTTTGCTTTTCCCTGTTATACTGCTAAACATCTGTGTTGAGTTCCACTGATTGCAGGGATTCCAG
>CM047870.1:15304165-15398427 GCA_026212405.1 Petrea volubilis
TGAGAGTGGAGAGGGTCCTTTAAATTTATATCGAGCTAAAATTTATATGTATGTTTTTGAAAATATTAATTTTATCCACCTAAATCATAGAATTATTTTTCATATTTTATTTTATCCACCTAAATCATAGAGTTATCTTTAATATTTTATGAAAATTTGACATCGTCTGTTGAGTTTTGTGCTAATTAAGTTTTGTGGGAATTATTGTCATTAATTTAAAATATGAAAGGTTTAGTCTCTTTAACTTTTATAGGGATATGGAAGAATTAGTCTCTCCAAATTCTTTCTTGAAATATGAAAAGTTAGGTTCTTTGGTCTTCTAATTTATGAGTTGTTAATAAGTACTTTAGAATTATCTAAGGCTCCCTATAAATAGTTGGTGATTTGTGTTCCTAAGTGTGAGACAACTAAGTTGTATTGTGAGAGTTTAGATACCAAATATTGTCTCTCCAAGAATTCCCAATATTTGTTTGTTGTTGGTTGCTTGTCTGCTTAATTTGTTTCTCTATTCTTCTATATGTTTTTTTCTCCACATCGTCTTCCTTCCCAAACGAAAAATTCTGACTCCGTCCCTATTGTTAAAAAACAACAAATTCCAAGCCTACCTGATTTTGTCTTTCATGCTCGCTCCTGCCGAATCTCCGTCTTCATATGCTTGTTTTTTGCTTTCAAGTAAGGGAAGATTAATCAAACAAAACATTGTTATTATTCTTATTCATCAAAGTTTTGCAGTTTGCCTTGTTTCGGCACTTGTCGTTTTGCTAAATTAAAATAAACGCAGGACGTAAAATGTTGTTCATTTTCTTCAATACCTTATATATTATTCCAAGAATGTTCATGAGACATTTAGACTCATTCAAATGTTTAAACAATAAATTCAAATTGGGAATGATGTATTGGCTGCTCCATTTGTCGTAAGATACAGTTAAGAACTTAAGAGGGTCTGAGTTTATTTCTTATTAAGAGTTTACAAGTATGTCTTTGGAGTTAAAAATTGTTAGATGATCATATGTATTTAAGTTTGCTAAAAATTATATATTGATAAGCACTTTTTTAGTGTAAAAATAACAATAAGAAATAAATCAAAAAGAAAGATGACATCGAAATTGTATACATAAATGTTTTTTAAGTGGGTGATGCTATTGATAAATAATTAAGGATAGTTATATCATTTTATTGTTCATAATAGTTTTTATGATATTTCAAAAAAAACCAAAAACAAAAATAATAAAGAAAAAAGAGGGAAGGTAATACTATTTTATTCGGAGCATATAATTAAACAATAATTTTTTTTAGTATAATAGTATTGTATCCTTTATTACATTTATCAATATATATTACTTATATTGATAGGTGGTCAAAATAACGAGATGTTACAATTTTTTTCACTTTCTACATGTCACAATTTTGTTTGTCTCATTATAATTTCAATCATTCACAATAAATGAATGGTGAGTATAACCGGAGATGTAATATCATTATGTTATACAAGATTGAGACTGTGTTAGCTTATAAACTCATATTCAGAATAATTTATCAAGTATTATTAGAGAACTTACCTATGAATTCGCAACATCTTATAAGACTCAAAAAAGGATACTAAATACTTTTCAAAAACTTGTACGTTTCTAAACATCTTATACAATATTATTTTGACATATTTACAGATTTGGCCAAACACTCTCCATAAAGAACAATTTATTACCACCCCCCCCCCCCCCCCCGCCCTTCCCCACACTCCACCCCAACTCTCTCTCTCTCTCTCTCTCTCTCTCTCTCTCTCTCTCTCTCTCTCCTTTGTTACTTATTTTTCCCTATCACATCACCATATTATATGCAGATTAGGAAAAAAAAAAAGAATCTCCCTTCCATGTAATGCTTTCAATTAACCCATTCATCTTTTCATAAAATGAATCATCAGATTAAGCCACCAATCTTTATCGTATACATTTTAGCTTTTTATATCACTTTTCATTTATCTTTTCAACAATCTTTAGCTCAAGATTGTGTACTAGACATGTCAATCCCATCATCCTGGAACACTAATGATTCAAACATTGTAAAAGGAAACTGGAATGGATTTCTGAAGACTAACAGCTGCGTACCGCCATTTGAACAATATTTATACGCGCTCGCCAAGAAATCGAACGAGACGGGCAAGCATATATTCTTGACCACCACAGAGCAAAATGATTGTTTTACACTAAGCACAACCATTAGAGATGTAATTTTCAGCTGTGGCATTGAGAGGCTAAGTAGTGGAAATGGAGGCTGCTCTGATTATTCTGTCACGGATGTCGTCACAAAGCTGGGAAGTGAGTTGAAGAGTTTACATGAAAATTGCAGGAATTCGGGCTCGAATAGTTGCAAACCCTGTTTAGAAAAGTGGGATCAGATGGCTAATGCTACCAACGGTTCAATCAGAGAAGAAGATGAAATCTGCCGGTTCTCGGTTCTTGTTACTTTGACAAGCACAAGGATTGGTGATGTGGGGTGGATTAAGTCCATCTATACATGTCTTGGAAATGGAATTGATTCCACAAGTAAGTAAGTAAAATAATTTTGTAATATTATCTGTTTCTTGTGTGATCTTTTGTAAATGATTACTTGTTTGGTGGTTTCAGGACAGTGTATATTATTAGTCTTGTGAATGAACGAAAAATCTGTTATTTTTTGCAGATGATCAGACAAGAGAAGGAAAGAAGATTAAATTCATCACAGGTATCCAGAATCTTGTTTGTAAAGAAGAGCCAATTACACAGAATTTACCACTTAAATTCAAAATTACAAATAGCCCCCTTTGATTGTTGAAATTTGATCAAAACCGCCAAAGTTTGTTCAACAGATTTGAATGCCATCATAAATATTTTCTAGATAAATTAAGAAGGTTCATTCAAATTTAAATATTGGGATTATTAGGTATGTGTGATGCATGACAGAGGAAAGTGCTGTAAGATGGACATTATAAATCATAAGGGAAGTATGTGTAAATTTTGAAATCAAGAGAGGAACTTTGTGTAATTACACATAGTTACGGCAAAGGATATAGTAATTATTTCCGAAATCAATCTTGTATCCTCTACTTTAAACAAGAAGTGGTGTTCATTACAGGTCTTGAAGTCCTGATGGGTGGTGTGGGGTGCATTTCATTAACAGCAGCTCTAGTGTGGTTTTTTTTGTTCAAGAGACCAACCAAAACAGAGAAACCTCCAAAAGGAGTGGATGGTAAAATATGAAAAAACCCGTAAAACTTTTGGTTTGATGATGAAATGTAGTACTATTGTGAGGACTCATTCGTTTTATTTCTTGTTTAATCCGACTTGGCAGCCCGTGATGACTCGTTTTCTGAGGAATCAAGCAGTGTCAAGATCTCTGTTAAAGAAGTTTATTTGGCCACAAACAATCTCAGTGAATCGAACTTCATCGGCCAAGGTGTAGCAGGTAAAGAGGAAAATTAACCAATAATGTTCATTAGGATTGTTGGCAAGGCCTTTTGGAAAGAATTTAGAAAAATTTGGAAAGAGTGATTATTAGTAAAAGTTGGGAGTGTTCGAAAATAGAGTCTACTAAAATGTTGCTACTTGCTAAAAGTTTAAAAGTAATACCTAATAGCTACTTATACCAACACAGCCTGAGATTTGGTGTGAGTTTATGCGGACCCACTGAGGTTGTGTGATTATAGAATGCACCCCTGCCATTAACTTTTACCTTCCAATTAAACCTCCCGTGGTTTCCATAATTACAGAAACCACCCCTTCCATGATGAATGAACCTGGCTATGTAAAAACACATGTAAACTGCTATAGTTCCCTTCAGTTACTAATCAAAACAATTTGAAAAGTCTTATCTATGAACCTTGAAATATTGTGGTTTATTCTCCAGGGAAAGTATACAAGGGCATTCTGTCAAATGGTCAGCCCATTGCAGTGAAGCAAATTATAAATGACGGGCACATGGAATCGTTTGTTAGAGAAGTTACAAGCCTATCGCACGTCAAACATCCCAATCTTGTTGAACTATTAGGCCATTGTGATGGAGAAGATGAGAGCTTTCTGGTTTACGAACTCTGTGGCAATGGAAACCTATCAGAGTGGCTATTCGGTACGTATGTATTTAGGACTATTCAGTTAATTAACTACTTTCTTTTCCAGATTGAAGTTGTAACATTATTGTTTGTGAAATACAAACAGGTAAAAATAAGTTCCTAAGTTGGATCCAAAGACTGGAGATTGCAATCGACTGTGCTAAAGGCCTCCGGTTTCTCCATACATATCCCAAAGGTTGCATTGTCCACCGGGACATTAAGGTAGATATATATACAACTTCTATATATTTGCCTTGATTTTTTGAGTTGTCTTACAAGATTTTAGAGTTGGAAAGCTAGTTCTGTGCTCTGATTCACAAGAAAACTTTAACTTTTTTGCAGCCTGCAAATATCCTTTTAGGCACTAGCTTTGAAGCCAAACTATCCGACTTTGGATTATCAAAAGTCATCTGCAATATGGGACTTTCATATGTGAGCTCTGAGGTACGAGGTACATTTGGTTATGTTGATCCTGAGTACCAAAAGAACCACCGTGTCCACTCTTCAACCGATGTTTATAGCTTTGGAGTGGTGCTTCTACAACTCTTATCCGGGCAGAGGGTTATTAATATGGAAGTCACCAGACCGATGCCTTTGAGTAAAATGGTAATAAATTTATCAAAATTATTATTATCAACCTTGAAGTTTGCTTCCGTCTTACAAATAGCACTCATTAGTTGTTCAAATTACAAAAAACCCCTTTATTTGTTAGTGTTAGAAGGTAATTGTAATTTCGTACACTAAGAAAAATGGAGTATTTAAACTGTGATTTTATTTATATGACAATTTTTGCAGGCTAAGAATCTGGTAAAGGGAGGGGATCTAACAGAATTTGCTGATCCGAAACTTAACGGAGAGTATTCAGTTGAGGCTTTTGAAACGATATTTAGGCTAGCGTTATTGTGTACCGGGCTTAGGCAACAACGTCCATCCATGGAAAAAGTCGTCGGATTGCTCGAGAAAGCCCATCATGTTTCGTCATCATTGTCGCTTGATACTTCATTTCAGTCGATGCAAACACCAGATTTTGTCTGAGAATGACATTGACAACACCATTTTGAAGGCCAACGTTGTTAATGTGCTATTCTTATATAACAAGTGCTATTTGTTTTTAAGGAGAGTGATTATAGAAGAGTTTTGTAACAAAGAAGCCTCGTGGGATCCCATATGGAGGGAATTATACTGTACTAGAATCCAAGCTAGTATGAAGATTACGTTTTGGGATAATTACACTTAAACCCCTTAAAGTTTGGCGTAAATACACTTAGACCCCAAGAAGTTTGCATAATTACAGGAACCACTTCTGCTGTCAACTTTTGCTCTATAGTTAAGACCCCCGAAAAGTTGGCGTTAGGGGCAGTTTGTATAATTATGCAAACTTTAGGGAATTTAAGACCTCAAGGAGTATAAGTGCAATAATCCCTTCCTCTTTTAGTTTTTAACAGCCTATGAATGATGATCACTCTGCTGATGCTAATAGAACAGAGAAGCTGGAATTGAAGTGATGGGGACAATTTAAGTCAGATGAGGAGAGACTTAGATTTTTCAAGTATTTAATAAATTCTTATTTGATCCAAATGTTTGGCATGTTCTTAATCTAAAATGAAACAAAGAATGTAATAACACAATTTGGAATAAACGATGAAAACTTAGTTAGATGTGACATCCTTCAACTCCAAGTCTTTTTTTAACACATTGTAACGTCTTTTGTTGCACATACCAATGGCAACACATGTACATATAAAAAGTTGTGATATGAAATGAGAAATAGTTATTATATGGAAAACAATCTGAAAATCCTCTTCTCATATCATAATCATTTAATTTATTTGAGCATATGTCATGTATTACCTTTCGAAATACAGAATTTTTGTGAGAAAAAAAAAACAAAATATTAACCAGTCAACAAATAACTCTTTTAGTGATAATAATAGAACAAACTAATATTAGAGTCTTAAATTTGTGTAGTAGAGTCAAATTCGTGATGATTATTTCTTCGCGTAAATAAATAAGAATCTGTTAGGATTTTATTTTCCACATAAATTTTGAACTAAGCAGAACAAGATTTTAGAGGTGTTTGCAAACGTACTTGTTTTTGGAGAAGTAGAAATTGAAAAAAGGTTGAGTGATAAAAATTGTTAGAAACTAACAAAAATGAATAGCGTTTTGAAGGAAAAAGTGAAAAGTAGTAATTAAATTTTAAAGAAGTAACTAGAAGCTGGAAAAAATAACTTTAATTGTTTTTTTCGGTTTCTAGTTATGTTAATTTTTTTTTTCAATAGAAATAGGAAAAAAAAACACCTCACAATCTGTTGGGTTCTTCCCCTCCCCCCCCCCCCCACCCCCACCCCCTGATTATTATTATTATTATTATTTGCAACCGAAGCTGGGTTCATTCCTCTAAGCAGCTCTGGCCAGTTTGGTGGCCCAACAGATAGATGATCATCACACGTTTAGCTTCGAAATTTTACACTTGATTCAAATTCTAAAAGGTGCAATACTTTTGTTCTGTCAAATATTTGATAACTTGAGTGTGTTACACTCAGCTTATCTGACATTTAAAATCTTATGGAGTCCAAGAAACGAATTTTGTAACTTGCTTAAAATCAAATTTGAATATCTACCCCTTCACATGCGCTTCTGACATTTGTGATCGCATGGAAGAAATTTAGTAGGGTTTTATTTGAGGCTCTTCTTTGGATGCTAGAAAAATGCATTTGATTGGTTTGCAAAACTTTGTTTGCCTAAACATTTGCGTAGTCTTCACATCATGCGGCTGAACTTTAGGGTGTCTTACAATGTTTTGAAAATCCGACCGGACACTGAACCGGCAGCCTTACTGGTCACCAGTTCGATCATCGATTCAAGCGGTGTGACGTCATAAATATATAATAATTATTAAATTAACTTTTTATATAAAAAAATCATAAATACATAAAAAAAAATTTAGAGAAAACCCAATAATAATAATAATAAAATCAAACTAGAAATTTACCTTACTATTTAATAAAAATCCAACTCCATTAAAATTGTTAACATTCAAACATTCAAGCATATTTACAATGAGTACATAATATATATATATATATTCAAATACACGAAATACAAGTCCATTATACAAAATAAATTACAACAAATCAAGGTTGTTGCATATAATAAAAAGACTCCATATAATAAAAATAAAAATTACAAAAATAGAAACCAAAAATTGAAAAAATAACAGAAAAAGAAAAGAAAACTTACCACTTACCAGGTTGTTGCAGATGACAGCGGAAAGGTGAGGCAAGGCACGGCGGAGAGGCGAGGTGAGGCGATGGATGGCGGAGAGCTAAGGCACGGTGCGGCAAACACATACCAGTGGCCTCGAAAGACGGCGGAGAGGAGAGGCGAGGCGCGGCGTGGTGCAGCGGACAGTAGCTGGGGTTCGAAAGTGGAAAAACAAAGAAGTAGAAACGTGATAGCTGTTGTTCTGTTGTTTTGTTCACTGTTCAGAAACGTGGAAAACAAAGAAGAAAAATTTAGGGTTTAATCAGGGGAAAAAAAAATTTGGCTCACACCGGTTTTTTCCAGTTCGCGGCGGATTGAGTCAATGCCAATTTTGGAAGTTGGTTCGGACCGGACCAGGCGCCGGTCACCGGTCGGACCGACCGGTCCAGTCCGATTTTGAAAACATTGCTGTCTACCACGGACTTAAATAAGGTTTGGAGATTTTGCTTTTTCTTTTTTATTTTTTTATTTTTTTTATACAATCAACTTGGGACCCTTATAAATGTAACCGGAACGGCACACACTCACCCAAAGAAGAAGGAGAGATGACAAGAGAATTTGAATTCAAGACCTCAATATTGCTAATTTGAACTTCTACCACTGGACTATAACCCAAATGATAATTTTGGAGAAAAATTGACGTAAAGCTCATGTTCAAATAGACAATAAAAGTGTCTTTAATGCTACCAACAAGGCTCGTTCATATCCGGCTGCTCATTTGGATTAATTAGGCGTATCAGGTCTTTTAGAAGTTTCCAATACACTCATCTACCATGAAGCGAATGCAGTTGTAGATGGTGTGGCTAATCTTCTTTTTGGTGATTTTGTGACCTTTACCAGGCTTCGTGTTGTTAGGGATGGCAATGAATCCGGGCTTGATTGGGGCCCGATCCTAGCCTCGGCCTATTAAGGTTGGATTTAAGTGAACTAAACGGGTTTTGGTTGTGTCTCAGGTCCCAAAATTAAAAATTCGGACCTAACATGTTAAAACTTTTATATATACATACTAACATAAACATTTATATGATGTATACTAATAATTCATATATAAATGCATATATAGTCACTTATAGAAATAAGTATGACTTTCAGACATGTTAAACAATATACTATTTTAGTAATTAAATTATGCTTTCAATATATATAAAATTAAATATGTATGTGTTCAAAATTTTTAACTTTTTAAAAATTCAAATAAGATCAATAAAATTATAAGGAATTAGTTTTTTTGTAATGCTATCACTTCTTTTCCATTTTTGGAAAGTTATAGTGATACTATTTTTTTTAAAAGAAGTTATTTTTAAAAAAAATTTAAAATATAAAACGAAACTAAAGGGTCTAATAACGGGTCTAACCCATTGAGTTCGAATTTGGGATGGGTTTGGGTCAGGTCTCGGGTTTGGTCAAACCCAACCCGTTGCCATCCTTATGCATTGTCTAATTTTGTATTGTTTAGTTGATTTTGCTTCTTTCAAAGGAAAAAAAAAGAAAAAAAATCGATATTTCAATAATACCTCAATCATAATCTAGTTGATTTTAATAATTATGGAAATTTACTTTACTTTGTAATTTAATATTATATGGCAGCACGCTTCAACTATTCTCTTTTTATTCTTTTTTCTTGGAAAAAAAAATCAATTGGGATAATTTGTTTTCGACAGAAGAGAGCACGTCTTTTTAAAAAATCAAAATGATCATCCCATGTTTACACACGATCACTAATAAAACCTCATAATCGCTGCATTACTTTTATTAATCTGCATGCAAACTATAAGTTTTACATCAAAATATATATTTGTATGCTTATGAGTTTTTTTTTTTGATTAAAATGAATATTTATCATATTATTTTAATCGATTATGGAAAGGCCTCGGGTCAAGTAATTAATGTGGATAAGTCAACAGTGGTCTTCAACAAGAATGTAGAATAGGCTCGTCAAGAGATCTTGGCAAATGAGGGACAACTGAAAATTGGGCAAAGATTTGTAACTTATCTGGGGTTGCTAGCAAAAGTGGGCAGAAGTAGAAAAGAGGTATTTTTGTCAATAAGAGAGCGCATCTGGAAGCGTATTTATGGTTGGCATGAGAAGACTTTGTCACAAGCAGGAAAGGAGGTGCTGAATAAATCAATCTTGCAATCTATTCCAACATATTCCATGTCTTGTTTCCGCCTCCCTAATGGTTTTCTAAAGGATATTGAGGCCCTGCTATTGAACTTTTGGTGGCACAATAAGGAGACTCAAAAGATGCATTGGGTAGTGTGGACCAAGCTATGCGTTCGTAACGAAGATGGTGGATTGGGTTTTCGAAGCTTTCGAACCTTCAATGATGCTTTATTGGCAAGACAACTATGGCGCATCATTACCAGATCAAAGACGTTACTTAGTCGGGTCTTGAGTGCTAAATATGGGGGGTCGAATTCGATGAGAGATATGAAACTAGTGGGACATCCTTCAGCTACATGGAGAGGAATCATGTCCGTACGAAGGATACTTGAGGTTGGAATTCGATGGCGAGTAGGATCAGGATGCAATGTCCACATTTGGGACAACAAGTGGGTACCTCGGCTCACTTCTTTCAGAATCATCTTGCCTTCCACTAGCCACGTTGAAGGTAATGTTGTTGCAAGTTTGATCGATCCAGTTTTGGGACAATGGAATGGGTTACTGATCAGGGATAATTTCTTGCCTTTGGATGCGAAACAAATCCTGGCGATTCCTCTAGGGTCTCCAGCCAACGAGATTTACAAGTGTGGCACTGTGCACGGAATGGAATGTATTCGGTGAGAAGTGCGTACCACTTAGCCAACTCAATTGATTTGCTTCATCAACTGAGGGCACATACCAGTAGGGAGTCTTGGGCTTCTGTGTGGTTTGCTGGGATTCCTAATAGAGTCAAAATCATGATATGGTGTATCAGTAAAGATATTATTCCAACAACCACTAATCTGGTGCAGAGGAAATTTCATGTTTATAGCGGCTGCTATGCTTACACGTTTGAAGTGGCGAATTCTCACCATGTGTTCCTATCATACTCGTGATAAGCTTAAAACGTATACACTTTTATATACATATTTTTTGTGTTTTTCATTGATTTTTATTAGAGTTTTAAAGTTTTAATGATGAAATTTGTGTTTTACTTAATAAAATCTTAATTCGGTCAATTTAAAGTATTTTTACACTCTTAAAACACAAATTTTCCAAGATTTTGATACCCGTATCCACATACAAGCATTTCGTGACGTTATGACAGGAAATCGGGGTCAAAAATGACAATAAAACACAAGAGCACGCACCGAAACAGCGTGACCCATTTTGACATGCACAAGGCCATTTTGATGGTACAGAAAGCTTCAAAATAATGCGAAACAAAACGGCTTAGGCCATGTGCAGGTGGCCGTTTGGATTGACCAAGCCATTTTTAGTTGCGCTCTGTACAAGAAAACTTGTCTTCTATTAGGATTCTGACTACATTCACCCCCACCACTATTTAAGGACGTTTTGTGTACGGTTTCAGGGGACTTTTGGCTGATTTTTCAAGAGGAGTTCAAGGACGAAAGCTCATAAAGGGTGACAATTCAAGTGCCTCGTTCCTCTATCCCTCAAGATTATCACCTCAAGCCTAGTTTGCTTTTATGCTTTCTTTTAGTTTTATCATATTTTTGTTTTGTTTTACTTTTGCTATGTCTAGCTAATTAAAGTATAGGGTTCTAGACTAGTCGTTGATGAAACCCTTGTAATTTTCGTTGAACCCCTTTGATTTTAATTTTACATACTCCTTATCTATATTCAAGGTTTTTATTACTTGTGAAATTTTGGACAATCTTTACAAGCTTTGAGATTTTATATTTGACTACGAAAGGGTGTGTATAAAATCTGACTATTTATGTTATAGACATAAGAAACACATAGGTTAGAAATAATCGTGCTCTTGTGCTATCGGTTAGATTAATTAACGAGGATTTTTTAACTAACACAACTCTTGTGCACAATGGATCAAGGGATCTGTACGTGATCATGAAAGTAGACACATAGCATTCCTTGGTACATTTGTTTTACTTTCGAAAGGAGATTACAAATATTTTTGTGAGTTGGTTAGTGGGAAGGTAAATTAATTAAAATCAATGGGGGTTTAATTGATTACAAGGGGGATTCAATAGACGATGTCTAGGCCCTAACTTGTTTTTAGTGATTTCTTTACTTTTATTTAGTTGCTTGTTTTTGTTTCATAATATCTCCAATCACTTTTCGATGCTTAAACAATACAGAATTTATAAGGTTGGTGCTTGGTAGTCCATTCCCAGCGGGAACGATTCTTTACTTTCACTCTATTACTTGAGCGACCCGTACGCTTGCAGAAAAATCACAACAAATTTTTGGCACCGATGCCGAGGAGCGGTGATTACCAATATTAAATGAGTTTTAGTATCTATTGATTTAAGCACACTTATTTCTTTTTACTTTTAATCTTTCTTGTATTTTATTTTTAGTTCATACATGTTGTTTTTCTTAGTTCAGGCATATGCGTATACCAAGATCTTGAAGGTCTCGAAGTGTCTATTTGGTGTTGTTTGATCATGAGATAGAAAGAACTTTCCTCTAACTTCGTCGTGAGCAAAGAAAGTGAGAGTTAGAACAAGCACTAGTTTTTCCAACGGCAGATATGGCTCAACAAAATAATCGGATATTACGGGACTATACACTACTTGATGCCACGGGGATTCAAGGGAGCATCGCCATGCCAACTATTGATGCCAACAATTTTGAGATCAAGCCAACAATCATCGATCAACAATGTACAACAACACAAATTTGGAGGAGGAGCAACGGAGGATCCTAACTCACACCTGTCTCACTTTCTGGCAATCTATGCAAATTTTAAGACTAATGGTGTCTCTAGTAATGCCATTCATCTTCTTCTCTTTCCTTTTTCATTGAGAGATCAGGCCAAGGATTGGTTAGGTTCTTTACCACCAAATTTTATCTCCATATGGGACGAGCTTTCCAAGGCCTTTTTGGTGAAGTATTTTTCACCTCAGAAAATTTCTGCAATCCGTGAGGAATTGATAGCCTTCCGACAACAGGACTAAGAGTCCCTAAGTGAGGCTTGGAAACGCTTTAAGGAGTTACAGAGGAAGTGCCCTAATCATGGTTTGCTGGATTGGTTGCTTGTGCAAAGATTCTATAATGGTTTGGCAGAATCCCTTCAAATCATGATCGATACATCCACATGAGGCACTTTGATGTCCAAATTCATTGAAGTCGCATGTCAATTTATTGAGAAGATAGCGGCTAATGATTACTAATGAGGAACAAGTAGGGCAACCCTTTTTTTTTGTACAGGCTCCAAAGGTTATAGGAATGCTAGAGTTAGATACCGTATCGTTCATTAATTCTAAATGTGATGTGTTATTTCAAAGATTCTATTAACTATCAGTTAACGCGGTGTCTAACCCTCATTTGAGTTGTGGTGTTTGTGACGGTCCTCACAACATGAATAAGTGTCCAAGGCAGATAGATCAATTCCCTCCAGAATGTGTTCAACACATAAATCATAGGACCCAAAACAACCTCTATGCACCCACATATAGCCCGGGATGGAGAAATCATCCCAAATTTTCTTGGGAGGGTAATCAAAACAGTCAAAACCAGCAATTTGGGCAGCCTCAGCAAACCTTTCAATCCAAACCTCCAAGTTTTTCCTCACACCCACCTTAACCTTTACAACCTGAACCCAAATCTTCTTTGGAAGCCACCCTTGAAAAATTCATGCAATCTACCATGAACCAATTTGATAAGATTGAGCATCAATTGAAAACTTTTGATAAGATTACGAGTGCCGAACCTGCACAGGCTGTTTGGAAGCGCCCTTCGGAAGGCACAATTAAACTCAACTTCGATGGTGGGTGTTCGGGGGCAAGATAAATCGATTGGCATCGGCGTTGTCGCTAGGGATTGGTAAGGAAACTACATCGCTTGGATGTGGAAACGGCTTCGTATTCCAGGTGATGCGTTACATGCTGAGGTATTGGCAGCTAGGGTGGCATTTCGTTTGGCAAAATCATCTGGTTGGCTGCAAGTGATCATAGAAGGAGACTGCTCCGTCCTCATAAGGGCTTTAAATAGCAAGCAAATAGACCTTTCTCACATTGGAAACATAGTACAGGATACTAAATATTATTGTTCTAGTTTTAATTCCATTGCCTTTTTGCTTATTCTTCGTGTAGGAAATATCGCGGTTTATAGATTGGCTCGTCACTCAACGATTGAGGACACTATTTCAATGGGTGTTCCAGACTTCATTTAAAATGTAATTGAGACGAAAGCCTCCTCCTTTCATGATATATGGAATCATGAGTTCTTTTAAAAAAAAAAAGAAAAGAAAAGAACATATATCAATTTAAGTTAATGGAAGTATATATGGTAATTCATCTTTATTTAGAAGTCTAAAATTGTCTTCCATTTAGATAGTAAATTACTTAATTATAAGTTAAGATGATAAATAGAATTCTTATTTGAGTTAAAATCATTCATTAATTTTTTTAAAAAATAATTCAAACTTGATTTTAGAGTATAAATTATTCTAAATACTTTGGGAACAATCTATAGATACAAAAAATTTCTTCCATTTAAATAGTAAATAACTTAATTATAAGTTAAGATGATAAATAGAATTCTTATTAGAGTCAAAATCATTCATTAATTTTTCAAAAAATAATTCAAAATTGATTTTAGAGTATAAATAATTCAAAATCTATAGATACACATTTAATTCAGGGAAATAAATGTTATATTTATTAGTTTGGGGGTGAAAAGTACACATAGCCCTTCATTTCCTGTTTCTCTTTCCCTCAGGTAGAAATTTTTTAGTCAATGTTATTCTATGATGCACGGATATGTCCAAAAATGATCCCATGCAGTGTCGAACACGGACACGACTCCGACACAACCCCGACACATGCCCGACACGGCAAAGACATGTCCGAAAATTAAAAAAAAAAGAAAAAAATCCGACACGGTGTCGGACACGGCTGTGGCTTTTTTAATATATTACAAAGTTTAAATGAGATCTTTTTTTAAAATTTTAAAAAATTTAGTTGAAACATTGAAAATAACAAATAATTTTTTTGATCTTTAAATCTTATAACCCAATTAAGAGGTGTTTGTTTTAATGATGAATATTATTATTTATTTATCACATACTTTAATTTAATAAATTATAAATATATAATATAATATAAAATATTTTTAAATAACCGTGTTAGAGCCGTATCGTGTCCTAAAATTTTAAACTTTTTTGTATCGTCGTATCCGTGTCCCTGTGTCCATGCATCATAGGTGTTATTAGATCATTTGTCCTGCAAAATAAAAAGAAAAACGTTTTTTTTGCAAAATTAACCCAAAAGGGTATTTTGTTTAAAAATTTGACACGAAATAAAATTACTTGAAGATATTGACATAACTCGCCATTTTACATGGCGATTTTAATAAAATAATAATAAAAATAATAATAATACATTATTTTTGACGGCGGAAAAAAAATATTAATAAAATAATTAAAATCGCCATTGTCATCGGCGAGTATTGAAATTCCAAAAAAAAATATATATGTATATAAAACTCACCGTCACCGACGGTGAGTTTAAAGAAAAAAAAAATTTAAATTAAATTCGCCGTTGTCATAGGCGAGTTTTAAATTTCAGAAAAAAAAAGGAAAAATAAAAATCTCTCCAACAGCGTTGGCGAGATTAGTCAGCCTTTTTGCTTCATTCGTTGTAGAAGTCGCCATGACAGTTGGTGACTTCTACAACGATAAATTTTTTTTTGTTGGTATAAATATCTGAATTTGCATTCATTTTTTTCATCCGTCCCCAAATATCATCAACTCTATCTTAATATTCTTCTCTCTCAGTCTTTCTTGGTTTTGTACAATTTTTTCTCGCTCTCTCAACAAATTAATTTTTTTCAATATTTTTGTAATTTTTTACAGGTATATTTTCATCTGATTTGTTATAAATAAGATGGATTATACCGGTATTGCTATATATTATGGAGGCCACATAAATCATTCGAATTACGCTGTTTCGTATGATCGACCACCAGTAGGAGTAAACTGGATCAGTCGATCCACAACATTTTCCGATGTTGTGGACATAGTCTACAACACAACAGGCGCAGATCGAAATCATTTGAATATCAAATTATTCGGTACATACTTTCTCTGCAGGGATCCTCCAATGAAAAATATTATGGCGATAAATGATGATTCAACATTGTCTTTCTTTACCAATCCGCAGGCAAAACTTGAAGTTTTGCAACTGTTTGTTGGAACAGAACCAGTCGATCCAACTACTACATTAGATGCGCAACGACAACAACCAAGTGGGAATTATATGCCACTTGTCACGGAAGGTCTTCGAAACTTCAACTTAAATGAGTTTCCAATAGATGTTAGCGAGTCGGTGGATCCAACATTTAATATGTATCTCGGGCATAGTAAATTATACTGGAACTTCCGTGTACCCTGATGAAGGTCCGTCAAATCAATGTGGGTCGTCCGAGCGTGATCCGCCACCGGAAAATGATTCCCTCGAGATCATTATGCAGATAACTTTCGCGATGAGGACAGTGATGACGAAATTAATGATAAGGAGAACGATGAGATTGAAGCTGTAGCTGAGCTAGCAACCGAGAATTTGGAACACGAAACGTCCCCACCGCCCCCTACAATTCCCACGAAGGAGACACAAGTCTAGCCAAGAATGCCTTTTGGAGCAACGGCGCCGCATCTTCATGAAATTCTGCCATTCTATTTGAACACGGGATCGGATATTCCTGCAGATTCCATAGACTTGCCTAAATGTCCAGCCAGATACTACGATCCGACGAAGGGAAAGCTTGCACTAGGCATAGTGTTTAAAAACAAATGTCATGTAATGGTCGTTGTGAAGGAGTATCACATCCAATGGACCCGGAGAGAGTTCACCGTTTGTCGTAGATGTTCGCAGTTTTGGATAGTGTCTTGTAAGCGCGGAGCTGAAACTGGATGTCCTTTTTGGATGCGCACATCGTTAAAAAAGAATAAAGCATATTGGAGAATAAGTGTGTACCACGGCGACCACACATGCTTTGTACCAGGTAGGTCTACTGATCATTCAAACCTTGATACAAATTTTATTGTCGGTTTGTTGGTAAGACATGTTAGGAAAAACTTTGATTATGCTGTTAAAAGTGTCACCGGGTTAGTGGAAGATAAATATAAGTACACTATATCTTACGCGAAGGCATACCATGGTCTCCGACGTGCACGACAAATTGTGTACGGCACTTAGAAAACCTCAGTTACGAAGCTTCCGAGATACATGGCAGCACTACAGAAATGGAACTCAGGTATTATGTAATTATAAACACATCACACTTAACTTCGTTACATTGTTTGTTTGACAAAAAATTAAAATATTATTGTGCGTATTTTTAGGTACAATTGTCGAGTGGGTACACCATCTGCATGGAGCCCGTGTGGCAAGAAAACATATGATACAGTATGTCTTTTGGGCTTTTAAGCCTTGTGTAGATGGATTTACACATTGTCGACCGCTAATTAGTGTGGATGGTATTCATCTATACACGAAGTACAAGCACAAACTCCTAGTAGCTACTGCGATGGATGGAAACTAACAAATTCTCCCATTAGCGCACGCGTTAGTCGATGATGAGAACTTAGCATCTTTGACTTGGTTCCTAGATTCGCTAAGTAGATATTTTGTACTAGGAGATCGATCAGTTTGTCTCTTGTCGGATAGGCACCATACAATCATTGGCGCCGCACAACGTATTAGTGCGTTCAGTGAGCCTTTTGGTTGCCACCGATTTTGTTTGAGGCACGTTTGCTCTAACCTGAACGCTAAATTTAAAAACGTACAATTGAAGGATTTAGCATTCAAGGCCGGTAATGCTCAAGAGATACGAAAGTTTGAGCATTGGATGACGCAGCTCAAAGGAATCAATGAGGGTGCGTTTAATTATTTGGATCGAATTGATAAAGTCAAATGGACTGCGGCCTATGACGGTAGGAAACGTTGCGGTATCATGACCACAAATATGTCGGAATGCATCAATGGCGTGTTAAAAGGTGGACGTCGTCTTCCAATTACAGCGTTGGTAGAATTGAGCTTTGTTCGGATTGCTTCTTTCTTTATGACAAGAGTTGCAAAGGGCCATCACTGGAGACATGAAAATAAGGCTTGGGCTGAGTACGCTTTCAAGGTATTCCAGAACGAGGTTCACAAATCCGAATGACACGTTGTCGACAGAATTGACTACGCAGACCAAGCAGCGGACGCCCTGACACCGTTATGTAATGGCCGTGGCAATACGAAGCATGTAGTAAAATTAAGAACAAGAGAATGTTCATGCAGGAAATGACGTAGGACAGGAATACGTTGCTCACACGCTGTGCAAGTGGCAAGAATATTTGGGCAATTTCTATCGGAGTACATGTGCTGGTATTACAAAATTAACCATTATTTGAGTACGTACACGGGTCAATTCTTTCCGTTATGGGGTGAGCATTATTGGCCGGATGCTTCGTTCGAGTTAGTACATAATCCTCAGTTACGCGTCAGAAGGAGACAGGGAAGGGATACAACAACCTGTATCCCTAATGAGATGGATTGGGCACAACCGCGTGCGCGGCAACAATATACAAGTCAAACAGATGAACCTAGCTCTTCTCGACGATGTAATCGAATGTAGAAGTTATTTGCTTGTAATGTGAATAGATAATTCTGTCAAATAAAATACAGTTTGTACTAACACATTTATTAAACACATTTTGCAAATATACACAATACTACATTAACATATTGCAAATAAACATAACACTATTACAAATGTGCTAAAAGACTATGCCATCCTATGACCTCCGGTGCCGCATCGTGGAGGATTCCTTTGTCTTCTCGGTCTTCCTTGATGTTGTTCGTGACGCACATCTTGTCTGCCATAAGCAAGGACAAAAAAATTAAAAATATTATAACCACTTTTACTACCTTGCACCATAAGGGGCCCGACGTAATACATAACCATGATTCAGTACAATTGGCCCAAGCGTCTCGGCGAATTCAAAAGTCACTATTTGCAGATACAAAAAATGTATATATATATATATATATATAGATATATATATATGTGTAAATTAGTATTAAGTATGTCATTTCACGAAAAAAAAAATTCCGTCACAATTCCCACAATTTTTGTAACTTACAAAAAAAAAAATCTCCAATGTATTCGCACCACAAAAAAAACTTACAAATTTTTCGTGAAAAAAACCACAAAAAACCAACACCATTTTCGTATCTATACAAAAACCAATAATTTTCACAATTCTCGCACCCAAAAAAAAATACACGATTTTCACAACTAAAAAAAACCTCACATTTTTGGCAATTTTCGCTCCCAAAAAAAATTCTACACAACTTTCGCAAAAAATAAAATTGTGCATAATTTTCACAAGAAAGAAAAAAGAAAAGGCCCAACCTTCATAATTTCACATTTTTTTAATCGTATTCATCACGATATTACTCAAATAACATATCTAATAAATATATTTAACACAAACAACATACTAACAAAAATTTCATATATTATGCCAAATAATAATAATTTCAAATATATTATGCCAAATAATAACAAAAATTTCATATATTATGCCAAATAATAATAATTTCAAATATATTATGCCAAATAATCATACTAACAAACAACATACTAACAAAAACACCATATATTATGCCAAATAATAACAATTTCAAATATATTATTCTAATACCTAAAATAAAACTATCTAGCAACTCAAATTAAAAAAAATAAATGAATATAATATTACCTAAAAATTTCAGGTTGAGAGTGAATAAACAAGCTCGTTTCAACTGCACTATCAATGGGGTACGAGAGAAGAAGAAAAATTATCAGGTTTGGAGAACAAATCCAAACCAACTTTTTTCAATTTTTGGATGAATGTGTGTGTAGATGGATGGAAGAGTATGAGGTTTCTCAAACCCCAACCCTCCATTTATCAGCCAACCAAAATTGGAGAAAAAAAATTTTAAAGGTGGAAGTGAGTCAAGTGACCGTTGCATGCCGCAAAGGCTGCAGCGCAGCATGCAGTGTTGACTGCAGCAACGCATGTAGCTGCATGCATGCACGCAAAATTTTTAAAAAAAAAAATTTAAACATAACTCGCCTTCAGTGACAGTGAGTTTGACCAAATTCAAAAAAAAAATATTTTATTTAAAACTCGTCGTCACTGACGGCGAGTTATAATAATATATACATATTTTTTTCTGTCAGATAAATAATTGTGGATCCATATTATTTATATTATTTTATTACAATTTGTCATTAGTGATGGCGATTTTTTCAAAAACTCGCCACCCTCCAAGATGAGTTAGGCTATTTTTTTCTAACTTTAATTTTTTGTATCAAATTTTTAAACAAGGGTTAATTTTGCAAAAAAACCAAAGAAAAAAGATACTATAGATGCAATAATTCGTCAAAAGGCCACTGCGACAAGAAATGAAAAGATGGGAACATTGTCGGTTAGTCTTCACTTTTTCACCATTTATTGCTTTCATTTGGTAAACAAATGTTTAAGTTAATTCACTTGGATTAATTTCATGAATTGAAACTTCAGAAATGAAGGATTAGACAAAAAAAATAATACAAAAACTCTATAAAATAGATTGCTATAACTAAAAATTCATTCCATCACTTTTCATTCCAAAAGGTTCAATCACGCCTAAAAAAATATAATATATATATATATATATATGCAATTTGTCCTTTATTTTTATTTTTTATTTTTACACAAAAAAAAAGAGTGAGAAAACTAATTCCTATATCTTATTAAATACCCTCCAACTCTTTTGCTTTTGGATGAGAACCTTTTCAGACGATTAGATACAATTGATTTTGGTGTTGTTTATCGTACTTTGCATTTATTTAATGGAACCTTTACAAAATTAAGCTTATGTACCACATTTGTGCCAACTCCATTATTAAACTAAAATAAGAATAAAAACTCTTTACGATCCAATCTTGCTTGCCCCGCTTTGTGGGCACTTTAATTACTCAATTAATATATCTAAGAATATGTAGTCTACTGTACAAACTTTCAAGTTTGGCAAACTTGTTCCCCCACCCCCCCACCCCCCACCCCCAAAAAAAAAAAAAAGAGGTTTGGCAAACTTGTTTATAGAGATGTCTATATGAGATGATAATAGAGTTCTATTATTTCTTCTTTTGTTGTTTCACGGTTCTATTAATTTTCACTTTACCTATTCATAAATTATCACAGCCAATGTGACTCTATAAAATAGATTGCTATAGAAACTTATTTACATTGCTAGTTGAGGCCAAATTAAAAAATATGTATATATATATATATATATATAATTTTGTTTTATTTTTGATAAAATAAGATTATGAATATTTATTAAAATTTTTGTGTTTAAAACGAATTAATCATATAACAGAAAATTAGCTTTTTTCTGTTTTTTTTTTTTTTTGTATTAAAATTCGTATTAGCTTTTTCTGGTTAAAAGAAATTAGTTGTGTAGTACTATTTTTGTGTTTAATACGAATAAATCATATAACAGAAAATGTAACTTCATATTTTCAAAATAAAACTGGGTGTCAATGCCTTGCTTGAAAATTTGCAAATTGATATGTCCTAGCGTCATAGACGTCAAGGAAAACGATCAAAGGCTTATAAAATTTAGGGAGAATGACTCCCACCTTTTTTTAAAAAATTTAGATGAAATTATCAAAAACCACTACTTACTTCAAATATTATCAATATTCTTATAATTTTTATTCTTTTATTGCTAAATTAGATGGAATTGATCAAATGCTCATATATATTGCCCCTTGATATTTTTTTCTACCTTAAAATAAAAAAAAAAGAGAGAGAATTACACTTACCTCCCCAGAGTTTAGGGAAAATTATCAATAACCTCCTCTTGTTTTGAAAATTACAAACACCCTTAAATTGTATCTCCTTATTGTTAAATAAGACGGAATTGATAAAATATTCATATAATCCCCTTAATATTTTTCTAAATTAAAATAATAAAAAAAAAGAATAAAATAAGCAAAAATTAAAATTACCGAAAATAGCCTTATCGTATTAATGGTAATTTAATCATTTTCCCACACAAACACACACTGCGAAATGAATCATTTAAACTTAATCCAATCTTAAAATTGATAACATATTCTATTTTCCAATATAACAATAAGTTCATTAATGGAAAAAGATAGGAAGGAAGATAGTCGGATGGGGCGGAATTGCCACGACTGAGGCGTGCTACTGCAGTGGTTGTTTCACCACCTCTAACCATCTTCCTTCAAACTTTTTCATATAAATGAAATCCTCGCGTCATGAGCATATCAAATCAGCATTCAATTATTGAATAAATTTTCAATAATTAATTTTATAGTGTATGTTTTTATGTGTGAAATTGCGTGTGCTTTAAAAAATTTCGAGGGTTTTGAATTTCAAAAATATTACAAAAACACATCTAAACAATTTTAGAACATACAACAAACCACCTATATAAAACAAAATCTTACAAATACACCCGAAAAGCATTTTCAGTGCACAGAAAATGTGGGGAAATTTGATTTAGGACATTTTCAAAAATCACTATAATTTTTATCGAAAAACATTATAAACCCTAACGATAGCTAACAACTGGGTTTTTTTGTTGAACGGCAAGAAATATCATAATGTGTCGGTAATTTTTTAAATAAGAAAAGACTATTGGTAATTTTACTTGAATTCGGGAAAGGTGTGTGTGCTGTTTTTTTATTAAAAAAGAAAAATGGAAACATGGCCGAGACCACTAAACCTAGCTAATGGGCAATAAGGGCGCCTTGACTAAAACGACAATTCGGTGATCATTAATACTTATGGTACCCAAATGGTGAGGAATGAGGATGGACCGCGGCGGATACCATAGTCTTACCAAATAACAGCTGTTTGAGAAACGGGACAAATTCAGGTTCAGTCGACGACCCAATAATGAATTTACGACGAATTCACGGGTAACATTTTGATTGATGTGACACCAATATATGACCTACAAAGAAAAGATGTGACGCCAATATAAAACCAAACAAATTGTCTTTAATATTAGAATAGTGAACTATAGTGAAACTGCAGTAATTTTTGGAAAAAAATATATGCCAACTAAATGACAATTATTAAAAGATGGAGTTAATTATATCTATCATCTCTCTAAAGTTATAAAATTACAGTTGATTTTTTAAAAGTTTTCAATATTCCCAATTCATATACTGAGAAATTTCAAAATTACAAATACCCTCCGATCAGCCGGTTTCCAATCATATTTTTTTGAACTTTCAATTTTACTCATATTTTTCAATTTAAAAAAAATTTGGACCAAGAACAACATGGATATTTTTGAAATTTCTTAAAAAAAATTTGATGGAGTTAGCAGAATATGATCGGGAACCGCTTGACCAAGGGGTATTTATAATTTTGAAATTCCTCAGGATATGGGTTGGTAACATTGAAAATTTTTGGAGGACCAACTGTAGTTTCGTATCTTTAGAGGGATAATAGATGTAATTAACCTTTAAAAGATGCAAATACTTATGTAAGACCGAAGCTAAACAGGAAAAAAAGAAAAGGAATTAACATATAAAAAGATGTGTTGAAACTTAGAGTCACTGTACCAAAATATAATATTAGTGACAAAATATAAAAATTATTACTAATAATTGTATTAAGTAACAATAACTTTTATTTTTTTATTAATTAAATTTCTTTAATGATAACAATTATTTTTACAATATCACTCAATGATAACAAGAATTAATATTATAATTGTCATAATCGACATTTAATGACACTCCTAATATGACAACTTGGTGATAAGAATCAATTATATTGTCGCCATATATGTATCGATAATTATAAATATTGCCACTTTAGGCATAATGTTATTAGTATTGATATTATGTAAATTATTTTCGTGACAACATAAATTATTTTGTAATTAAATAGATATAATTAGCGACTACGGAAGATGTCAACAGTTATTGTCTGTTGTGGAAATCTATTATAGAATGGGTGGCGGGCATGAGAGGCGGTCCTTTATCTTTCGGCGGATGTCGGCTAATTCAAGTTAGTTTATCTCCAACTGCATATAGTTCTTTAATGATAGATCATACATGATGATGAACGCTCCCCCAAATCCGACTTCCATATGGGTAGAAGAATCCTTGCTAAAACTAGAACGGCATGATCAAAGGCATTCATTCTTGCATAGACTATGTAATATACAAACAAATGTTGTTATGTTTTGGCATAAGTTTTTATCCCACATTGCTTAGTGAACTAAGATGGGAAGTTCCTTAATGTTATAAAAGGACTCTTTCCCTTCTTAGTTTATCATCCCAAAATTTGTACTCTCTTCTCCCAAATTAAAAGAGCAGGCTGCGTGAGTAGTGCTCGGAGACGTAGGCATAATTGGCCGAACTCCGTTATCAATTTTTCGGGTGTGTTCTTTCCTTATCTCTTTTAGTTATTCCGCATTTGATTTGTTTCTTTTCGGTATTAGTATAGTATTCAATATTTATTTATCGGGTTTATTTATAGTGTATTGTACTATTCATTTGGGTGTATTTTTCTATTCACGTGTATGGTACTATTCATGTATACACGGGTTTAGGTTGTGATAATATACTGTGCAAGTAAGTTCTGTCTAGGAGACTGGGTTTTAAGTGGGACCATTTGTGACCCCTCCAGCCTTTCCTGGGAATTTATTTGGAATGATAATTTTGTCTAAGGAGACTGCTTAGTAGTTTTTCCTGGAAATTATCGAATCAGTACAATTCACTAGTTGTAGCTTGAGTGAAAATTACCCGATTTTCCCAACAAGTGGTATCAGAGCCGAAGGTTCGTCCTAGGTCTGTTTGTAATTTTGTTTATATTGAATACTATCATTCGAGTCTGTAATGGCATCAGAAGTTCCACCAACAAATTATGTTACATCAAATATGACACAAGGGACATCGACTTCCTCGTCCTCATGGGCAAGGTTTCCAATGTCAAGTTTGAAGTTGGCGGTAGAGATATTTGACGGTACTGGCCATTTCGGCATGTGGCAAGGCGAGGTCATGGACTCCCTTTTCCAACAGGGTCTTGACATCGCCATTGAAGAAAAGAAACCAGAATACATAGAAGATAAGGATTGGAGTATCATAAATCGGTTAGCATGCGGAACAATTCGATCGTGCCTGTCCAGAGAGCAGAAGTATGCATTCAAGAATGAGACTTCTACATATAAATTGTGGAAGGCGTTGGAGGAGAAATTTCTGAAAAAGAGTGGTCAAAATAAGCTCCTTATGAAGAAGAGGTTGTTCCGGTTTGATTATCAACCAGGTACTACTATGAATAAACACATCACTTTGTTTCAACAATTAGTAGCAGACCTGTTAAATTTAGATGTAAAATTTGAAGATGAAGATTTGGCTTTGATGTTGTTGTCATCTCTTCCCGATGAATTTGAACACTTAGAAACTACTTTACTTCATGGGAAGGAGAATGTATCTTTAGATGTTGTATGTTCTGCATTGTATAGTCATGAATTGAGAAAACAAGATAAAATGAGGAACAAAGTAGCTACAGCAGATGAAGCATTAGTGGCGAGAGGTCGTCAGTAGAGCCAGTCAAAGGGGAGAAGAGGAAGATCAAAGTCGAAGAGCAGAGTTGCCAAAGATGAGTGTGCTTTCTGTCATGAGAAAGGGCACTGGAAGAAAGACTGTCCAAAGTTGAAGAATAAAGGGAAGGCTCAGCAAGATGCAAATGTTGCAGAATGCAAAAGTGATGCAGAGTCAGATGTCTCTTTGGTGGCATCACCTTCAACATCCCATCCAGACGAGTGGATTTTGGATTCCGATTGTACCTACCATATGTCTCCCATCAGGGAGTGGTTCTTCGATTTTGAAGAACGTGATGGTGGAGTTGTTTACATGGGCAATGACAATCCATGTAAAACAGCTGGGATAGGTTCAATCAAGCTGCGGAATCATGATGGATCTACAAGAGTTTTGAAAGATGTACGGTACGTTCCGAATTTGAAGAAGAATCTCATCTCTTTGGGGGCCTTAGAGTCAAAAGGCCTAGTTGTGATGATGCGAGATGGAATTCTCAAAGCAACTTCAGGAGCACTTGTGATGTTGAAAGGCGTGAGAAAGAATAATCTGTATTACTATCAAGGTAGTACAGTGGTTGGGACAGTAGCAACTGCAACTTCTAGTAGCAAGAAGGATGCAGAAGCGACAAAGCTGTGGCATATGCGTTTGGGACATGCTAGTGAAAAATCCTTGCAAATTCTTGCTAAGAAAGGATTGTTGAAAGGTACGAAGACTTGCAAATTAGAATTTTGTGAGCATTGTGTTCTGGGAAAACAAAGAAGAGTGAAATTTGGCACTGCCATCCATGATACCAAGGGTATTTTGGATTATGTGCACTCAGATGTATGGGGACCTGCCAAGACTCCATCTCTTGGAGGTAGACATTATTTTGTCACTTTTGTTGATGATTTTTCCAGAAGAGTATGGGTGTTTACTATGAAGAAGAAAGATGAAGTGCTTGGAGTTTTCCTTAAGTGGAAAGCTCAAGTAGAGAATCAGACTGGAAGAAAGATCAAAGTTCTCCGAACAGACAACGGTGGAGAATACAAGAGTGATCCTTTCCTGGAGGCATGCCAAGAGTTTGGCACAGTTCGGCACTTCACAGTCAGAAAAACACCACAACAGAATGGGGTGTCGGAGCGTATGAACAGAACACTAGTGGAGAAAGTTCGTTGTATGCTGTCTAATGCTGGGTTAGGCAGAAAGTTTTGGGCTGAGGCTGTGACATATGCTCAACATCTCGTAAATCGTTTGCCGTCATCCGCAATAGATTGCAAAACTCCTTTAGAGGTATGGTCCGGGAAACCTACAACAGATTATGATTCTTTGCATGTTTTTGGTTCTACTGCATATTATCATGTAAATGAATCAAAGTTGGATCCACGAGCAAAGAAAGCTTTGTTTATGGGCTTCAATGCTGGAGTTAAAGGATATCGCCTTTGGTGTCTAGAGGCAGAGAAGACCATCATCAGCAGGGATGTTACCTTTGATGAATCTGTCATGTTGCATAAGGTAACTCAAGAAGGAATTGATGATACTCCACAGCAGGTGGAGTGTACGCCGAAGCAGGTGGAGTTTGAACAGATAATGGTGAGCCCAGAAAAAAGCACCATTAGTGACTCTCCCATGGCAGAAGAAGAGTCAGATGAGGAAGAGGTTCCGACCCAAGAACCTCAACAGCAGCCAGATTCAATTGCTGTTAGAAGGACAAGACAAGAAATTCAGAAACCTGCTCGTTTTGTTGACATGGTAGCTTATGCACTTCCAGTTGTTGATGAAGTCCCATCCACCTTTCCAGAAGCCATCCGAAGTTCAGAAAATGGTAGATGGAAAGATGCAATGGAAGAAGAGATGCAATCTCTTGAGAAGAACAAGACATGGAAGTTGACACAGTTACCAAAAGGCAAGAAAGCAATTGGATGCAAATGGGTATTTGCAAAGAAAGAAGGATTTCCTGTCAAGAATGATGTTCGCTACAAGGCAAGATTGGTAGCTAAAGGCTATGCTCAGAAGGAGGGAGTTGATTATAATGAGGTATTTTCTCCAGTTGTTAAACATTCCTCCATTAGAATTTTGTTGGCCTTGGTAGCACAGTTGAATTTGGAGCTAGCTCAACTTGATGTGAAGACCGCGTTTCTACACGGTGACTTGAAGGAGGAAATCTATATGTCTCAGCCAGATGGATTCAAAGTTGCTGGTAAAGAAAATTGGGTTTGTAAACTTAACAAATCGTTGTACGGATTGAAGCAATCACCGAGACAATGGTACAAACGATTTGATAAGTTTATGATGGGTCAGAAGTACACAAGAAGCAAATACGATCAATGTGTGTATTTGCGCAGACTTCAAGATGGGTCCTACATCTACCTACTCTTGTACGTTGATGATATGCTGATAGCATCAAAGAGTCAAGTTGAAATTGACAAATTGAAGGCTCAGTTGAGTAAAGAGTTTGAGATGAAGGATTTGGGAGAAGCCAAAAAGATTCTCGGCATGGAGATAAGTCGGGATAGACAGAGAGGCAAGCTTTGGCTGACACAGAAGCAGTATTTGAAGAAGATATTACAACGTTTTGGTATAAATGAAGATACCAAACCTGTAAGTACTCCGCTTGCTCCTCATTTAAAGCTTAGCAGCCAGTTATCTCCAAAGACAGATGAAGAACGAGAATACATGGCGAAAGTCCCATATGCTAATGCAGTTGGAAGCTTGATGTATGCAATGGTGTGTACGAGACCCGATATTTCACAAGCAGTTGGTGTTGTGAGTAGATATATGCATGATCCTGGCAAGGATCATTGGCAAGCTGTGAAATGGATTCTACAGTATATTCAAGGTACTGTAGATGTTGGTTTAGTGTTTGAGCGGGATGAATCGCTTGGTCAATGCGTAGTTGGATATTGTGATTCTGACTATGCAGGTGACTTGGATAAGCGGCGATCTACAACTGGCTACTTGTTCACTTTAGCCAAGGCGCCAATTTGTTGGAAGTCTACTTTGCAGTCAACAGTGGCTTTGTCTACAACAGAGGCAGAGTATATGGCAGTTACAGAAGTTGTGAAGGAGGCAATTTGGCTTCAAGGATTGCTAAAAGACTTGGGAGTTGGTCAGAAACACGTTGAGGTGTATTGTGACAGTCAGAGTGCTATTCACTTAGCAAAGAACCAAGTTTTTCATGCAAGAACGAAACATATTGATGTTCGCTATCACTTTGTGCGGGAAATTCTCGAAGAAGAGGAGATACTTCTCCAAAAGATTCGGACTACGGAGAATCCTGCAGATATGATGACCAAGGTGGTGACAAAGTCAAGTTTAAACATTGTTTAGACTTGGTCAATATCCTGCATATTTGAGTTAGCGCCTGAAGGCGCAAATTGGAAGCACTACGAAGACCGTTTTTTGTTTGATTGAGAAGATTTGGATTTGGTGGGACCAGAAATTATGCCAAGGTGGAGATTTGTTATGTTTTGGCATAAATTTTTATCCCACATTGCTTAGTGAACTAAGATGGGAAGTTCCTTAATGTTATAAAAGGACTCTTTCCCTTCTTAGTTTATCATCCCAAAATTTGTACTCTCTTCTCCCAAATTAAAAGAGCAGGCTGCGTGAGTAGTGCTCGGAGACGTAGGCATAATTGGCCGAACTCCGTTATCAATTTTTCGGGTGTGTTCTTTCCTTATCTCTTTTAGTTATTCCGCATTTGATTTGTTTCTTTTCGGTATTAGTATAGTATTCAATATTTATTTGTCGGGTTTATTTATAGTGTATTGTACTATTCATTTGGGTGTATTTTTCTATTCACGTGTATGGTACTATTCATGTATACACGGGTTTAGGTTGTGATAATATACTGTGCAAGTAAGTTCTGTCTAGGAGACTGGGTTTTAAGTGGGACCATTTGTGACCCCTCCAGCCTTTCCTGGGAATTTATTTGGAATGATAATTTTGTCTAAGGAGACTGCTTAGTAGTTTTTCCTGAAAATTATCGAATCAGTACAATTCACTAGTTGTAGCTTGAGTGAAAATTACCCGATTTTCCCAACAAATGTGTCATAAACTACGTCTTCAATAACAAATAAGCAACATTTATCACACGAGGTCCCCCCCGCCCTCCTCCCTCCCTCTAACTTAAAAACCTTCGCCGATAACTTTACAAACTTGAATACCTCCTTTTTACTTTCATTCTACTTATATATATATATATACACACACACACACACACACACATACATCTTAAGAACTTTTTGAGCACTTCAAAGCTTCCAAATGTGTCTAATGAGTTTCGTTTTGCTAGGTTAATAGATCTTTCCAACATACCACAAAGAACTTCGCGTCATGCTTTGATTCTGAAAGCATGATCTTAGTTCCACATCACATGATCACAATTTCATTTCACAATCTTATATATTTCCATTTGGTGATGTGTGTAATTTACTTGATATTTATATACACGTAGTGTATAGCATCAAATTTATCTATATCCTCATTATATGTGTACTAGAATAGAAGCTAGAGATGCATTACAATCTCTTAATTGAAATTATACACTTAGAAAAGGAAATAGAGAGAAAAGAAAAAGAAAGTAAAGAATATGGATGGATTTTAACTTTTCAAGTGTTTGTTTAGATAAAAGAAAAATGAATCGAAAGAAAATGCAAAATAGTTGTATTTTGTTCATTTCATTTTCAACCCAATTTTGGATGGAAAAACAATTTAGTGGGCTACGCTAATTTTTTTTTTCCCCTTTCTTCCACTTTTCCACCTGCAGCCAAACAAAAAAAAAAAATGATTTCTTCTCTTCAATTCTCATTCCATTCATTTTCCTACCTACCAAACAAACTATTACTATGGCACCCTAGTTCGAGACGGATGGCTCTAAACTGGTCGACATACGGACAAGCTTAAAATTCTCGGATAATACTCACAAAGTATTCTATAAACCCATAACTTTTGGCGGTGCTACACTTACATTATGTTTGGTTCTAGAATTTTAGGGAGGCAAGAAAAAGAAAATAGGAAGAAAAAATATTTTTTAATATTTGGTTACTGGGGAAAAAGAAAAGAAATGGTAAGGGAAAAAAATAGAAAGAAAATATAACATAAATCGAGAAAAAATATTTTCCTTCCAATTAGGTGAGGAAAATAAAGAAAAAGCTATGTTACTCTCTCTAGTTCTCTTTCATTTTTCAAGCTCTCATCTTATTTTTATTGTTCAAACTAATTGATTGTTTGGATATGTTTCCTGCAAATCTTTTTTTTTTTTATGCAATCAATTGATTATTTGGATTTTTTTTGGTGTGTTTTTACATTTTCTTTTAATTTACAATAATAACCAAACAAAATTGAAGACAATTCTCTAGAAAAATCATTTTCCTTATTGTTTTCTTCAACAACCAAACAAAATAGAGAATTTTAAAATTATTGTAGTTTCCTGTCATTTCCGTAACATTTTCCTTTTCTCCTAAAATCTTAGAACCAAACAAAGCCTTACTGTGTTGAATCAAATTGTAGAGTTACATAAATTGTGGACCAATTCCATATCTAATAAAACTACATTTAACAAAGAATCTCCTCACAGTTATGTCAATGCATAACCACCCCCCACCCAACGCCAAATCAAGCGAATGTGCATTTTCTATTTCCTAAGCTGGTCTCCATCCAAAAAGCTGTAACTGCAGGGGCTTTGTGAAAATGTCATACTCAATGCACATGTACTCTTCACCAAACTGCCTAAAGTGATGTATCATCAGAAATTAAGTGAGATTCTTGAAAGATACAGCCAGCTTGCAACAACTAAGCACAAATTTAATGTTCTAGTATAAATAGCCACAACATTTCCTTCATTCCTTTATCCTTAAGCTTGCTAGCATGGCTTGTTTCCATCACAACTTATTTTTCACATGCCTCCTAGTTTTCTCCAAGATAATCGAGGTTCGCTCTCGCGGCCCCGTCTACACCCCTCCAAACGTCGAGCAGTTAACCGATGGTTTTACGCGATTATCGGCTAACCAAAGCTACAATGTGTTCTTTGGAGGGTCTAATGTGCATGTGACCAGCAATGGGACTAGTGTTGATCTGAGTTTGGACAAGTCCTCCGGTGACTTTTTATCTGATTTTGTAGGACATGTCATGTGACACCATTTTGTTGTTGTTCTTGTTTTTATGGTTTGTGGGTTCTTTTTAGGATCTGGATTGGTGTCAAAAAACAAATATCACTATGGATTCTTCAATGCTGCCATAAAGCTGCCTGCTGGTTTTACATCAGGGATTGTGGTTGCATATTATGTAAGTCTTTTTTTCCTTCTTTCATCCCGCTAAATGTCCATAGAGAATATGTTCTTGAAAACATGTGGATTCGAGGTTAAATGTTACCACAATGCCTCCCTAGTCATGTGTCACATGAGCTTGATAGAGAAAACAAGTCTAGCTAAGGCTGCACTAAGCTTGTTTGAGGAAGAAGTCTGTGACACATAGCTCCAGTAACATGTCTTCTTCTCTCTCAATACTACGCTCTCAAAAACATGAATAGTTTTATTTTATAACTTTTCCCTGAATTTTCAGTTATCCAATGCGGATGTTTTCCCTCACAACCATGACGAGATTGATATCGAGCTGCTTGGCCATGAAAAGAGAAGAGAATGGGTCCTGCAGACTAACATATATGGGAATGGAAGTGTAAGCACCGGAAGGGAAGAGAAGTTTTACCTCTGGTTTGATCCCACACAAGGTTTTCATGACTACAGCATCCTTTGGAACAATCATCACATAGTGTAAGCTCAATCAATTCTAAAAACTAAATCGCCTTCCAGACGGAGCTGAAAGGGTCTAGAAGGGGCAATCACCCCCTTCCCCCTCAAGCTTATATAAAGCTATATTTTATATATTTTTTCCCCTAAAATTCAAAATTTTGCTCCAAAATAACCTTTGACATCTTGTAAAAATTCAGAATGGCGCCGTAAATAAAAATTTCTAACTCTCTGATTACCTTATTCTTATGAATAGGTTTCTGGTGGACAATATACCTGTAAGAGAAGTCATTCACAACAATGCTATCTCCTCAGCTTATCCATCAAAGGCAATGTCGGTCTACGCAACAATCTGGGATGGATCAGAATGGGCGACTCATGGAGGAAAATACCCCGTCAATTACAAATTTGCACCGTTTGTGGCATCAATGAGAGGAATTGAAATGGAGGGCTGCATTTTGAATCAGAAAGATACAGCTCCTTCGTGTTCAAGGAGTAGCCTTTCGTGCTTAGACCCTGTTGATGGTGAACAATTTGCCAAGTTATCAAGCCAACAGAACACAGGGCTGGAGTGGGCTAGGGGGAAGCACATGTTCTACTCATATTGCCTAGACAAGTCCAGATACAAAGTTTTGCCACCAGAATGCAATGCCAAATAGCAGCAATGTTAGATACATTAAATATTTATTGTATACTCTTAACGGTCAAAATTTTTACATAATTGATCATTCAATATGGCATCAGAGCGAGATGAAACAGAGGAAACATCATAGTTACATATCTATGAAAAAGAGTTTCACATGCTAAGCTACACGAAAACATACTGCATGCAGATGAGGGCCACGTTAGAGATATTAAATCACCTAAGGTTTTAGCTCAAGCAGCTTAAGTTTTTGCATAAGCCGGTCATTCAATAACCAACTCACAACAAGTTAATTTGCAGACAATACAGAAAGTAAATAGCCGAAACTCTCAGTCGTCAAACAAGAATCTTCATAAGCAGAAGCACAAGGTCAAAGGTTCTTTTCAAATCAGCCATGTAGAAAACTAATAATCTACCAAAAAAAAAAAAAAAAGAAAACTAATATATCATACAAATCAAAATTCAACTGCACAACGATAAAAGGTTTATAACAATTCTTTCCTTTTTATTGATAAGATAACAAAAAGTCAAGCATTATTCTGAGAAATAGGTGAAATATTTTCATCATCATATCTAATTCATGAAATCAACACCGAACTTATCACTTGACTCTTTGAAGAGCTCACAACCATGCAGGATTCTTGATAGGAGTAACAACAGCTTTCACTTGCAAGTAATTCTTCAAACTGTACTCTCCCTTTTCCCTACCGATTCCACTCATCTTATAGCCACCAAAAGGAATCGCAGCATCAAAGGTATCAAAGCAATTAATCCATACCGTTCCAGCTCTCAATGCTCTCATCAAGGTATTAGCAGTGTCAAGGTTATGAGTGAAAACTCCTGCTGCAAGACCATACCTGCTTTTGTTCGCCCTCTGAATCACTTCTCCGAGGTCCCTGGAATTGGCAAAAAGAAGTCACTATTGAAAGATCACATTCATCTGAAAGAACAAGTTATCATAGAGGAAAGATAGTAAAATCGTATACATAAAAGAACTTTGCGACGTACTTAAATTTCAAGACAGTCTGCACGGGACCAAAGATCTCATCCTGAGCAATCAGCATGTCATCCTGGAAAAATTGCAATACGTACTATATTAGTCTGGATGGTGTACAAACTATCATGTTGCAAGCTAATTGAAATACTATTTGGCTAGGTGATATACCTTGACATTAGAGAAAACAGTTGGCTGAACGTAATAGCCCTTTGTACCAAATCTATCACCTCCAGTTTCAAGTGTGGCTTCAGATTCCTTACCAGATCTAATATACCTAAGAATCTTTTCAAATTGTTCCGTATCGATCTGAGGACCTTGCTCTATGCCACTCTTGAATGGGTCCCCCACTGAACGTTTCAAGGCACGTGCCTTTGCTTTCTCCAGAAATTCATCGTAAACCTGCTCATGCACATATGTCCTTGAGCCTGCACAGCAGCATTGTCCCTGGTTGAAGAACAGAGCAAAATGTGCTAGCTCGACAGCTTGGTCCACATCAGCATCCTCACAAACAATAAAAGGTGATTTCCCTCCAAGCTCCAGAGTGACCGACTTCAGATTGCTTTTGGCAGCCAACTCGAGAACAATTTTGCCAGTGTCCGTTGAACCAGTGAAAGCAAGCTGGAAATAGTAGATCAGAAAACATCAAGATGTGCGCAAGTATGTCTTTGCAGTCTACTACAATATTAAAGTGCATCATTATTGAAAAAAGATTTGCTCCCATCATATTGTTGCTTCAAAATAAGACATAAACTTGGTTCTTGCATTAGTTTTCTGACATTTTCAGGTATATAAGCGCTGACCACAATTTCATGTAGCAGGCATCTAAGTTCTTAAGAACACAAAAGCCATAAAGAAAGCCATGACGAAGAATCATTTGCTGTGACTAAACTCGCGATTAGAGTTAGAACATCAATGCGGTGTTACCTTATCCACGTCCATATGGCTGCAAAGAGCAGCACCAGCTGTGGGACCATATCCAGAAACAATGTTTAGAACACCATCAGGAAGACCCGCCTGTCCAAACATAATAGAGATATCGACAATGAAATACCATTGAACTTCAACTTCTATACGAACAGACAATGAAATACCATTCAACTTCAACTTCTATGTGGACAATCGTACTAAATTAAGAAGAACGTAAGAAAGTTGGGGTATGGTGCAGCATTACCTCATGTAACAGCTTTGCTACAACTAAAGCAGACAAAGGAGTTTGCTCTGCTGTTTTTAGAACAATGGTGTTGCCACATGCCAGCGCCGGTCCGACTTTCCAAGCAAACATCAGGAGAGGAAAGTTCCAAGGGATAATCTGGCCAGCCACACCAATTGGTTCATGCAAAGTTTGAACATGGTGGGGTCCATCAGCCGGAATAGTGAGACCATGAATCTTATCCGCCCATCCAGCATAATAACGAAACAGTCTAACAAACATTGGGACTTCTATTTGAGCAGACTGTTCATATGGTTTGCCATTGTCCCAAGTCTCAAGTGCTGCAATTTCATCATTATGCTTTTCAACCAAGTCAGCAAAGCGCAATAATATCCTCTGTCTCTCCTGCAGTGGTATTTGTACAGATTGATTGAGCACCATGCAAATAGAAATGCACATATGAATGATAGAAGCTGAACTGTGATGAGAAATGGTTACATACATAAGCAGTCATTTTAGGCCATGGCCCTTCGTCGAATGCCTTACGGGCAGCAGCTACTGCTCTATTGACATCTTCTGCATCACCTTCAGCAACATGTGCAATTACCTCCCCCGTCCTCGGGTCCAAAGTCGGAAATGTTTTGCCTGATTCAAAGTGCTTAATAAGTTAGTTCGAGAAAATCGAAAAGAAGAGCTGCTTTTTCACACAAACATATATGGCCAGAGCCAAAGAGGATAGTAGGGGCAGTTCCCCACCCCAACCCCCACCCCAGAAGTGCCTCATGAGTTGTTTCAAGAAAAAAGTCTTATGTAGTGTTTGTATGTAATGTGTGTTTTTTAAAAACTTCACCAAAAACCAAATAATTAGTATCTTATAATTTGCACAAATTCAACCACCACCACCACCACTAAACAAATGAAAATTTTCTAGCTTCGTCTGTGCATACATGAAAAGCAGTAGAAAGCTCACCTGATGCTGCATCAACAAATTGTCCATTGATGAGAAGCTTATCATATTGTACAGTAACAGGTGGCTTGATTGGATCCTCAACAGCTGCAGCAGCCGTGCTGTACCGGTAGATCCCTCCGCCCACATGAGTTTGTTTTCCTGAACAAATAGAGCAAGCTTAGTGTAATCCACTCACAAAACAAATTTCTAATAGCAAAACAAAAAGGATCAAGCCTTAACACCGATTGTAATTTCCTATATACTTCTGAAAGCTATATTGTGGCCTCAAGAGCCTCAGATAAACCGTTTGATATCACATCTGTATCAACACATAGGACTTTGAAGGATAGAGGTGTCCAAAATCATAGTGAAGTTTTTTTTTTTCTGTAAATCAAGATGGATAAAATTAGCGATGACTAAAGAAAATTCTTTAAAAGGTCAAGTTTTATCCCCAAAATTACTCATTTCCAGCTATAAATAGCTAATTGAATCAATTAATGCCAAAGGTGGTTAGAAACATCACCAAAAAAATATCAGATTAAACACTTTTGCTCAACCCATGCATACCTGATTCAAAAAGGGCGAAAAAAAGGAAGATTGGTAGAAAGCAAGAAACCCAGTACACACATAAATATCAAACGGGCTCTTCTTATTTCTAAACAAAAACTGAAAAACCCCAGATGTAAAAACACAAAAGAGCTAAAAAAAAAATTTGAAAAAAATAGAAGAAAAAGAAAACTCTGTTCTTGCATCTCCAGGGCTCTACATACATAATTATGCAAAGATTACAAAATATACCTCCACGAGAAAGCAAAGGAAGGGAACGAGAAACAAGAGATGAGAGTCTACGAGCCGCCATTGCCAGTTGAACAAATTAACTACAAACAAACACTACTCTCTTCTTGTCTCAACTTTTATGAGGAACTAATAGAATATCTAATGATTTTTATCAGGGATAAGTTCAAGAATCGTTGTACAAAATAGAAAATATCAAAAATGAATAGAATACGAGGGACTAGGTGTCAGAGCAACTTGCATAGATGTCTGTGGATGTGCCGTGTGTGCACTGTGCAGTGTGTGAGAGAGAGAGAGAGAGAGAGAGAGAGAGAGCGACAAACACCAATTAAATAGGAGAGAGAGAGAGAGAGAGAGAGAGCGAGCGTGAGTGAAGAGGTGGTGGCGTGGTGGGAATGGGATTAGATATTTCATTTCTTTTTGGAGTTTGCTCAGTCACATGATCACATCCAATAACTACAATGGGGTGACTTTTTAAAATCATTTTTTTTAATTTGGTAATGAAATAAGTATAGAAAATTAATAAATCAAAGGCTAACGATAATGCTAGAGCAAAATCCCTATTGCCAGAACGAAATTAAGTTTAATCTCTATTATGTCATGTTGCATTTAATGGGGAAATTAGTTATTAATCTATTTTTAAATTTTCTTCCATCATTAATAATGTCATCAACCATCGAAAACTCTTACTCTTTAATCTTATACATGGATGCCGAACTAATTAGAAAAAATAACAGATACTTTCAAAATTCATTTGATATCTAGACGTCAGATTAGATAGCTGAAAATTCTCGCTCTTTAATCTTAAACATGGATGTCAAACTAATTAGGAAAGAATAACAAATTCTTTCAAAAGTAATTTGGGATCAAGGCGTAAGATTAAATAGTTTAGTAATAGCAGGCATTATCATTAAATCAAGTTTAGAAAGAGATTAATGAGTCATTTCCCCAACAAATACAAAATAAAAGATATTTGACTTGAGTTTACTCTGGCAATAGAAATATTACTCTGACATTCTCATTAGTCTAAATCAATCACCAAAAAAGAATAGAAGTGAGAAAATAAATCAAGAAAATTGTTTATGGCATCAACATCATTTCTTTACTTTATTTATGAGCTCATAGATGAATGAGTAAAAAAAGACAAAGAAGCTTATAAATTATAATTCGACTAAGAGGGTGTTTGGCTAAGCTTATAAGCTCCTCAAAACATCTTATAAGATGTTTGAGAGCTTATAAGATGGTGCAAAGTGTTTGGCAAAAATTTTGGAGGTGGAGCTTATAAGCTCCTCAAATAAGATGTTTAAGAGCTTATAAGCTCTTTTTAAAAAAGTAAGGAGGTAGCAACTTATTTTTTAAGATCTATCAAACTCCTTTATTTTTAACCAAATTAATTACAATATTGCCATTATTAACATCTTATAAGCTATACCCCTTCTTATTTATCCAAACACTTTAATAACTTATTTTTAAAATAAGATCCAATATCTTATAAGCTCCTAAAACATCTTATAAGATGTAGAAGCTTATAAGATGTTTTAAATAAGCTTAGCCAAACACCCTCTAAGTTCTTTCCAAATATAAACAAAATAAGCTGGCCAACACAATCAGGGTTATCAGTCTTCCACGATTCGAAGTATGCAGACTAACAAATCATAATTCTACTCAATCAATCTCTTAAAAAGGATAAAAGGGTGATTTAATCAATAATTATAAAAAAGGGGTAAAATTACCAATATATAGAAAATATTGAACATTTTAATTTTCTTTTCATGATAACGTCTAAAAATGAAGCATTTTGAACTAGTGCCGGAGCTAGAGGGATCAGATGGTGGCATCGCCTCTTTTCTTAAATTAATGTCGAGCTAAATTTTAAATATATTTTTTAAAAAATTTTAAAATTTGTGCCCCTCTCCCCAACTAAATAATAAGAATACCCCTTATATTTTATCAAAAAAATTGTTCTTGTCAAAAATATTTTTATTTACTCTACCCCTCTTTTAAACCATCTAACAATGCTAAAGTTAAAAAATAAAACAAAATAAAATAAGAAAAGAAAAAATTGAAAAGGATCTCCCAATAGTCAATAGCTAAACGGATTGCGGTCAAGCATCACTCCTATGGCCCAGCCACGCTCGCATTCATAGCAATTTGATTAAAATATATCAGTTGACAATTCCTTAATTATTTGCTAGGGAGAAGATAAATTCATGTACTAATAAGCTGTTGAAATAAGAAAATAAAAAATTCTAAAATTTTTATTTTTTGTTTTAAATATCTATCAATACACATGAGATTCTAATATTTTTATATAATTGAGATTAACTAATGAGGCATCATTCAAATGACGAACTTGAGGTCCTAAAATTATAAAATATTGGGTTTAATTCTCCACCAAAATATGTGAGTTTTAATTCTACTTGAATAGTAATTTGTTGATTCAGTAATAATTGTAATAGTTGTTAATGGTGATTTACTGATAATTGTAATAGTTATTGGTTTTGATCTATAGTTGATATTCATATAAAGAAATTGTAGTCGATTTATTCAAAAAAAATTATTGTGTGTGATTCAAAAAAATATAACAGAAGATTCAATGTAATTGATTTGTTCAAAAAAATTATTGTGTGTGACCCAAAAAAATATAACAGAAGATTCAATGTAGTCGATTTAGTCTAAAAAAATTATTGTGTGTGACCCCAAAAAAAATAAAACAACAGAAGATTCGAAGTGTCACAAAATCCTTTATAGAAAATATTGAACATTTTGTTTTTGATCTTTTTCATAATAACGTGTAGTTTAAAAACCAAGGATTTTAAACCTACTAAAGATGTTACGTTAAAAAAAAAAAGAAAAGAAAAGAAGTTCTGAAAAAGGACCTCCCGATAGTCAACAGTTTAAATTGATTGATGTATACCACTCATATTCATCGCAATTTGATTATAAAATTTTCCAAATAACTAGGGTGAAAATAATACATATATTGGTATTTGCTACAGAAAATGAAAATAAATTTGTTAAAAACATACTTAAAGAAACAAATTAAATAATAATTCTAATATAATTAGTTGAATTAGAGGCCCGTTTGGATAAGCTTTTTGTAGAGAAAAAATACTTATTTTTTGAAAAAAAAAATACTTTAAAGTGAAAAACTTATACTTAGATGGCTTTTAAACATAACAAAAGTTAGAAAAAAGCTAAATTGGATTTTTTTAGATACTACCCAAATTAGTTTCAAATAAAAATATATTTTAAAATATTTTTAATTATACATCTAAATATAAAATTATTTAACTTAACAAAAATTATATTATAAAAATACAATTCGAAAAATATTTTTTTTAAACACTTCTAATCAGGTCTTTCTCAAAAGATTTGATTCTTGTACTATAGCCATGTTTGGCGGCTCTCACAATCGTGTAGGGAAGAACAAGAGAATTTTGGTTTCATTGGTCCCCCCCAAACAAATAAATATACTAACACCATCGCTGTTGCTTGATACTAATTTACTGTATTAAAAAAATAATATTAATGATAAAATATAAAAGTGATATAAAAAAATTATCATGTATGATATACTAGTTGTTGCCCACACTTAATACATGTGTAAATAAAAACAGGTTTATATTTTTATAATTTAATTATATATTTAAATTTTAATAAATTAAATTATAAAATATTATTGAATCGTAACGTTTTAGTCTTTTAAGTTCTAATAAAATTTTACTTTAGTCCTTCTGTCATTTTTGTTGGTGTATAATTGCTAATTCAAAATTTAAATTGCACTTTACTCCTTTAAATTTATATTTTTTTCACTTTAATTAGTCCTTCAATTTTATTATTATTATTTTTTTTGCAGTCATACTATATGGTTATCGCCACTTGTTTTTGTGGGATATTTTTAAAATGAGATGCTCTTAAATCGATTCAAATTTTGGCATAAGGTTTTTCGATTGTAAATAAATGTGATAGTTGTGATTTTATATTCGATCTTAAGATTTTTCTAGATAGGTTATAATTTTATACTTTGGTTCTTTTATCAAAAAAATATTATCTTCATTAATTAGCTACGTACACTTACAATATTGTTAGCTGTTGTAATTTTAAAATCCTAGTTAAAAAACATAGAGAGCCTAATAATATTTTCTAACAAAAAATTAAATTCACAACATATCATATATTATTCATGACCAAAAAATCGTCTATCAGGATTTGAATCTGTCTATGAACACTTTCTTCCGGTATTTCTACATAAATATATTGCATGAGTTATGGAGTGCCATCCTTAATATTTTTTTTTTTAGATAGTGGCAAGATTAGAAAATCGTGTTTTTGGCTCTCTGTAAGAAATGCAGAGTGACTGCAAATAATCCATAGTTCTATTTTTGTTTGTAGAACAAATGTGAAAAAAATAAATTTAAAGAACTAAAGTGAACCAAATATAAAACTTGAAGGACTGTAGTGAAATTTAAACTTTGATTGACAATTTTAACAATGAAAAAATTGACTAAAGGATTAAAGTAAAACGTAATCTGACAGAAAAAAAAAAATACCCCCGCATTTGAAAAATTACAATTACCCTCCTGAATTGAGGGGGTTTTATGTTAAATCTGACGGAATCGATGAAAAAGTTAATTTTACCCATAAGTGATTTAAACAAAAAAAAAGGGGGGGCTTGGGGGGGGGGGGGTTAAAAACCCCAAAAAAGCTTTCGGTCATTTCCCTTTAAAACTAAAAATAAAATTTTAAAATAATTTATTCCTTTTTCCTTTCTTTTCTCTTTTCCTTTTTCCTTCCTCGTCCTTTCTTTTTATCAGATCTCTCTCTCTCTCTCTCTCTCTCTCTCTCTCTCTCGCTCTCTTTCTCTCTCTTCCCCCTTCCTGGCTAATTGGTATGGCAGAGGCGGTGGTGGTGGTGGTGGTCGTGATGGCAAAGGTGGCAGATGGCAGTAGGGCAGCAAACAACGTTTCTCTCCCTCTATCTCTCCCGATGTCTCTATCTCTCTCTCTCCCTCTCTCCTCTCCCTCTCCTTCTCCATGTCTCTCTCTCTCTCTCTCTCTCTCTCTCCCCTTGGATCTATATGCGTGGTAGAGGCGGCAAACAATGGTAGGACAGCAGATTGCGTTTCCCTCTCTCCCTCTCTCTCTCTCTCTCTCTCTCTCTTTCCCCTCTCCATCTCGATCTCTCCCTCTCATTCTTTATCTCTCTCCCGTTGGATCTCTTTATGTGGTGGCGGCAGCAAATAATAAAGGGGACATGAAATTCTACCTACTTGGGTATATACCCAGTATTAGTCATTGAATTTATACATGATTATGACAAAAAGGTAAACTTGTGATATCATGATCATGTTGAATATAATAGTATATACACCAGTTAGGCATATATCCAAGTGAGTGTCATCTCATGTCCCCGGTGGTGGAGCGGCGACTGAGGACGGCGGACTGCGTTTCTCTCCCTCTATCTCTCTCTAACCCTCCCCCCCCCCCTCTTCTTCTCGATCTCTCTCCCCCTTTGGATCTCTCTGTGTGGTGGTGGCAGCAAACGGCGGTGAAATATTGTCAACTTTTAAAAAAATATATATAATAGGAATATTATATTTATCCCACTTGTAAAAGGGTATTTCAGAAATTCATGTTGGGTGACTAATGGTCAACTAACGGTAGGTGTAAAATATCAGACAGAACATAACGTTAGGGGGTTTGTGGTAATTTCTCAAATGTGGGGATGTGTTTTGTAAATACACTCAACCTCAGGAGTGGTAGGTGTAATTTGCCCTACTTTTTATTTCTATAATTTAAAATAATTTTAATTTTAAAATTCATTTTACTATTTCCATTTTCAAAAAGCAGTTAACTTTTCTTGGTTTTGACAAAGGGTATGAAAACCAATCAACTAAATATAAAAGGGAGAGAGTGTTACATAATACAATTAGGGGCAAGTGTTATATAATAAAATTTGGGGAATAAATGACACCAAAATTTGTGTAGGGGTGTGTTTGATACAAGAGGAATAATTTATGGGGGCAAACTATATATTAAAAGCATGAAGAGATAAATAATGTAATAAAGAGTTATAATATGTGAAACATTTTTAATTAAGTAACATTTTTAAGAGTAATATTTTGGAAAAAAAATTAAAATTGCAGTGGTAAAAACAAAAAAGAAATAGGTAATAAGAATGACATTAATCTTGAAAAGCTACTTAATTAGATCCTGCCAGACCGTTCAAAATTAGTAGAAACAATCAAATTGCCACATAAGAGCAATTAACCACTAATCATTGTTTATTTTAATGATAAAAAATCTTCATAGTAATTCAAATTCGTGTATGATATGTGTAGTTTATGGGCTGTCACTTTCTTTGGGCAACACCAATTTCTACCTCAAAGAAAATGAAAAAACCCACATGTAAAAACACACAAACGAACATAAAGCTTAAAAACATAAAAAGGCCAAAAAAAAAAAAAAAAGGATGAAAAGAAAAGGGAAACCCTATTTTTGCATCTGTACGGCTCTATGTACGTACATACATCAAAACGTAAAGCATGTAAAATATATATATATATATATATATATATATATGTATGTATGTATGTATGTATGTATACCTGGACGGGAAAGCAAAGCGAAGGAGCGAGAAACAAGAGATGATATCTTGAGAGCCGCCATTAATGCCAACTGACGAACACTGCAAAATTGTTACAAAGAACCAATCCTCTCTTCTTGGCTCTACTAATTATAAGCAAGTTCTGACCGTCAACTAATAAAGGGCCAATTACACTAACCATCTCTGAGGTTAGATTAAATTTAAATTTTTTTCTATAATTTCAAAAATTATCAAAAATTTCATGAGGTTATACTCATATTACCACTAGCACCTTGCCTTAGGTTGACTTATTTCAATTTTTGAGAATACCCCTTTTCTTTTTTTTTGAGCGATTTACACTAACCACCCCTAAGGTTAGGTTAATTTATGAGAAAACCCTTGTGATTTCAAAAATTAACGAAAATCCCCTGAGGTTATATCTATATTACAACTAGCACCTACTAATAAATAATGTTAATTCAAGCATTGATATGTTATATTTCATAACTACGGCAATAAATACAACATAAGATATTCTTTAGGGTGTAGAGTGTAAATAACCATTTATTTTACTTCTATGTTATAAATTTATACTAAATATACGAAATATGTAATAAATTTATATTTGAGAAAAATATAATTACATACGTCTTATATATCCATAATGTGAAATGAGAAATATAATCATTGACTCAAATAAAAAATTAAAATTAAAGAATGCACTTGAAAACTTTATTTATAATTCAGTAGAACATAAATTTTGACCTATTTGAGGACTCTAACTCATTTATCTTAAAATTTACTATGTATTAGCAATAATATGTCATACTTGATGTTTTGGTAGATACTTTTAATCATTAAATTTAGAATATTTATTTGAATAAATAATCACATTTTTTTTCAAATCTATTATATAAAAATTTTATGATAACAATATTACAGGGAGAAAAAAAGAATTAATATTGTTGAAGAATAGTATTAAAAGAAGGGCAAATTACTTAACATCACACAGTGTAATAAGTCAACCAAAGTAAGTGCTAGTTGTAATATGAGTATAACCTTAGGGAGTTTTTGGTAATTTTTATAATCATAGGGGGTTTCTCGTAAATTAGCCCAACCTCAGGAGTGATCAGTGTAAATCGCTCAAAAAAGGGGAAGGAATATTTTCGAAAATTGAAATAAGTCAACCTAAGGTTAGGTGCTAGTGGTAATGTGGATATAATCTAATGGGATTTTTGATAATTTTTAAAATTATAGGAAATTTTTCGTAAATTAATCTAACCTCATGGGTGATTAGTGTAAATCGCCCATTAATAAATGAGTTTTTTGTAGTTGACTCTCAAGGTGTTTGGTTAAACTTATTTTTAAGAGTATATATGGTATTTTTGATATGATAATGAAAAGATCATATAAAATTATTGATTTTATGTAAATAAATATTTTTGAGAAGAGTAGGGATGTGACATTGAACAATGATTAATGATATTTATGTCATTTTATTGTTTAGAATCAAACAACTTATAAGTTGTTATAAGTTTTGACTACCTTACTACTTATTTTTTTTTAGGATTATATAAGCTTTAAACATCTTATTTTTTGAACTTATACACTTTTTTGCAAACAAAATTTATCAAACACTTTTAGAGAACTTATAAACTTTCAAACGTCTTATAAAATGTTTTAAGGAGTTTATAAATTCAACCATACACCCACTCTCTCCCCCCTCCTCCCACATACACACACACAACAGCGGAGCCAAAACCTTCACTCAATAAGATCAATGTTCTTGGGCTAACCAACCGTTTGCGACTGTTTCTTTCCGATATACAAAACCATCAAAAGCTTTCGATGAACAATCATTTGAAAAAGTGTCAAAAGTGTTGTTGATAATTTTATTTTTGATTGAAAAATCTATCGGAATTCGATGTTTTTTTAGTATATTGGTGTTGTTCATAATTCAATAAACCGATAAAATTTAACTAATATAAAAGAGTTTGTCTATTATTTTTGTTCTTAATTATGTAGGACTCAACAAATTTTATAGGCCTTTTAATTGGAACAAAAAAACTTAATAAATTAATCAACTCATCATTCATGTGGCATATATGTATTTGTGAATAAAGAAGACAATTCATTCTTTTTAATTATTATAATATTAGTAGATATAAATTTATACATATATATGATTTTATTTTTGTTTTCACTATAAAAGATGACTATTTTAAAGTTGCAAGAAAATTTTCAAATTTATCAAATTTTTTTGTCCTCTTATGACCCCCTTCTATTTAAATTCATATTTTTGGAAATGGGGTCAACTGTCATCATTGTTATAATTTTTTACATATCAACATACATATGTGTATATGATAGGGTTTGTATAAGTTGAGGGGGGTCAATTGCACCCCTTTACTTTCGCTTGGCTCCGCTATTGTTCTCTCTCTCTCTCTTGTGTGTGAGCATTTGTAGTGTTTGTTGGTACTAGGTTCGATCGGCGACACCGAAACTAATCACGTAGCGAGGGTTTTAGGTTTGTCCACATGGGGACTAATCACGCGGCAAATGTTTTACACTTATTATAGGATTGGTGTATAATTTTGAAAGATTGATCAATCACATAACAAGTGTATTAATATTTTTCACATGATTGGTTAGGTTTGACCAAATGTAATTTTTTTTTTAATAAAGTGGTAAAGCTTTTGACTTCTTTTCATTTAATGTTTTTAATTGTGGCATTTTTAAAATACCTTTCAACTTCCCTTCTCTCTCCTCTATCCACTTTCTCCCCTCCAATAATGTAATTCATGTTCTTTTTTATTCTCCTCTCTCCCCTTTCTTCTTTTTAAAATTTTATTCTATTTTATATCTCTATTTTGTTTTTAATCAAAGAACTATTTTATTTAATTTTATTTTGAACTTATCATAAATATAATAAGTATATTATAAATAATTAAAAAGGAAATATAAATAATAAAATAGTTAAGAAGAATAATAAATACATACATATATGTATATAGAATTTAACAAAATTTTAATTTTATACCATTAAAATTAAAACTATTTGATTAGATTTTATTTCACTTTTATTTCTCACATACTTCGATTGTGCCCAATACGACAATCATATATATTTTAATTGAGTCCTTATCTCAATGGTAAATAAAGTAATAAGGCATTGTCTCAATAGTAATATAGATGTTCTGTAATTTTAAAATTGTAGGTTTGAGTTTCTTGAATACGAGTGTTACACTAATTTGATTCTAGTTTTTTCTATTGTATATTAATTTATATTTTTGATATTTGATAATAATTTATTATAATAATTTGTTCCTCATTTGAAACATCAATGTTTATTGAATTGATTGATTATAATAGATTATTTATTATAGATTAAAAAAATATAAAAATATAAGAATAGAAAAAGGAAAATTTTGAAAAACTTGGGATCTCAATAGCCGACTAATTTTGACAATGTTTTGAAAACGAGACCGAACCGGCCGATTCAACCTGTTTAACCTATGATCAGAGCTTGGTCTAGTCTAATTGTGTCATAAAATTGCTCGTCGATTTCACTGTTCGTAACCGGTGAAAACCGATCAAAAATCAATTTAACTGGCACCTATTTTCGAACCAAATCGGCTGGTTCAATCTGTTTTTCCTCCTTATCTTTCTCATTATTTTCTGATTTTGAACATTCATTTTTTTGAACAGTTGCAAACCTGTGCATTTGAATATTCAATTTCTCAACAAGGTTAATGGGATGAACTCGTATGATTCCAATCTCACATTCATCCGTAGTATCCGTCTCTCTCAGTCTCTTAGATTTGGTCCTTCACCCGCCACCCCCACCCCCCCTTTCCTTTTTTGTTTTTGATAAATCGTTTAGATCTGGATTTATATTGTATGTATATATACGGATAACATATAAATATATTTATACTAACTTGTATAACTATATATATATATATCCGTATATAGATATGATAATATATAGATATATTATATTGACTTGTATATCAACATATATATCCGTAGATAGGGATGGACAATGGATTGGGTCTGCGGCAGGTCCCGGGTCTTCATTTTAACACCCGCACCTGCCCCGTTAATAATTTATATATTTTTTATTTATTATTTTATGTAAATTTATATAATATACATCTATATTTCATATATTAAAGTATATATATTATATAAATAGTTAAAAAATAAATAAATATGATACTCTTGTATATACAAATAATTATATAACATTTAATAATTAAGTTATGATTTCAAAATATGTACAAACAAATATGTGATAAAGGTGTTTAATTTTTCAAAAATTAAAATATGTTCATAAAAATTTGTATATAATTAGTGTGTGATAGTACTATTATTTTTTTCATGTTTATAAAGTTGTAATAATATCAATTTTCTTAAAAAAAGTTTTTTAATGATTTTTAAAATATCAACCTGGCAGGGCGGGTCTCGGGTTTGGCCAAACCCGCCCCATACCAACCCCGTTGCTATCCCTATCTGTATATAGATATGTTATACTAACGTGCTATATATATTGCATAGAAAATGAAATTTCAATTTTGATGGAGTCTGTTTGTGAAATTGGGTAGTTTTGGATATATTTATTACAATAAACTTTAATTTGAACTTTGAGCAGATAAGCATGAAGGAAAATTGAAGTCCAAAATTTTAAAATCAACCTTATACTTATGTATTAGAAAAAAAAAACCCAAAAACTGCAAAAAATAAAGAAATAGAACTTTTTATTATTTTTTTTCTAAAATTATTTGATTTTTCTATATTTTTTGATTAATATTTATAGTTATATATAATTAAAAATAATTATTATATTATATCACGTCATATCCGTTGAATCAACACTTAAGCTCACCAATTCTTTTGCCGGTTCAATTTTCAAAAACATTGAATTTTGGTCAACCATCGTGAACGGAGCATAGCGGCTCAATGAAAATTACCAAATAGATAAGCTTTTGAAGCTGACTCTAATTGTTGCTCGACAGGATATATATTCGGATATTACCAGCTATTTTTTTTTTTTTTTTTTGTTTTATCGTTCAACGAAACCCTGGGCCTCCTTTTTCCGGGATTTCGAACTGGTGAAGCCACTAGTAGCACGGAGTCCCAAAAGTGGACAAAATTGTAGATGACACCTTGTCATAATGGTTGTTTGTCGTTAAATAGTAATTTACTTCATATTGAATAATAATTTATTCATATTTGATGATTGATGAAACAATGAAATTTGTCGGTGAGATATTATCTCATTTGTAAGGTAGAAATTTTATCAGTTTGGATTTTTGATGGGTGCGAGTATTTTTTTAGTTTGATACTAATTTTATTTTTCTTGTGTGGTAGATTATATTTTTTTATTATTTGATGATAAATAATTATAAATAATAAATAATTGTAATAGTTTATTTTTTAATTAAAATATTGATATAATTAATTGACTGTAATATACCAATTTTTATTAAAAAAAAAATGAGGATACTTGATTTGCTATATTAATGTAATTAATTTGTTTTTTTTTTTTTGGTGAAAGATATTAATGTAATTAATTAGAATGTAATGAATCACTCTATTTAAAGAGGGAGAAAAAAAATAAAAAAGTAGGCTAATCTTATTGATTGTGATTGCTTAACTAAAATTGTCATAAAAATAATTTTCAAAATGTCAATAGTGACAAAAACTGTATTTAAATTATAATGATTGGCATCAATGACTATTTTATGATAGCAATTTAGTGATAAGAAAAATTTTATTATAAAATTTAGGGATTTTTTTTCACTAAATTTTTACTAAAATGTGACTAACTGAAACATTAATTAATCTTATAATTGAGTCGTATTATGATAAAATAAAAATAATATTACTAAATTAATTAATTGGTAATTTAATAAAAAGTTTTCTCACTCAATACATATGATTAATGCCAACTTTTCAGTTTCCACATAACCATTTTATTTTTTATATATTATTTCTTGTGGTGCCAAAAGCATTGTGCAATTTCATGTCATAATTAATAGTCTATTTTAATATTTTATAATGTCATAAAAGTACATTTCATTCGAAAAAATGGCGTAAGTTATTGAGGATCCTTTTGAAGTGTCACACTAACGTATTTTTCAAATGCTTTTTAAAACTTATCACATTATATATATGAAATTAGATGCTTTTTCAGCATGGTGAACTAAAACAGAGGAAACCCCACCCAACAGCCAGAGTGTTATTATCAACAACGACATTTTCGACAAACTCATATCTTGATCAATGAATTTGGATGGTAAAACTTTAAGAAATGTTTTTTTAGCGATAGTCTATTTAGATACTTTATAGTGTCACAATAAGTATACTATAGTTCAAATTTAGGATAATTTATTGATGTACTTTTTATGAGGTATCACAATAGGTACACAAATGCGACACTATCATATTACATGTGTCAAATAATGTCAATTTTTTAGTAGTGAAAACTTGCAATTATGTCATGCCTTAATGAATGATGAATTTTGTTAAATCAATTACCAGTTGATTTTGCGGAATGAGGTGCTAAATTCTTTAAGCAACGTCTAGAGTTTGAATATTGGTGCTATGAATGGAGCAACTGTGTTTGGAGGGTCGCCTCTATAATGTGTCTCTGTAGTACTCGATTCAGATTAGTCGGCCAATTAGTCGAAATCGGGTAAATATAACCAAAAAAAAGAAAAAAAGAAATTTGTTAAACTTACATATAACTTAGGGGTTTTTTTTTTAATTTTTGAAATAAGAAGGGATTATTCTTAAATTTACCTAAATTCAGAAGAGGTGTTTGTAAATGTCCAAAAAATTTATGTGCCCTGATCTCATTCACAACAAAGCAACATTTGTACAACTCAACTTACTTTCTGGAATTCTATTTTAGTTCAATCTCTTTATCTCGAAAGTCGCAACAAACAAATTAGTAAAAACTATACGACGAAAAGAATCTTAATATGTGATTCAATATAAATTGATATTCTAATTTAAGCTATAAACCTCCAACTTTCATAGAATAAATGGAATTTCTCAACAATATAGCACTTATAACAACTAATTTGGTTAATCGAAAAGGGAGGAGTCATTATTCAAACTCAGAATCAGTGCTACCAAAAATAGCTCAAGGTTAATATTTCCTAAAATATGAAAATATGATCAAAAGATGAAAAGTAGTCCTGTAATTTTTTATGGATACTCGTCAGCTTCACTAGACAATAATTAAGCAGAGATTAACCAAGACAAATAACAAGATTTCAAATTGTTTTCTAAACAAATATTGAACATGTGATCATAAGATAATGAAAGATATGACTATAGAGACAAAAATCTCTTAACAACTAATCAAGCAGTCAAGCATTAATGTGGATATCAAAACAAATATAAACAAAGAGATCAGCATATAAGTTGGGGTATTGACGCTGTTATTTTATTTTTTTTATCGATCAACCAATCGAGATGCCCAAACTTCACTGCTCCAAGATCACAGAAGTTGACCAATTTGATTGTGATTGCTAAAACAAATTCGCAATTATTTATTTATTTTCCCCTCGTTTGCCCTTTATTTTGTGCTATATTTTAGGTACGCATGTTCAAAAACTCCTATATATTGCCATTAATTATATATATATTTATTGACAATAAATTAATATTGTCACATAATATATTTTGCACAATATCAATAATCACAATAAAATGCAAAAATGTAACAATATAATGCAATATTGATAATTAGTGACACACATTTGGTGAAAATTTAGTGGCAATAGAATTTTGTAATTAAATTCTAATTATTTTTTTTTATTACTAAGTTGTCATTATAAGTATGTCGCTAATTGTTATTACTCACGAAAACTAAAACATTAACTCTTATATATTTTGACAACATAAAAATTGCCATGTTGAGGAGAAGATGAGGGCGCCTTCAATTTTCATTTTGTCGGGCGGTGGTGGTGGCGTGACAATGTGTTTTGTGGGTGGAATGACAGCTTTGAAGTGAAATTGAATATTGTGGAGACTTGTTTTTAAGAATTAATTACTTGAGAGGTTTTGTTGAAAATATTAATATGAGTACAGAGGTGAGAAGAATATTATCTCATGGCATGTGAGATGTTTTTGATGAGTTTTTCGATCACAATTTATTTATTTATTGTGTAAACGATCACAAGTTATTGTTTATGAGTAAATTATAAAATTTCGTCTAAATCAGATGACAAAGTGTTAAAAAGAAATTATACTTTAGGACATTAAGTGTTATTATACCACAATTTTTTTGTTGGAAATTTGTCACATTACCTACACTGCAGCCAAAAAAAAAAAAAAAAAAAAAAGGTTGGTAGCAACTGATTAAACACACACACACACACAAAACTTTAGATGGTAAAGTTTGCCACATGAACAATTAGTGACATACTGAGAGTGATAATCTGGCGACAATAAAAAAAAATTGTCATTAGAATTTTGTGATAAAATTCTATTGTTACTAAGTTTTTACCATAAGTGCGTCACTAGTTATCAATTTTGTACTATGTTGTTATTTTTTTTATATTATGTTGTCACCATTGATATTATACAAATTACATTTTATGATAATATAAATTTATTATCACTAAATATATATAATAAATAATAATTTTTTATTATCATGTATTATATTACCATCAATCTATTCATTTTCTTGTAGTGAGAGAAACTTCAGCTGGGACAAGGATATTGTTTGTTTGTCTATATGTAGTTAAATTTAGCCGTGCACAAAAAATGGCAATGTTCATTTTCATCCATATTGAATGAGTTAAGGACACATCATGAGACGCATTTTAATTTCATACAAATTAAGAACAAACTCTTATGGCCTTCCCAAATTTATCTTCGTACATGGAGGTCCAACTCTATAAGGTATGTCCTATCATTCACACAGACAGTGTCATTTGATGATATTCAAATTTACAATCGTATATGAAAGCCCATCTCTATGAAGTATTATTCGCACTTAAAAGCCATCGAATGTTGTCCTTTGTATAAAAAGGCAAGATGAAAAAAAGAGAAACCAACATATAAGTTGAGCAAATTTCTCAAGTCCAATCAATATAAAACAAGAATTAATATGACACCATCGTCACGTAACAACTGATATCAGTATAAAATTTAATGGTATCAAAGTTAATAGTTTTAGTATGAAAACGATTGCCTACTAGTCCCGTAATCTAAAAAATGGGACCAATAAGATAGCGATTGCAGAATCAAAATTTCAATTACTTGTCTGTCCTTTCTTTTGTTTTGAGCTACCTTTTTTCTTTGGTCCTAGTAGCATGCAAAGAAATTATGACATTTTTTTTGACCAGGCACAATGGAGGAAACCCCACCTCACATTAATTAGTTACAATAATTGAAAGCTACAGTTAAATAAAGACAACATACATAAAGAATAGATAACATAAAGAAATGTTGTAGTTAGAACAAGTGTTGTGAATTGAGCAACTAAATTAAGACGGTCTTTTTTGTAATGGGTTTTTATAGTATTCAATATAGATTAGCTGATCAATAAATCGAAATTGAGTGATTAAGAGAAAAAAAAAAACATAAAATGGGCGAAGCACCTTTTATAAATAAAATGGATGTTAGGAATCTACTCTATGTCCTACTCCTACCATCTAAACTATTAAATATGATCAATTTAATTATGTCTGATTTGACATAGAAAATGTAAGAGCATATTCAGGCTAAAACACTGATATAAGTTTTTACCCCACAAAAAAGAAAAAAAAATAATAATCTAAGACTGGAGATTTCATTCTAAAATATATAATGAAATAACACAGGAATTCAAAACTTAGAATCAAAATATAACCAAGGAAAATGGTCATTATTTAGTTTCAGTTATCAAGAACCATGTATTTTACAACTATAGAGTCATAATATATATACTAGAAGTCGGGCATATTTCATTCGTGTACGAAATAAAAATACTACATAATTTAATTATATATTAAATTATAAGTATTTAATAAATTTTATACAGGGATATATATTAGTTAATTCAATGTATTTTGTTAATTTATCATAAAAAATTTAAAATAAAAATATATGATGTAAGAATAAATAAGATGGAGAAAGTTATAAAAAAAAAGTTGATAAAGAAGAGGTGAAAGAAATTAATAAAATACTAGCAATAATTTCACACTCGATGCATGTCAATACAAAAATAAAATAAAATTTGATTACGTAATATCAATTCTTGTCACTAATAATTAGAAAAGAAATACGAGTCAATTATATAATTTAACTATTTTATTAATAGTACAGATGTAGGTGCTTGCATGCGTGCACAAATGCTTATATATACATTTCAAATTTGCACGTTAAGACGGTTTTATTTTTATTTTTTGGCTATTTTTCTATTTGATGGATAAAGAAATAAATTCAATTAAATGAAAAAGTTTAAGACATTGAGAGAAACTGAAATCAGAGATTAAACACAGTCGGAAATAAATGATATCGAATTGGGCTATCCCAATTTGAATGCAAAGCCCAATGAGATCTCCGCGACACCGCTGCCATTGTAACACACTCGACATTTTACAAGATCTCAATTATTTCATAAAATAATTTGAAAACCTTGTCAAGTCACCCAAACACCTATAAGTGCAATTCATCACCCATATAGTTTTGATAAGAGCCATAAAACAAACTGCTACACAAGAACCATGTTAGAAAAGGGCCTCATGCGTTAAGAAAACATGCACAAACAATTGCATCTAAAAACATCATTTAAGAAACATAGCTGTTATGAGATGAAAATAGCGACGCAAACATTCAGCTTCGGAAAAGATAAGACGTATCAACTATATGATCACAGTACAAGAAATCCCCAAAGTACAGGGAAAGTCATCACTTGATAAATGGGACTCCGGAAATCGTCCGGCTAGCATATTCCTCGTAATCTGAACCGAAAAACTGCCTCAAGAAGAACTCCTCGTACGGGATTCTCCTGTGGAAAAAATTCCAAACAACTACTGCAAATGCAAGCGTAGACAGCGGATTACAAAGCATTACTTGAGTACCGACAGACCAGATGAGGTAGCCGCAGTAACTTGGATGCCGGATATACTTGTAGATTCCATGAGTTACCAATGTATGATGCTCCTCGTGATACACCTTTATGAGATGAGTGAAGGACCTACGAGCAGTTATTATAGCCGACTTCCGTATGATTTCGCCAACCACCACCATTGCAAGGCCTGTGTTGCTTACTAACCAGTGTTCCTTCAATCCCGGGAAGAAATAAATTCCAACAAAGTACTCGATCAAGGAACAAACCATTGCCAAAACATAGTGTTTGCTGATTAGAAGGGACTTGAGAGTTGCACTGTTTTTGCCATGAACAGCAAGTGCTAGAACATATTCGGAACAATGAAAGAAGATAACAGCAACGAACATTTGCAGTAACTGTCTGCATGCTGTAGAGCTGAAGATTTCTGTCATTTTTTTTTTTCCGAAAAGACCACCAAACGAATCTTTCCTCAGAAAAAATAAACAAGTTTCGGGCACCGAGTCATCTCAAAGAAGGGAACTTGGATGAGTTAAGTTGGATTTTACTTCAGACCTGGAGCGACTGCAGATAAGGAAGATACTATTGATGAAAGATTGGGCTCCATTTCACCATAAAAATGTATTATGAAAGACATCCCTGCAGACAGTTTAATTTAGAAATGAGGGTTATACAGTAAACAGATTAATCGGGTCCAAGTATTCAACTGTCTGTAGAACTAAATATATAGATTTATTCATTAAAAAAATAAAAAAGAAAAACTGCATTATAATCCACTGATATGATACATACGACAAATACTTGTTGGGCTCCAAATGTTTCAAATCCCAAGAAAAATTCTAAGAATTTTTACCTTCCCTAAACTAGGATATATTTGCATAATAAACTAACTCTGAGCTACTTTATGCAGGAATCATTTTTCTAATTTTCCTTTCAAGGATCCTCAATCATCCAGAACTTTTCGAATTGTAAACTTGGTAGCCGAATCAATTTCTAGTTCTAAGTTTAAATGCACATACAGATCATTATTTTCATGTTTCTTTCATTAAAAAATGCAAAACAATATATATGTGCAGCAAGGAATATCCATTTGTTCTTGCCTTGTCCAAGATAAATAAATAGTTGAAAAGATGAATATTCTGACAATTTAATACCTTCAAAGGGAGCTAAATGTATTCGTCATGCACCTTCCTATTGAGAAAATAAGGGTATTTTACCATTTAGTTTCAGCTATTTGAAGGGCTGAAAGATACACAAGCCATTTGTGAACTGTTCTGCACTAGATTACCTTCGTGTTTATTCATACTTCAATTCATGTTTGTTTACAAGTTTGCACAATCCATAAAATCGATAATAATCTGGAGATATGTGTGTATATATATATATATATGTATTATGTCATACATCGAATCCTATGAACCAAAACTAGCAACAAGAAGCTGGGAAGGGGCTCGAATTAGGCCCATATTATTGAAGAACTCCATTTTTAGAGCTCGATACCCTGAACGAAAGCGATCTAATTCATGAGTTTTTAACTGCTTTCATACCAAACAAACACCAAAAACATCCTAGCACAAAAGCAAATCAAAACCCTCATCGATATTCTGCAGCTTGAAGATCGTTAAAGAAGTAGTTCTTGCACTTTATCAAAACTACAATTTACCTGAAGCAGTAACGGCAACGGCGGGGTTGTGGAGGCGACAACTCCTCCGATGGGCAGAGGCGGCGGCGGGGGAGGGGGCTGCCACTGACGAGTGGTGGTTAGGGTTTCAGCCGGCAAATTGAAAACGGTTGATCAATTGGCTGCACTCTCTAATGTCAACAATTCTCTCTCAGGAAATTTGGCCAATAAGGCCTTCAAGTTTTTATATAAGAGACTGACCCTTTAATTTTATTTTTATGTTTTTTTGGATAAAAAATATGACCTGATGTTGATTAGGGTAAATAAGTATACTTATTTGACATAAGATTTGAACGGAAGTTAAATTATAAATAACTTAATTTATAAATGAGGTCAAATTAAAAATAATTTAATTTACAAGGACAACAAAATACCTAAATCATGATAAAATATATGGCCGTTTAGGCCAATCTTTTAAGCAATAAACTGATTTATCTTAAAATATACTACAAAACACCCAGACCGTGACAAAATCAATGACCGTTCAAGAAAATCTCTTAATCGATAAATTGATCTCTCTTAAGATATATTACAAGATATACTACAAAATATCCAAGCCGTGACAAAACAAATGGCCGTTCGGGAAAATCTCTTAAGCGATAAACTGATCTCTCTTAAGATATACTACAAAACACCCAGGCCATGACAAAACATATGACTGTTCGAAAAAATTTCTTAAGCGATAAACTGATATCTCTTAAGATATACTACAAGATATACTACAAAACACCTAGGCCGTGACAAAACAAATGGCCGTTCGGAAAAATCTCTTAAGCAATAAACTGATCTCTCTTAAGATATACTACAAAATACCTAGGCCGTGACAAACCATGTAGCTGTTAGGGCAAAACACCCAGACCGTGACAAACCATATGGCCGTTCGGACAAAACACCCAGGCCGTGACAAAACATATGGCCGTTCGAGCAAAACACTCAGGCCATGACAAAACATATGACCATTCATCATGTTTTTGCTATGTTTTTTAGCATAATATCTTAAAAGATTCTACTAGTTTGCTATATTTTTTAGCATAATATCTTAAACGGTCATTCAATTGTTTAAACGATTCTCTTATTTCAGAATAATCTCCTTTAACAACTATTCAATCGTTTAAGCGATGCTATTATTTTTTTCAGAAAATATTGATATAAATTGATGTTAAACTATCTATTATGATACTTTTAGAAAATAATAGATCAATTCCATAATAATGATCATTATAATATATTCATGATGTCTATATCTATATTATAAAAGATCATTATGAATATTATATTTATATTGAATTAATGTCTCTATTATAATTATCATTATAATATATACATGTTGCCTATACCACAAAAGATCATTATGATTATTGTATAGAATTGATATCTATATTATAATGATCATTATAAGATGTTCATGATATCTATATTTACATTATAAAAGATCATTATGAATATTATACTTATATTGAATTAATGTCTCTATTATAATGATCATTATAATATATACATGTTCTAAGCCACAAAAGATCATTATGATTATTGCATAGAATTAATATCTATATTATAATGATCATTATAAGATGTTCATGATGTCTATATCTATATTATAAAAGATCAACTCTATTACATGTTCATGATGTCTATATTACAAAAATTATTATGATTATTATATAAAATTGATAACTATACTACAAAAGGTAATTATAAAAGATAGAATTATTGTATAGATTTAGTATCTATTCTCATAATGATCTCTCGAAGAGACAAGTTGAGCCGTGGGTGTTTTGTATCTATTATTACGAATGATTTCTTGAAGAGACAACTCAATCTCTTAAATTCTAATGGATAACTCATGAATGATCCATAAAGAGTCTTGAGTTCACATAGCATTATAGTCATACTACGTATCATGGCCGAACCGCGTGGGTACTTTGTATCCATTATTATCAAGGATCTTTTAAAGAAACAAACTGATCTCTTAAACCTTCATGAATAACTTTCTTGAACATTACATTTATCAATCATCTATTAGAAAATATTGACATAAACAAGTATACCTTTTGTACATAATTACGTAAATCAAATAAATAACCAATTAGACAATACACTGTACTTTAATTATTTTTGTTGTAATTACTTTTGATTAAGAACTAAACTAAGACAAATCAAAATAAAATTCACTATAATTAAAAAATGATAGAAAAATTAGAAAGAGAAAAAAAAATAATAAAAACAGTACCCGCACCAACCCCACCCCATCCCTAATAGAGAAACAAAATGCAGAACAGGGAAAAAAAAAGCAACGCATACACATATCAAAATTGAGCTATAAAAATTGATTAAAATGTTAAATTGAACATATAATTTGTTAGTCCATGACAATAGGATGTGATTTGTGGAAAAAAGATCGAGAAATTTTGGCCGGAGGCGACAAAACGAGCGCCGACGGCCTGCGCATTCTGTCAGTGCTCATTTCGTCATCTCCGGCCAAAATTTCTCGATCTTTTTTCCAAAAATCAACTCCCCTCGTCATGGGCAAATCAATTCTTCGATCAATTTTGAAGTCCCATAAAGTTTGAATGATCAATTTTGGTTTTTGAATATCTTTTTTCTTAATTTTTTTTGTTATGTTTTGAATAAGTGTATTTTGTAATATATTCTTTTTTATGGGTTAAAATAAAAATTTTGAAAGAGACATTAATATTTATGTTTAATAATATTTAAGTTTTGTTTATAATTAATTATATATAATTAGTAAAAAGGTCATCTAGCTAAAAATTAAAACTTGAGAGTCATTCTCTTAAAAAATAACTTGAAAATGTCATCCATTAGAAAACCTCTTCTCTCTCTTTAGATAATTTATTCAGTCAAAAAAAAAATGAAGATGAAGGAAAAAAAAGAATTATCTTCTAAAGATTTCTTAATTCTCCATTATATTGATATACTAATAATAATATAATACCAGCTTATTATTTGTTCAATTGTAATCTTTTAAAAATACTCTTAATGATATTTAACTACTCTCCTCCCTCGTATTCTTCTTCTCAAAATTTTCTTCTACTTTACATTTTATATTTTTAAATCAAATGAATTATTTTAGTTTAAATTTGTTTTTGGCTTATCATAAACTTAGGAAATGTATTACAAATAATTAAAAAAGCCACACAAAAAATACAATAATTAATATATATATTTATTCAGACAATTTAATAAAAAAATTGAATTTTATTATGTTAAAACTTAATTATTTGATTATATTACATTTTATTTTATTTTATTTTATTTTGCATATGCATCGAGTGTACCTGATACACTTGTTCTAATAATAGAGGGTACAGAGTTTTTAGAAATTATATAGACTAGTAAGGAAGGCACGCTCAATGCATGGGCTAAATTATATATATATATATATATATATATATATATAAATTAATTATCAAGGGTGTATGCGGTCGGGTTTGGACAGTTTCAATTAAAAAATAACCCAGCTTGACATATGCGGGTTACCAAAAGCATAAATCGTAGCAATCGGGTGGACGAATTGAGGGGTTTTATGTGCATTTATCGCAACACGACTTATTTTTTACTTTCAAATACAATATAAACAACAAGAAAGAAAATAAAACTTATTTGATATTGCTACTTATTGGCCATTGCAACTTTAAACAAATAATAAAAATAAAGTATAAAATGGATGGAGACTATAATACAAATGAATGTGATGCGGGGGCCTTTTCAGTCTAGCACGCGGCGGAAAGTGATATGCTCCAATTGATGTACTGGCGGCTTACCTATCAAAGAGGGAGGAACGTACATAAACTAGCCATTTTTGGCCCATATAGGTTCTCCGACGCTCAAGTTAGTTTTAGGGTATTTTGAGAAGAAGTTGAATAATAAAAATGGCAATATCTTTATGTGAAAGTATGCAATAATATGTGATATCTCTAGGGGAGAGCTGTTGGACTATTAATATGAGAGTGAGCCATTGATTTGATGTGGTTGATAGGAAGTGGCCAACGGATTTGACCTATAGAGTATAAGTGGGCATGCTTTTTATCACTTCTTAGACTCCAAAAAGGGCAATTGACCTTACTCTCATTGATGGGGCCTTAACTTTGCAATTAATGCATATCTTGAGCATTTATGACCAATAATTGTATTTATGAGAGAGCATTTAATATTTCTAGGACTGATGAGATGGATCCATATGCAACAAGTACGGGTTTGGTGGCGGTAGGTCAGTCTTGCCAACTAAGATCCTCTCGTTGGTTTTGTCAAATTTGGTGAAGGTCGGGGCGAAGATTCGTGCCCTCGATACGATAGCGTTCGAGGACACTCGTGCCTTAAAACCACTTGTCCTCTCGCTTCACTTGTCCTTCATGCAAAGTTTCGAGGGCCCATACAGGCCTCTTGTGGCTTCATGAGCCACAGACTCATTCCAAGGGTAAGTACCTCCCTCCTGTGACTTTCACTATGAGTCTCCCCTTTTACAAGTGGACGCTCTCTCGAGGACAGTGAATCTCTTCGAGGGCATTAGGTCTCACACTTGTGAATTATAAGCTGACTGGCAAATGCTGACGTCAAGGTGAGGAGATGCATGGCACATCAGAATGCTACTCAATAAATCAAATTTATATAATCATTGTATTGAATAGTTGTTACGTATTTATAAAAAAAATAACTTGATAAAAGAAACTTAATATAAAAAATATTATGTATATATACAGGGTTTGTTTATACACACAACATATACACAACATATATATGCTCTACATAAATATATTATATATACTAATTAGTGGGACCCATTTGATGTGTGTGTAAAATAAAAACAACTAAAGTATAATTTAGTTACATATCTAAATTATGAAAATGGAATTATAATATATATTAGATTTCACACATTATTATATATTTTTTAATTATTTGCATTACATGTATTTTATTAAATTTGTTATAAAAAATAGCTTGAAATAAAAATAGAATTATGCGATTAACAAATAAATAAGAAATAAAAAATAAAAAAAAGATAAAATAGATATGAATACACACACACACACACACACACACATATATATATATATATGTACTATTAATAGAGAGTTTAGGGGGTTTAAGAACTACCAAAAGAGACAAAAAAGACTAAGGTGGTTGTTAGACCCCCCTAAACTCTTTATTAATGGTATAGATATTTTTTTAATTATTTGCAATGCATGTATTTTATTAAATTTGTAATAAAAAATAGATTAAAATAAAAATAGAATTGTGAGATTAACAAATAAATAAGAAATAAAAATAAGAAAAAATATAAAATAGATATAAAAATATATATAAATATACATACACACAGATTATTAATAGAGAGTTTAGGGGGTTTAATAACCACCAAAAGAGACCGAAGAGACCAAAGTGGTTATAAACCCGTTAAACTCTTTATTAATAGTATAGATGTATATCTAATATATACATCTCACATATGTATAAACACAGCGGTCGGGTTCCAAATTGGACAAATTCTAAATATGAAAACCATCATCAGACCGAAAAATGGTGAGCTCCAATATTGCTCAACCACGGCTATGATTTAAAATTTTGCAATTGGTGGTTTGCGGGCGGATCAGCTTGCTTTGAGCGGATTCTGAGCATAGAGCGGATTTATGTACACACCTATTATTTATGTACTTGAGTTTTAGTATTTATTATATTTTCTATATAAATAATTTTTTAATATTTATTAAATTTAAGATAATGAAAGGTAAAGTAATTTAATATAGGATAAAATTAAATGACTAAAAAATAATAAATAAAGGATGTAAAATGCTCTTTAAGGGAGAGAGGAGAGAGATTGAAAAAGTGAAAAGAAAAAAAAAATTTCTAATGTTAATTGGGACCTTCTAAAATAAGGTCATTCCATACAAGTTTATATTAGGTATGACTCTCATTAAGTGTCATGCGCCAATTTTTACCTTTTTCAGCAGGTTTAAAATTTGGATTTTGACATGCTACTTATAGCTAATTTACTTTTTATCTTTAAAACCAATTATTCAGATATATTTCTATTGTCTTCTCTCTTCTCACTCTATATTTTCTCTTTCCTAATTATATAATTAAGTTTTATTTATTTTTTTATAATTATCTATACCTTTTTATAAAATACCAAAACAAAAATTTAGCTATTTTATGTTTGACAATATAAAGGTGCTCTTTATTATTTTATTTTAAATAAAAACACACTTTAATATATGGTATAGATATGAGATATAAACTTTGTGTAATGAAACAAGTATTCAAAATAATTTATTTTAAGTTACAACATAGTCATGATTTATATTACATGGTTAGATTTGTATGGTGCATTATATAATGATTTGATATAATGCTTATTTCTGTTAGGATCCAATGGTTTTTTTTTTTATTTTCTTATATAGAAATATAAGTTTTTTCAATTAATTTCTCTACTCTTCAAATCAAAAATATATTAAAAGTGATGTAAATTATAAATTTAATGACTAACATGATATATTGATTAAGATATAGTACTGGAACTTTATTTTTGTGGACACATAAAATTAAAATACATCTAATAGAATTTAATTATAAGAAACAAAAGTACGAAAAAGTATGAATTTATTTTTTTATATCATAAGTAATTTTAAAAAATATTAAAGTTTTAAAAATATATTATTTTATACTAGTATGAAAATGAGATCAAGGCTCTAAAAATTAAAAAGAAAAATAAAATCCATGCCTCTTCAAAATTAATTCTTTAATACGTATGAAAAAAAAATCTATCTTTATAAATAAAATATGAAATATTATAATTATCTAGTATTTCATAATTTTAATTCGATACTATTAAAATTTTGCAAGAAAGAATGACAAATTGCAATGGTTTGAAAATGTATCTAGTTGAAGAGATAAACTTTGTATAATGTAACAAATCTTTAAAATAATTGATTTGTCTTATATTCTTCAATTTGTATGGTGTATTATAGTGATTCCGTACAATATTTATTTACATTAGAACCTAATAGATTATTTTTTCCTTTTATTTTCTATATATAGAAATATAAGTTTTTTTTTTTAATTAATTTCTCTAGTCTTATAATCAAGAATATATTAAGATTGATATAAATGGTAACTTTGATGATTAACATTCATATATTAATTAAGATACTATGAACTTTATTTTTGTGGATACATAAAAATTAAAATACATCTAACAAAATTTAATTAAGAAAACAAAAGATATGAATGAGTGAATTTGTGACATTTCGATTTTTATACATAGGTGTAACAACTATATAAAAATCGATTTTTATGATATACGTGCATGATTAATTATATGTTCTATACGCATGTTTTATATGGTCTTTATTTTGTATGAGAATTATGTAATATGATAATTATGTTCAACATAAACAATTGAATTTATGATACGTATATAAATCGAGAAATATATATATGTACATACATGTGTTTTCAAGAATTACATCTTATTAATTTATTGGTAATAAAGTCGTATGCATAAATATATTTATATATAGAAAATATAGCTATATATACATGTAATTTTTGAATTTATATATATATATATATATATTATATAATAGGTCATGTTTTCTCATATATATACTTATTCAAAAATGTCATTTTCTCCTAATAAATATTTTTAAATGCTAAGATCTTGATACGATTATTGATAAACATAACAAATTGGATAACTACAAAAATATCTTATCCTATCTTATCTTATCTTATTCTCTCCTATCTTATCTTATCTTATCCTATCTTCTATGCATTTATTATAAATTGACCTTATAGTATAAAAAACCTATTTCTTGCCTTAAACTCTATAAAAAGGGGCCATTGTCTTCATTTTTTCCCACACACACCAAAATCCCGCCTAAAACACCCACACCCACACTCACTCTACTCTCAACACATAAAATAATCTCTATTTATAGCATATCTTCCACACACACACACACACATACATATATGTGTGTATATATATATATATATCAATAAATCCTTCTTTTTTCATACATATATATATATTAGCCTTCTATATATCCCCCTATTTTCCTCAAACACTCTTGAAAAGGAGGGTACCAAGTCGATTTAGTCAAACAAGTCTATAAACTTGATAAAATCCTAAGATGAGTGCCTTTTACCTTCCTTACTGGGGTATTGAACTATATGTTATAAATATTATTTGTATGGCCTACTCTATCTAATTTATGCTATGTAAATCTTTTGGAATTATATCTTACTCTCTACATTTCGACGAAGTATTTTTCTGAATTATAAGTCAAGTTATACCCAAAAAGTGTTTCATTTATGATATTGTTAGTTATATCTGTTTCAAAAATAATTTATTGACACCTTTGGGATATCATGTTTTAATTATATTTTTATGTATCCCTAGTGTTGGAAACAAGCTATTATTCTATTGAAAATTTTTGAGTCATTTTGTCTTAATATGATCTATTGCTACCCTTGGGAAGTTGGGCCCAGGTACATGGGAGCGGGGAATATCGGACGGAACGGATCGTTGATAGAGCCTTATTACGTGATAGCATTCTGTTGGACCTGATTCCTACATACAGTTGGAGATTAATCGTAGCAGGGGTTGGCTTGGTGTATTGCACAGGCATGTGGTACACCTATCGTTTACCGTTGTCAAGGTCGCTCCTTGACACAAATGAGAGGTATAAGGATTTTATGATATGTTTATCTGTTTTGGGTAGTCATAAGGTTGGAGACACTGTTCATGGCTCACTATCGGTATTGTCAGTCTTGATATTACGCTATAGAAGTACATGTTCCACACTACATCATATTTTAATATTTAATATTTTATGAGTCCTGTTCTGCCAAAATTCTATAAATATTTATGCCCAGCCTCACTAAGTCATTTGGACTTACCATCCAAGTTCTTTTTTTTCATTGCCTCAAATTTAGGAAATAGGTCGTGGGGACTTGGTTAAGGTGATCAGTGTATTAGTACATAGTCCTTTATCATGTATAGAAGAGTAGCTTGTTTAATAAATGGTAGACCACTACTTGAAATTTTGTACTTGGGATAGTTTGTTACCCTACAGTTTTATGTAAACTAATGGCATTTTATTCCCATCTCAATTCTGTTGTACGATAAATGATTTTTGTGTTGGGTATTGATTGAAAAATAAGTACTCAGCAAGACCGTTAAGTGAGCCCTACTCGTATAGGATGGTCCTAGCCGGGGAGAGGGGTGTCACAGAATTGGATAAATTTGATTTAATACACCATACACATATAAATGAAATTTGAAGTTGTAGATAACTACTAGGTAATAGGTTATGAAAACTTATACAACATGATTGCAACATGTTGTATAAGTAATAGGTACTCTCATATTTTAATAGAGTACTAGAATTCCTAATGTTAACCTAATATTAAGGGTATCTTATTTTAGACAAGCCCATGTTACTTTTTCTTATACAATGACATCCTTTAGTCAAACTTCGGATTAAAATCTAATGGAGTGTGCACGTATTTCAGCACCAAAGTAGGGCTCGACAAAACAAACAGTATCATAGTATGTCATCCTTTCCTGAAATGGAACTTTCGTAATAGTTCTTGCTCCAGCATAAAAGTCAATCTATTACAACCAACGTGGTTGTTCGCATTTTCTTCTTCCAAGACAAAGTTAGGCATTGAGTTAAATACAGAATCTCAAATCTCTCTCAACACCAAGAATTTTCCCCCTCCAATTTCTCATTATTCGGAACCCTAATTATGCATAAAAGAAAAGAAAGAGAGAAAACGTGAAATCAGAGAGGGAAACATAATTTCTTGGTGATTAGCTTGGGGCCTTTCAATGAGATCGCTCCATGGGTCTAACTCTTTTAAGTTATGTTGGAAAACAATAGAACAGAATATCTAAAATTCGATATTTTGCGTGGGTGGATTTATTCGATAATATAATATAATGTAATAGCGGTTTTACAATAAAAAACACTATAGCCAAAAGCAAATTAAACAATGCTGTAAACCAATAAATAATAAAGAAAGTACAGTAGGCTTATCAGTATTTATTTGAAAAAGTACGACTGAATCACCGGGTTGAGCCGGTTTGCCTTAAAAAAATATTCGCCCCACTGACTGGTGGGATGGGCCTGCGATACTCCTTCCAGGATAAGACAGTCCAGAGGTCCGTTCCAAACCGCACTGCTACTTTGAAACTCACTTCGAAAGCTAATCAACTCAAGTGGTGGTGTATGCAACACAAAACACACAACCGAAAGAAACAAGTGTATACACTCTAAGACTGATTAATTTCTTAAAACAATATACTTTATATTCTCTCTTTGTTTCGTTTTGTGTCTTTTGCAGGGAACCAGGAGGCAGCTTATATATGGGGGAAGAGATAGCCAAAGTTAAATGCTGGCATATTAATGCACAGTCGAAACCGTCTGCATGCCCACGGACACGCAACGCACCTGGACGCAAAAACAGACAACATTTGAAAACGTGTTGTTTGACCAGGTAACGTGTCTGGCGATTTCAAACTGCGTTAAATAAAAATACAATAACGGAATTCAAAATCAAATTTTGAATAAAACCGTTACACCAAACACCTGAGCCCATGACCTGGTCTGTGGGTCGGGGGGGGGGGGGGCAGCCTGCACATGTGGGGCTACCCATATGCGTACTTAATTGTTTAGTTTACACTATAACAATACTTAACCACATAAATACTAGCACTGACAAGGCCAATACATCCGATGTGGGATATTTTACAGACTTTAAACACATTTAGATAATATTACGTTAGGCTTTATCTATGGATTTTCATTAGAAATGGTTTAATCTTCTTGTAAAAGTCATCTTAACAAGCCCTTTTCTAACAAGTTAGAATGAGGAAGCTTAAAAGTTTCTCAAGCTATGAGACGAGGTACTGCAAATGTGGGAGTGAACTCCCATTGAGGACCTCAGTCATAGACTTGAACCTAGGAATGAGGTATTAGGATTGTCCAAAATATGGGATAAGAATTATCTTTATCTCTTTACTAAATTTTGTGTTGAAAGTTCATTTTTTTTCTTATTTTTTTGGTTTCTAAAATTTGTTTCTGCTGTACAAAAAAATGGGTATTGTGAAGTGTTCATCTGGTTACCCTAAATTCTGCCCAAGATCAAAATAAGTCATTCTTCGATTGAGGGCGAAAGTGAAAAAGCTTGAAGATGAGTTAAACGAATATGTTGATAAAGAGACAAGGGTAGAAGCTGAGTTGAGAAGATGCAAGAGCAGAGATGGGGAAATGCAAACCGAGGTAGAGATTATACATGCAAGCTGAAAGTTGATGCAATTAAATCCGAAGTTGAAGCCTTGGAGAAGAAAATTTAGTATCTTTCAATGATAATTGTCTCTTGCGACTTCTGTCTTGTAGTTTTTGTTTTTGTGAAGTGATGTATATCTTGTAAGAATTGCAATGAACTGGATTTGATATGAAATATTTTTGTAGTAGTGGTTTAGTTATTTCAATGAATTGGCAAGTATTGGCTTTGAATTGTCTTTAATCTTGCGTAATTTGTGCAATGCAGTGTCTTTAATTTTGTGTCGTTATTGCTTAGAAGTTAAAACAACCAAATGAATCGCACACATGAAAATAACATAATATCCATTACAAGACATATGAATTGTCTTTTATCTTCAGAACAACATCCTAAACATCAAATAGCATCCAATTGTAATATGATGTACATTAACCAAAGTTGGGGAAAAGTAGGCATACCTCACCAAAATCTAAGTTGCACACAAACTTGATTCTGAGATCAATAACCAGCAAGGATAGATACAGGAAAAAAGATATATCTACACACCCACATTTATGTATATCGTCTCACTCTCTCTGTGTGTGTGTGTAGTAGCATCAATAACAATGCTATCTGTTGGTCTAGTTTTCTTGCACCTGACATGATTCAACTGCAATACAACATTTTCATCGACCAAACGATGTGCAATGTAGCAACAGCTCTGTGTATAAATGAGGTAGGGATTTATATAAGCTAAGCACAAAAAAGCTCTCTTAGCATCTTTTTAAGACACCTAGTTGTAGTTCTTTCCGTAATAGCTACAATAAAATCCCTGATACTAAGTACACTTTCACAAGTGGAATCATTGTGAATTCATAGCTCCCTTCGACTCTTTCTGTACTTGTAGCTGATAAAATTATCACCTATTGTCTAGCATTGCTCCCAGGGATAGCCGATACGTTAATACGGCAGGCAATGTCTGAAACACGCATGATGAGAGTGATCCGTTTTTTGGCTCTATATCAGCTCATCCTTCTATGATATCCTCCAATTTTTTTCTTTTTCCTTTTCTCTTCTTTGTTTCATGCCACCGGGATTTTAGGTTCACCTAAATTTACAAAAGCCTGTGCGCGACCCATGCGGGCTGCTGCAGCATTCCAAGATACCAGGTGATTCATAAAAGTATTGGCGTATTTGGCTTTATCATTCTGTTGAAAGGTGGTGACAAAAAGAAGAATAACAGAATAGATTAGAATATGATTCACTCGAAAGATGCAAGGCATTAAAAATGTGAACGCCAACTCACCTTGTAATCCAAATAATAAGCATGCTGCAAAACAAAGGAAAACAAAACAATAAGTAAAGGCTAGATAGAAGAAATGTGCTTTTAAGTGTTGATTCTTTTTGCAAACTCTGGCTGCCTTTGTCCACACAGTGTGTGTGTGCGTGTGTGAGAGAGAGAAAGAGAGATGTGACGTGCATACCTCCCAGACATCCAAACAGATTATTGGCTGCAACAATTAAGAAATAGTTAACTGGCTGAAATGAACACATCAGTGGTGCAATTTGTGACAAAACACAATCCTAGAAAATTGAAAATAAGAGCGTATAAACTTCTTACGATGTCATTCCACACCAGAGGATTGATTGCATTGGATGTTTTAACAATAGCAAGGCACTTTTTCTCCCTCTTCACTGCAAGAATTTGAAGGAAGGAAATTAATGCTGCTGCATTTTAAAAATATTTATATTCTTCAAGAGGGGTATATATCTTACAATATTCTGCAGGAAAAGTTTCTGTTGTTGTACCAACAACATCCAATTCCATTTTAAATAAACAGTAAATTATATCACAAATGTGAAAGTATCCATACTTTTTGTGGTCCTCTGGAAGCAACTTTTGTCGCACCAATAGCTCTAGATTTAAGCTTCACATTTGTGCAACAAGGAAAATAAATGAAATTGAAATTTTTAAAGACCATGTATTTTGATGCTTTAAATGCGCTTACTCTGGCAAAAGGTCACTTGAAGACATTTCACATCAAAACATGGTCCAAATTTTGCAGTTCTAAGTCTAATCAGATAAGTTCTTTGTCTGATTCATTTCATTTGAACTTCAAGTGGTCATAGAGGACTTACAAACCAACCAAACCCAAGCAGATCCAAATGATGTGAGAGCTGCTTCTATGAATTTCTCTCTGAAATTGGCAAACGACGCAAAATCCTTTTCTATCTGCTGAAGTAAGCCCAATGTGGGCATCTCACCGCCTCCAGGTTGCATGGATTCCCAAAAGAAGTCATGATTCCAGACCTAACAGTGTGAGCATATAAGATTGCAGAAGTTCTTATTCATACTATAGATGTTTTAGGTCATAGAAAGAAAGAAATACGCAAGGTTTACGAGCTGATAAAATTACTGTATTCACAAATACTTGGGAATTGGAAGTAACGTCTTTACTTCAGTTCACAAAATGCAATCAAACTATAGAAATGAGGAAATTCCCCTGCTGAAAACAGTGTGCACATTAACTTTCAAGCTTGGAGCTTTTATGCAACATGGCAGTGGTATAACATTGGACAGTTTAAATCAAACTGCAAATGTTTTTACATGCTGGTTTCATTAGACATTAAGAAATTCAACAGTGATCATATTATCACCATTAAGTGTTTATCCAGATAATAGTCACACATGAAAGATTGAACGTGTCAACCCTGAAGCTGAAAAACCACATATTACAATAACAGAAACTAATAAGGGTTTGAGCAATGATTTGAACATACCTGAGCAGCATTATTGAATTCAGGTAATGGGTTGCCGTTGTTATATGTCACTCTAATTAGCTCATCCATGGTACATCCATAGAGTCTATCATTCTTCGCAAGTTGTTTATTAAGAGCTTCCATGTAACCGCGATGATGAGCTCCCCAATGCACTTCAAGTGTCCTCTGACTCATGTATGGTTCTAGTGCATCCTAGAAATGAAGAAGTGAAAATAAAGTGAATAATAGTTATATTAGTGAAGCACCAAACAACATTGAGAAAATTCAAAACTGTGAAGAAGTGAAAATAAAGTGAATAATAGTTATATTGGTGAAGCACCAAACAACATTGAGAAAATTCAAAACTGTCAACCAGTGCTAACAGTTGGACTAAGATTCTTTCAAGAAAGCAATTTTGCCTCTTTATTTCTTTAATAGGTAAAAGCTAATCAACCACATATTGCATTATACGTGTTCTGCCCACCTATGCACCGTCCTGAAAATGCAATTAACATTCAGGAGACACAAAGTAAGTCAAGTGATTTTGAGTCAAGACACTATGTATTTTCTAGAATCATTTCACAGCATAATCGATCTATACCAGCCGGAATGTTTGCAAGAGGAGATGACACACTCTAAACAACTTATAGGTTTCTCATTAAAGGACGGATATTTATTTCCTCAGATTACTCGTACATTTAGCATGATTACAGAACCCAGTTCATCGGGCATTTTGAAACAGTTGAATCTCAACATATGATTTCATTGACCAATACCCAGAACAATATTAGTAAGTTGAGAACATGCAACACCATTCCCCATTACAGTTTCACTTAGTTCTCAATATTTATCGAATAAACACAAGAAAGCATGCAATGAGGAACAAATAGTAGAAAAGACACTTCTTAACATTTTGATAGTCATTATGTTTCTATATTCACTGCTTTCATGTTTAGGACAAAAGCAAGAAATAAAGAAAGCCCAGGAAATGTAATCTCACGAGTTTGTAAGGCGGGCTTTTCAGGCCATAATATGCAGTGATTCCCGATTTTCTGCAATTATGTTGCGAATTAACTCGCCTCTGACCACATCCCTGCATCAAAAATCACACAGCCATTTCAGAGACGAACATTTCATATAAATTCCAATATTTCAACTGCAGACAATCTTGCACAAGGGACACACAAATTTATCGCGTGATGCTGACAATAAACACACTAATCTGGTACCCACATAACCTACCAGACCAGGAACCTCAAGGGATGTCTTCAAAGTCTTCAATGGCGGAAGAACACTGGAGCCCAAACCGCAATAATTACTACTACAAGAAAGCAAACTCATTTCCCGCTACAAATATCTCTGCCTCGCTCTGGCCTACCAAAGAGTCCCGCACAACAACACCTCAAACGAGCACCTGAAACCGACAAGCAAGCTCAAATTAAGCTGAAAATTTAGCCCAAAATAAGCAGTGCCAAAAGAAAGCGCACACACACACACGCACAAAAACAAACTCTGCGAGGCATTTTCTCGAACATATAGTGGACTGTTTCAAAATCCCGCGTACCTGAGCTGTATGTATAGCAGTGCTCTGAGCTTGCTCCTTCTCAAGAACTTGGAGAGGTGAAGATAATGGAGGCAGAGTTAAGGGAAGCACGCTCCAAGCACTTGAACGTCGGGGATATTTGGGCTTTTATGGCTTTCTCGTTTATAGAGAAGCCCAAACAAGTGAGAGGTCGTTTGGCCAATAAGATTCATAGAGTAAGGAAATGTTTGGTATCCATGACAAGGCCTAACAGGGGGTTGAATTGTTCTTGACAAATTCTTTTGTTTTCAAGACTATGTATATCGGGTTTGCGGGTTATCTAGTCTGACCCGTTATCCACCGTGTTTACTTTAGTTTAGATATACGTTCCAATAGCCTTGGTGTCTGAAAAGACCAAATGGTCCATATTTTCGTCGAAATTACATCATTTGCCATTCAAAATTTCTATTTCACCATATCCAGGTTCGACCGGGCGTTTTTGTTAAATAGCCTTTTCAAGGTTTCTTTTTAATTAAATAACCCTCAAGTTTTAATTTTTAGCTAGATAGCCTTTTTATTTATTAACTCTAATTAAATGAGATTTAGATAAATAATCATCTAACTTTTAGATTTTATATTTTAACCCCTAAAACCAAGAATATTACAACCTACGATCAAAACCCTCTTCTCATTTTTCAGACAACCTGCGATTTCTTTGGATAGTATTTTTCCTTCCACTTGGTAGTCGAATATTGATAGAATAGTTTGTTATATAACCTCGAAGTGATTCATTGCCAGAGGAAGACAAACTGTACGAGAGTTTCTTCACAAAAAAGACGTAACTACTTAAGGTAAAAACCCATTTTTTGTGGTTTTTATACTAGATTTGAGTAGTACATTCTGTATAGAGCACCATTAATGCGTCATTTCATAATGGGTTTTGGAAATAACTATTAATTCGACAGTTGGGTTGGTGGTTCGAGAACCCACCATTAATGGCGATTCCGTGCACAGGGAAGTGAAACAGTTAAACCTTGTGTGATCGATTGATCGACCATAACTTATCGATTAAGAGATATCTTGATGCTTGTGATCACTTGATCGACCATGTGATATCGATTAAGCAATCTTGTGTGAATGGTCGATCTCTTAATCGACCATTTGATATCGATTAATCGATGTATTTGTGATCGATTAATCGACCATATATATCGATTAATCGATCTTCTTTTCTTTCGATCGATTAATCGACCATACTATATCGATTAATTGATCTTCTTGTCTTTCTATCGCCTAATCGACCATTTGATATCGATTAATCGATGTATTTATCATCGATTAATTGACCATAATATATCGATTAATCGATATTTTTGTCTTTCGATCGATTAATCGGCCATATTATATCGATTAATCGATCTTTTGTTGTCTGTCGATCGATCGTTTTTATTATTATTATTTTTTAGCGCTCGTGATAATTTTGCATTTATGTTATCTTATAATATAGGTATGTTGGCAACAAATATGGCGGAAGAATTTGTTGTAGGTGTTGAATTTGGCGAGTGGGTAGAAGAAGAGGCTTGTTTTAAGTGGACAGGGAAATGCAAAGTAACGATACCTCTTGTTGTTACTAAAGAAATTTCTTTCAATAGCTTGATTAAATTATTGAGAAAGGGCAACTCAGTTGTTCACGGGCTGATGTTAATGTGAAGTATATGATAACAAAGGCACCTCCTCCACCACACATAACACATCCAGCTGAAATAAAATCAGACGAGGATTTGAAGGTATACTTTACTGATGTTGTTAGTGAGGGTTGGAGACCAATTCTAAAAGTGTCTGTGTTCAAGTCAAATATTGATGATTTCAACTTTTACAATAATAACAATTATTTGAACAATGAAAATCCAATATTTGGTTGTACATCAATTAGTGATAATGACAATGTGGAGGAGCAATACACAGAGGAACTTCTTCATAATGACGTTATGGTCCACGAAGATGTCACTATGACTCAAGAACTACATGAAGTGGATTTTGATGTTGTAGAAGAACCCATTTATAGAGAACATGTTTCGGATGGGATGGGAAGGAGCGTGGTAGGAAATCAATCACGGCATGCGTTTGATGATAGGTCGGAGTTTCAAATGGGGTGTTTGTTTAATAACAAAGCCGAAGTAGTAAGAAAAATTCAACTCATTGTTGTGAAAGCAAAGTTTGAGTATTCCGTCAAAAGATCAAACAAATCATTATATGTTGTAGCATGTGTGAGCCCAACATCCAAGTGGTGGATTCGTTGTTGTAAGTATATGAATTCGGAGAAATTTATTGTCAAGAAATACATTAGTGAGCACACATGTGGGCTGGATCATATATCAGGCCAACATCGCCAAGCATCGGCCAATCTCATAGGAGAATGCGTCAAAGAACAGTTTGTCAAAGGGGAAGGACTCTCACCTAGTGGAGTGAAGAGTTATGTAGAAAAAAATTTAGGATGTTCCGTTAGTTATTGGAAATGTTGGAGGGGACGACAACTTGCAAAGGATTTTGTAAGGGGAACAACAGAGCACGGGTATGTAGTTCTTAAGGCCTATCGTTACATGTTGGAGTCGGCAAATAGTGGAGCAAGACAGATTTGGTGGTCGACTCTAAAAATCAGTTTCAATACTTTTTTGTTGCCTTTGGCCAATGCATACGTGGTTTTTCATTTATGAGAAAGGTAATAGCTGTTGATGGATGCTTTCTGAAAGGCAAGTATGGCGGTACATTGCTAGTGGCCACTACACAAGATAGTGAGAAGCATATTTATCCCATTGCATGGGCTGTGGTTAACTCTGAGAATGACCGTTCGTGGGAGTGGTTTTTTAAAAATCTAAAAAAAAAAATTCTTGATCGTCACGAGATATGCATAATATCCGATAGACACAGCTCTATCAAGAAGGCTGTGAAACGTGTTTATCCTTTAGCACATCATGGGTATTGCATGAAACACATTGCCGAGAACTTGAAGCAAAAGTTTAGGTGCGGTGATGTCCTTAGTCTATATTACTTGGCAGCTAAATCTTATACAGTTGATGAGTTCCAACAACATTTCAGCCAAATATGCCAACTTAAAAGTAAAGTGGCTGACTACCTTAAGAACGATATTGGCTTCGAGCGTTGGAGTAGAGCTTATTTTCCTGGTAACAGGTATAATATTATGACGACCAACATTGCGGAGTCGATCAACTCAAGACTTTTAACCGAAAGGGAATTTCCAATTGATGCTCTTTTTGACGCAATCTAACAAATCTTGTCAAAGTGGTTTTGTGAGCGTCGTACGGAGATGGTTAAATGCAATACACGATTGGTCCCATCAAAAGAAAGAGAACTTCGTGATAGTTTGGAAAACTCGGCATCTCTTGATATTGTACAACTAAATGTGCATGAGTACCATGTGCGTGGCCATGGTCTGAATGTTGTTGTTGATCTTAACAATAATCGATGCGGCTGTAAAGTATTTGATATTGATAGGGTCCCATGCCCTCATGCCATAGCTGCTTTTAGACATCAGAATTTGCCTGATTTTGGTATGAGATTGTACTCAGCTTGCTCTTCTACATATAGGGCTGATGAGTTTTTGCATGCTTATGCGGAAACGATCTATCCTATTCCTCCGGAAGATCTGTGGGTGGTTCCTGAATCGATAAAAGATATTGTCATTGAACCCCCTCATGTGAATCTATCAAAAGGCAGGAAAAGAGTCAAGAGGATCCCAACTGCTTGTGAGGTTCGTCAGAAGAAGAACAAGTGCGGACGATGCAATAAGCCAGGTCACAAGAAAGGAACCTGCAAAGAAACAATTGAAACTAACTGAAAAGTGTGTATGTTAGCATTTGTAGTGTATGATTAAGTTTATGCTTGTAAGTATCTCTACTTTTAATACAGGGAATTTCAAATTGATCATCAATCTTCTTAATTCAAATTCTTGTGTGTGTGTATATATATATATCATTACACTTCAAACAGGGACACCTCATAAAAAAAAATCCCCATCCATCGACATCTACAATCGATCAATCGATATCATAAATGATCAATAGACAAAAACTATCGATTGATCGATATCATCCAACTTGTATTCTGACCAATCGCATGAGCCCAAACCTTAAAAGCAAAGAACGAAATCGATCCGTCGACACAATGTATCGATCCATCGACTAACATTATCGATCAATCGATAAAACATATCGCTCGATCGATATCACCACAACATGTATTCTGACCAATCTCATAAGCTCAAGCCTTAAAAAGCAAAGAAATAAATCGATCCATCGACACAAAATATCGATCAATCGAAACAAGTTATCGATCCATCGACAAGATATATCGATTGATCGATATCACCCAACCTGTATTCTGACCAATCGCATGAGCCCAAGACCATCGACTCCATTTATCGATCAATCGATAAAATCTATCGATTGATCGATATCACGACAACATGTATTCTGACCAATCTCATAAGCCCAAGCCTTCAAAGCAAAGAAATAAATCGATCACTCGACAAACAGTATCGATCAATCAACAAACTTTATCGATCAATCGACAATGTATATCGATGGATAGATATTACCACAATTTGTATTCTAACCAATCTCATAAGCCCAAGAATTAAAAGAAAAGAAAGAAATCGATCCGTCGACAGTAACTATCGATTTATCGATATCACCACAACTTGACCAATCTCATAAACCCAATCGACATATACATATTACTTATATATCTAATCATATATATAATCATTTTCCATACTAGACATATACATATCACATATATATCTAACAATTATATATAATCATGTTCCATACTAGACATATACATATCACATATATATATCTAATCATATATATAATCATGTTCCATACAATACATATACATCATACGTATATATCTAATTATATATAATCATGTTCCTTACAATACATATACATCATACGTATATATCTAATTATATATATAATCATGTTCCATACAATACATATACATCATACATATATATCTAATCATATATATATAACCATGTTCCATCCTTGACATATACATAATACATCTATATCCAATCATATATATAATATGACATATATCTACTATAAATATAGTATGACATGTATATACAATTGCTATATCTACTATATACAAGTCTTGTTGTGATCGCTTGATCGATTATTTTGACCGAGTGATCGATTACTAGTTTGTTCCAAGTCTAGCTGTGATCTCTTGATCGATTTTAGTGATCGCTTGCTCGATTACTCTTTTTTTTACGCAATATTTTATACCTTTTGTGTAATCGCTTGATTGATTACACAAATCGATGGATCAATTACTTGTTTGTGCCACAACATCCCACATCTTGTTGTGATCGCTTAATCGATTAAAATGATCGATTGATCGATTACTGTTTTTTCCACGACTTGTGTTCACTTAATCGATTATTTTAATCGATTGATTGATTAAATATCTGTTCCACAATTTTCCATGTATTCATTTGATTGCTTGATCGATTAAAGTGATTGAATGATCGATTACTTTTTTTCCACACGACTTGTGTTCGCTTAATCGATTATTTTAATTGATTGATCAATTAAATATCTGTTCCATAATTTTCTATGTATTCCTTTGATCGCTTGATCGATTAAAGTGATCGATTGCTTGATTACTGTTTTTTCCACACAACTTGTGTTCGCTTAATCAATTATTTTAATCGATTGATCGATTAAATATTTGTTCCATAATTTTCCATGTATTCCTTTGATAGCTTGATCGATTAAAGTGATCGATTGCTCGATTACTGTTTTTTCCACACAACTTGTGTTCGCTTAATCAATTATTTTAATCGATTGATCGATTAAATATCTGTTCCACAATTTTCCATGTATTCCTTTGATCGCTTGATCGATTAAAATGATTGATTGATCGATTACTGGTTTTTTCCACAACTTTTTGTTCGCTTAATTGATTATGTTGATCGATTACATGTCTTAAGTTGATCGCTTGATCGATTAAGTTTGGTCGCTTGATCGATTATTATGATAGTTCAAAATATAAGAACATAAAAAAGAAGAATTTTATACAACTTAACAATTTACACAAGTTATGTTACAACAAAAAGGAATTTATATAGCTTAAAAATTTACAGGGTTTCAAGTTGGGACAAGGGGATCCATTTTTCCTGAGAAAATCTCAGTAGCCAACCGTCGTCGGAACTCAATGATGTTTTCGTCATTCAACTTGTCCATTGGGGTGCCGGTCAAGTGAAATTCGATAAACTTCAGTGAGTACATCCCACAGTTCCCACTGCAAAAAAAAAAAATGAAGCACATATATTAAAAAAAAAAGAAATAAAGAAGCGGAATACATAACAGAAGAAAGAAAATAAATACCTTCGTGTATTATATGGACATTTGTCGACATGATAACTCCATTTTTGCTCAAGCAACTTGGCCATTGCCCCAAAGTGACTTGTCGCTTTCAAGACCTTGGGGAATAATGAACAAGCTGGTGCCAGCATCTTCTTCAGCTCCGTACCCCGACAAAGCTTGTTGTTGCAATCCAGAACATGCACTTCGCCCTTATCTAAAAACCACACAACGACAATCCAGTGCTGGTTGTGTATGTTCAAGACTCCATACACATTCTTGAATCCCCACCATGAGTCAGCATATTTTGGTTCATTGCCATTTGCATAATCCAATAATTTCGGGCTAATATGCATTAGTTCAATTGCATTATTCAAAGAATCGTTGTCGGTGTACCCACAGTTATCAACCTTCGATTCGTCCACTCCAACCAAAACCCGCTCATAAGAGAATTGTAGGTGCTGCATAAACTGACAATCGACGAAAGTTACGTCTTGATTATAGAAATTCGGATAATTTCTCTGTCTAATCCTTAGTAGACATAGAGCTTCGTCGATATGCTGCGCCAAAATAAAAACTATTTCAGCAAATTTAATAAGCTAAATAAGCTAAATTATTAAACAATGATTATCAAAAATGAATCGATCAATCGACAACAAACATCGATCAATCGATAAATTTATCGATTAATCGACGTTAAAAAATCGATCAATCGATATAAAACATCAATCAATCGATAAAGATGTCGATCAATCGACGGAAAAGTATCGATCAATCGATAACAATATCGATCAATCGACAGTATACATCGATCAATCGACAAAAAATATAATTTTTTAATCTAATGATATCGATCAATCAACAAATAACATCGATCAATTGATGCATGTATCGATCAATCGACAAATAGAATCGATAAATCGATAGGAAATATCGATCAATCGACATTAAAATCGATCAATCGATAATTGTATAGTCAAACAAAAAACTTACGTCTGATTCCAGCCATTGTCCTTCACCCAAAAGCGTGTTGAAAAACATAGCAATTTTACCAGAGACCTTTTTGTCTTCTGGGCCTGATTCATACCACTCTAAAGATTCAGATAATTTTTTTAGGTCCAGTGGCATAAATAAATTAGGCTTCGATGGTTGTGCAGCCTCATCTCCCACTTTGGCTCTCTTCACTTTCCCCCCCTCTAGAGTGAACGGAGACTTTGCGTATTTGCTTTTCTGTTTTGTTCTCTCCGGTCTCTTGTCCACCAATGCAGCAAGCAAGTCAATCCTTTTATCAGTCTTATCCATTCGTTCTGACAGAAAATTTTTCAACCCAAGAAGTCCATCATTAATGATTTTCAGTTGTTGGATAATTTCATCATGATGAGTACACGATGATGATGGAAACACCCTTACTTCCTTGGGTTGGGCAACGGTGACTTGCTCATTGATGCACTTCAGTTGTTCCATGATTTCAACGTGATGCGCACATGATGATGGTGGACGAATGTCTACTTCCTCAAGAGGCAGGCTTAATTTGGGGGCAGGCTTGGTTTTGAGGCGGGAGGTGGGGTTCGTGCCTCTGTTGCTTCCTCAGGATGCTGGAATTGTGGTGCTCCTTCTATGTCAGCACCATCTCGCTTGAACTCAATCATTTCAGCATCATGGTCACTAGGAGACCTCAACTCTGTAATCCCTTCCAGGTCTCGAGTGAGTTGATTAATTTTATCATCAGAAATCTCATTGAGATCATCAAATGATCTCATGTAAGGCTCTCTCAAGTCCCTCTTTGTTGGATATAGGAAGGGATGCAGGACCACCTAAAATTCAAATTTACACGTATTATGATTATCGACTCAAAGAATTAAAAAAATATTGAAATTAAATTTCATATTTTTTAGATGTACCTCTTTGCTCTTTTCTATAGCCTATTTAATCATCTTAAAAACCAACTTTTCAGATTTACTTGAATGCCACCTCACAATTCTGGGAAGTGGCAACAACGGATCATCCTCTGTTGGAACCATAGATAACCCGAATTTCGCCAGAGCAGGCACAGCCTCATAAGCCCAAGCCTAAATGCAAAGAAACAAATCGATCAATTCATATTTGTAGGTTAGTGAAAAAAAATACTACAAATTTTCTAGAACATCGACCAATCGACAAGACTAATCAATCAATCGATAACTGTTATCGATCGCTCAATGACATACAGTTGATCAATCGACAGTGTGTATCGCTTGATCGACAAATACAATCGATCACTGGATAAGATATCTCGATCGATCGACGATAACACAGTCGATCAATCGACACAACGTATTGCTTGATCGACAAATACAATTGAGCCATCGATACATGTATCGATTAATCGACTATGTCAATCGCTCAATCGACACAGGCATATTTTTGAAAATTACTCAAACATCGATCAATTGACGATATGTATCGATCAATCGATAAACAGATCGATTGATCGAAAATAGATATCGATCAATCGATAAACAGATCGATTGATCGAAAATAGATATCGATCAATCGATAAATATATCGATCAATTGACAATAATGATCGATCAATCGATATGTGAATAGAAATATGAGTTCTTTTCAATGTTTACCTGTAAGGCCCAAGGAAATCCAACAATATTGTAAGATTCTGTTTTTCGGAAGTCTTCTCCTTTTTCAATCCATTGGAAATATTTTTTCTTCAATTCTCTTGTCCGGAGAGACTCCATTGTCATCACAAAAGACTCCATTCCCCATGGATAAGAATTGAAAATTTTCAGATTGTTGACAAATAGCAGAAGGTCTTCGCTCACGTTTTTATGGTCGTCATTCGCCAAAATGAAAGTATGAACGAACCATACGAGACATATTTTGAACTTGTCTTTTGCCGAAAAATTTTTCTTTTTCATACATTCATCCAAATCTGAAATTTTTACTGATTGTTTCTTCTTACCCATAACCTTTTGTAAGAAATTTTGGCTTTTCTAGGTCGTTTCTCATCCTCTCCATTTCATCATTGGGAGGGAGCGGTCCACAATTTAGTCCGGTAACTACGGCGAACTCCGACATGCCAAAATGAGTGGGTTTGTTGTCAATGGCAAACCATAGCTCCCACTTCTTCTTGCACTGAATTTGACGCAGCATAAGGTAGTGACAAAGTTGCCCGGAAAATGACCAGAAATTTGTCATACCCAATAAGTGACCAAAGTAAGTTTCAGAGAATCTCGACAACATTTCTTCTCCTAAACCCATCAAAACTTCCTCCATTTTGCGAAGCTTAGCAACCGCAGATCTCACAGTCACCCTCACCGGAAAGTATTTGATATCATCCAATATTGTTTGGAGCTGGTAACTATCAAAAGAGATACGCCGTGGACAAGAGGGAACGGATAGCTCATCAACTGCATTTGGAACATTCTCGTCTTCATTTTTGTGTATTCAAACAAACAAAACACCAAACTCTTAAATTGAATATATAGGAAAATTATTTGAAATAGTTAATAGTGCAAAACCTTAAACCCTAAACCCTAAATCGATAAGGACAATCGATTAATCGACATGTAAATCCCTCAATCGACAACGGTTTCGGTTGAAAGATGAACATTACTTCTTCATGTACCTTTTCTTCTTGTGGAGCAGCACCGATTTCCTCGTTAACCACTAGCTCGTTCATCAATGGCTCGTTTGCCAGTGGCTCGTTCACCAATGGTTGTTGTGCTTCTTGTGGTATAGCAACGATTTGTTGGTCTTTCTGTACTTCCATTTTTGTGGAACAGGTCTTGTAGTTAAAGGGTTAACGTGATTAAATTTTTCTAGGGTTTTTTTCGGGAAATCGAAGAGACAAAGATGGGAGAATGAAAAAATCAAGGGTTTCAAGACGATTTTTTTGAGTTCTCAAATGGATTCCAACTTCAAGGAAGAGAAGAGATGAGGAAAAATGGAGGTGGAAGGTGAAGCTTCTTTGAGAAGGAACTAAGAAAGTGTACCGCACGGGAGTCTTTTAGGATGATACACTATGATCGATCAATCAATATCATACAATCGATCAATCGACAGATATGATCGATCAATCGATATAATACGATCGATCCATCAATATATTACGATCGATCCATCGATATATGATTATCGATTAAGCGATTTACAGTGATCTATCAAGCGACATACTATGATCGATTAATCGACGTTTTTGGATCGATTAAGTGACATTTTGTGATCGATTAAGCGACATGTTGTGATCGATTAAGCGACATTTCTTGATCGATTAAGAGATTTTTTTGATCAATTAAGCAACACTTATAAGCGATCGATTGATCGATACCTTATAAAATATAAAATTATTTATTTACAATTCGACCCCCGTCCAATCCTAAACTTTTTAGTTTACTTTATTGACCTTTAAATTATGCCACATCGGATATTTAACTTTTAAAAAAAAGGAAAAAAAATTGAGGCTATTAAATTAAAAAAAAAACTTGAAAGGTCGGATGAACAAATTTTCTGGGTTCGACCAGCATCATCCTTTCACAAGTGAAGAAATTGGCTCTCATCAATTTTTTCATCTCATCTTTGGTTCGTTTTCTCATATTCCTCAAATGCCTTTTTGTATTTTATAATCAATTTTCGAGTTGCAACTATTGTTAATTTTCATGCTGTTCTTTTGGGGACGCAGAGCATTTTCCCCCTCCATCCGCCGCCGCCGCTGCTTCAACAACCATCGAGGAGAGCTTCGCCGTCGTCGGGAATCAACCACTGGCGCCGCACCAAGCTCGGATTCTAAGCTGCCATGTCTTTTAAGAGGTTTTCTATTGGATAACCCTTTCAAGTTTTTTTTAACAGAATGACGCTCAAGTTTTAATTTTTAGCTAGATGACCTTTTTACTAATTATATATAATTAACTATAAATAAAACATAAATATTATTAAATATAAATATTAATGTATCTTTCAAAATTTTTATTTTGACCCCTAAAAAAGAATATATTACAAAATATACTTATTCAAAACATAACAAAAAAACAAAATACAGAAAAAAGACATTCAAATATCAAAATTGATCATTCAAATTTTGTGGAACTTCAAAATTGATCGAAGAATTGATTTGCCCATGATGAGGGGAGCTGATTAATAGAAAAAAGATCGAGAAATTTTGGCCAGAGGGGACGGAATGAGCGCTGACGGCGTGCGCATGCCATCGACGCTTGTTTCGTCACCTTCAACCAAAATTTTTCAAGTTTCTTTTTATAAATCACCTCCTCTCATCATGGGTTAACAAATTATATCTTCAATTTAATATTTTAATCAATCTTTATAGCTTAATTTTGATGTGTATATGCGTTGTTTTTTTTTTTCTTTTATGCCTTCTGTTTATGCGTTGTTTTTTTTTTTTCCTTTTCTGCCTTATGCTTCTCTATTCAGGATTCTACTATTTTTCTTAAGAGATTCTACTATTTTGTTATGTTTTTTAACATAATATCTTAAACGGTCACTCAATTGTTTAAGCGATTATCTTATTTTAGAACAATCTCTTTAACAAATACTCAATCGTTTAAGTAATGCTATTAATTTTTTCAAAAAATATTGATATAATATCATCTTTAACTATCTATTATGATACTTTTAGAAAATAATAGATCAATTCCATAATAATGATCTTTATAATATATTCATGATGTCTATATCTATACTATAAAAGATCATTATGAGTATTAGGGTTTAGGAAAAATCTTTTCAGCGATAAACTGATCTCTCTTAAGATATACTACAAAACACCCAAGCCGTGAGAAAACATATGGCCGTTCGGGAAAAACACCCAGGCCGTGAGAAAACATATGGCCGTTTGGGCAAAACACCCAGGCCATGACAAAACATATGGCCATTCATGATGTTTCTGCTATATTTTTTAGCATAATATCTTAAGAGATTCTACTATTTTGCTATATTTTTTAGCATAATATCTTAAACGGTCACTCAATTGTTTAAACGATTCTCTTATTTTAGAACAATCTTTTTAACAAATACTCAATTGTTTAAGTGATGCTATTATTTTTTTCCAAAAATATTGATATAAATTCATCTTAAACTATCTATTATGATACTTTTAGAAAATAATAGATCTTAAGTGATAAACTGATCTCTGTTAAGATATACTACAAAACATTCATAAGAGATCGAGTTGTCTCTTCAAGAGATCATTCGTAATAATAGATTCAAAGTACCCACTGCTCAACTTGTCTTTTCGAAAGATCATTATAATAATAGACACCAAATTTATATAATAATTCTATCTTTTATAATTACCTTTTGTAGTATAGTTATCAATTTTATATAATGATCATAATAACTTTTTTAATATAGTCATCATGAATATGTAATAGAGTTGATCTTTTATAATATAGATATAGACATCATGAACATCTTATAATGATCATTATAATATAGATATCAATTCTACATAATAATCATAATGATCTTTTGTGGTATAGACAAGATGTATATATTATATTGATCATCATAATAGAGATATTAATTCAATATAAGTATAATACTCATAATGATCTTTTATAATATAGATATAGACATCATGAATATATTATAATGATCATTATTATGGAATTGATCTATTATTTTCTTAAAGTATTATAATAGATAGTTTAAGATGAATTTATATTAATATTTTCCAGAAAAAAGAATAGCATAACTTAAACGATTGAGTAGTTATTAAAGAAATTATTTTAAAATAAGAGAATCGTTTAAACAATTGAGTCGCAATTTAAGATATTATGTTAAAAAACATAGCAAAATAGTAGTATATCTTAAGAGAGATCAGTTTATCGCTTAAGATCTATTATTTTCTAAAAGTATCATAATAGATAGTTTAAGATAAATTTATATTAATATTTTTTGAAAAAAATAATAGCATCACTTAAACGATTGAAAAGTTGTTAAATAGATTGTTCTAAAATAAGAGAATTGTTTAAACGATTGGGTGACCGTTTAAAATATTATGCTAAAAAATATAGCAAAATAGTAGACTCTTTTAAGCAAAATAATAGAATCTCTTAAGATATTATGCTAAAAAACATAGCAAAAACATCATGAACGGCCATATGTTTTGTCACGGCCTGGGTGTTTGGTCCGAACGACCATATGTTTCGTCACGGCCTAAGCGTTTTTCCCGAACGGCCATATGTGTTGTCACGGCCTGGGTGTTTTGTAGTATATCTTAACAAAGATCAGTTTATCACTTAAGATCTATTATTTTCTAAAAGTATCATAATAGATAGTTTAAGATGAATTTATATCATTATTTTTTGAAAAAAATAATAGCATCACTTAAACGATTGAGTAGTTGTTAAAGAGATTGTTTTAAAATAAGAGAATCGTTTAAACGATTTAGTGACCGTTTAAGATATTATGCTAAAAAATATAGTAAAATAGTAGAATCTCTTAAGAAAAATAGTAGAATCTTTTAAGATATTATGCTAAAAAACATAGCAGAAACATCATGAACGGCCATATGTTTTTTCATGGCCTGGGTGTTTTGCCTAAACGGCCATATGTTTTCTCACGGCCTGGGTGTTTTTCCCGAACGGCCATATGTTTTCTCACGGCCTGGGTGTTTTTCACGAACGGCCATATGTTTTCTCACGGCCTGGGTGTTTTGTAGTATATCTTAAGAGAATTCAGTATATCTTAAGAGAATTTTCCTAAACCCTAATACTCATAATGATCTTTTATAATATAGATATAGACATTATGAATATATTATAATCATCATTATTATGGAATTGATCTATTATTTTGTAAAAGTATCATAATAGATAGTTAAAGATGATATTATATCAATATTTTTTGAAAAAAATAATGACATCACTCAAACGATTGAGTATTTGTTAAAGAGATTGTTCTAAAATAAGAGAATCGTTTAAACAATTGAGTGACCGTTTAAGATATTATGTTAAAAAATATAGTAAAATATAAAATAGTAGAATCTCTTAAGAAAAATAGTAGAATCTCTTAAGATATTATGCTAAAAAACACAACAGAAACATCATGAACGGCTATATGTTTTCTCACGGCCTGGGTGTTTTGCCCAAACGGCCATATGTTTTCTCACGGCCTGGGTGTTTTGCCAGAACGGCCGTATGTTTTCTCACGGCCTGGGTGTTTTGCCAGAACGGCCATATGTTTTCTCACGGCCTGGGTGTTTTGTAGTATATCTTAAGAGAGATCAGTTTATCGCTTAAGAGATTTTCACGAACGGCCATTTGTTTTGTCACGGCCTGGGTGTTTTGTAGTATATCTTGCAATATATCTTAAGAGAAATCAGTTTATCGCTTAAGAGATTTTCTCAAACTTCCATTTGTTTTGTCACGGCTTAGGTATTTGTAGTATATCTTAAGAGAAATCAGTTTATCGCTCAAGAGATTGGCCTAAACGATCATATATTTTGTCATGGCCTAGGAGTTTTGTTGTTCTTGTAAGTTAAGTTATTTTCAATTGGACCCCCATTCATAAGTTAAGTTATTTATAATTTGACCGCCGTTCAAATTTTACATTAAATAAGTATACTTATTTGCCCTAATCTGTGCCGGGTCATATTTTTTATCAAAAAAAAATTAAAAATGAAATTAGAGGGTTAGTTTCTTAAATAAAAACTTGAAGGGCCTTATTGGCCAAATTTCCTCTGTCTTTTAATTTCCCAACTGTCTTTTTTTTGTGTGTGTTTTGTTATGTTTTGATTAGGATCCTGACAAATTTTGAATGTGATGGATGGTGCTATTGCTACGATTTTGTAAGACTCCCGTTGGGTTTTAATTGATGTTTTGGATTCTCTAAAAAAAAATGTTGTTCTTTTGGGTGGTTTATTCCAATATTTTTTTCTTTTATTTTCTCTATTTTATTTAGGCGTTCAGCAATTCAAAACAAAGAAATTAAAGAAAGAAAGGGAAAAAATATATTCAACGCCGATAATCAACGTAGGATCGCAGTGTAATTTTCTCGCTGGAGAATCAGGGTTTTTTCATTGCAGAGGTCTCTTTTGAGGGAAGGGAAAAATGGGGAAGAGATGATTCTGTTGGGTTTTCAAAGACAGAAAATATAAACAACTTATATTTTTTGAGCTGGATAAACATGGAAGGTAAACAACAGTTCACAATGGTTTATACTTTCACAAATTGGGCCATACACTACAGAGACAAAAGTGATAGGAAAGTAAACACGCTCTTAGGGTTCACAATAAGTGAGTTCAAGCATTATTTTTGAACACTTCTTCTCCCAAAAAAATCGTTCCCTTCTCCAGAGAATTCTTGCGAGCGGCGGCTACTGTTTCTCTCCATCAAAGATACGAAGAAGAGAGCCTACAATAAATCTGTACACTTTTGAATTCGATCCTTTCCATCTCTGATGTTTCTATTCGTTGGAATTCCAAGATTGCATTCTTGCATTTTTTTCCCGAAATAGCGTAACGATGGAATTTTCTTTGCGCAGGAGTAGTAAAACGGCATCATGTTAGATCCAAATCAGAAATTACATTGCTGTTCTGCGATAGCAGAACTCTTGTGCAGGTATGTTGCAATTGATTTTCTGTAATCTGTTTATCTCTACGGGTGAAAGTATTGGATTGTGGGTTTGTAAACGGAAACTTGTATTTTTGACCTGAATAGAAGATTAGGTTTTACACCACCCTGTACATCTTTGTTGCTCGAATTGTTTTGTTTTAGAATTTTTTTAAGCCTTTGTTATTTTCATAAGTATTGGGCACATGAAGTCCTTTCTGGTTGCAAGATACAGTGGTAGTGATGCTTTCGTTGATGTGCTTTTAAATTCTTGGTTTTATTTATTACATTTTCAAAGTGTGTGAGTAAGTTGTTTGAGTATTATATTAAAAATTTTCAGCAGCCAAATGGAAATTTAAGGGAATTCGATACTTTGTAGACATATTTATTGTGATTGAAATTTTAATTCCTACCTTGCTTTGCAGTTGTTAAACTAATGGTTAAGTCTCATCCAAAAAGAAAAATAAAATGGACAACCCAAAACACATGAATTTCCTTATTGGCACAAGTCTTTATGATTCAAAGCATGCTACTATTCTTTTATGTGACAAAACATCTACGGAGAGGGGGTAGCAATCGTTGGCAACGTAGGCACCGTGGTTATACGTCGTATAGTCTCATTAATAAGATGCCCGAATTAAATGAACATCTTAGGTACAGAAGATTGAAGTGTTCATGGGAAACAGTGAATCTGATTGTGGCGTAAAGGAGACGACCCCATTGCCTCGCAAAGCCCCCTGTCCCATTTGGATGGTAAGACTAATACCACAACCACCTCTAAGAGGAAACGGTCAGATGTTACAACGATCTCATGGATAGATGGATGGATCGCTCAAGTGTTGTTCTTGGTGAGGCTACTGGCAAGACGACTAAGGATATGGTAATAAAGACAGACTTGTATTAGGCTTTATCTGTCATTCCAGGGCTGTCTATAGACCGAATGATATCCGTGACTACCTATTTCTGCAACAACGAGTCTGAAATGTTGGCCTTTTGAGGTATGCCAACCCCTGCGATGATCTGTTTTGTTGAACTTCTGTTGTCGGGAGGAATTAAACCCCCCCAATGCATAGAAGTGATGTTCCTATATCAAAGTATGTACACCTTTTGAACATATGAAACAGTTAATCGTCTTGTTTGATGATGTCTTTACATTTTTTGCATTTAGGTTGAACGTCAACTGATTGAAAGCCCACTTCTTAGTTATGTTCATCCCCTTATTGTTGAACTTTGTTTTGTTATTTGTACTGTTAAGACATTGGCGACCTTTTCCTTTTGATATGAGGTAAGATTACTCTAGGTAACATTGGTATTTTTATTTGATAAGGTTGTTTTCTCATTGAAGGTTACATTCCTTTCAAATATTTGGACTAATGAAAAAAATACTACAGGTGATAAGTTGCTGTGGAATGGGATACTATAAGATGGTTTTCAAGAGGCAACTTCAAGCTATGATTAATTACGTTAAAAATTTATGTGTTGCACAAGATAATTATCTTCAATTCTGTGATGAAAATCTTATCAATTCGCATCTCAATAGTGTATCAACTGGTTAATGTGACTATATATTTTTACAAAATCACAGAGTAAGTTGTCTTGAAACATTTATTTTTGCATTGTAATATCTTCGAAACTAAAATTTTAAAATACAGTACATTGGAAAATAAGCTTACAGCAATATATGACTAGATAAAGTTTCAAATGGTATGACAAGAGTGAGATATACACAAATACCAATAGGTAATAATTTGGTTTTTTCAGAATCTATGTAGACTTACTTATGAGTGATGAAGAAGTGGTAGCCCAACCAGTTGCAATGATTTCAGTATATTTTTTCTTCATCATGCCTTAGATTATGTAGAGAGCAAAACGTGTGTGTTTTGCATGAATATTTAACAACAATTACAACTATGTATCACTACAGGAACAATGGACAACAAGACGAGGGGTATGGCCATAATTTATCATTATATTTGTCAACAGTCCACCCTTATCTTGAGTACCAAACAACAAATTTAGTTAACAAAAATTTATATTTTACTGCACATAACTTCTACCGAACAAAATATTCAACTACAATCTATCTAGGATAATCTTTAATCATATGACTAGGCACAATGTATCAATGAGGGAAACAAAACGTTTCCTAAGGAGTTTGTAAATTTTTAGGAAAAACCTTATAAATTTTTAAAGCAAGACATTCAGGAATTTGTAAAAAAGCAAGGAGTTGTTCAATTATTTTTAAAATTTTAAAAAGTTGATTTGTTTTCAATAAAATTAATTAAAAAATTACTATCATTAAAATCTTATAAACTACACTCATTTTATTTAGTTAAACAATATTAGAGTTTATACTTAGAATAAGATACTATATAGATGTAAAAGTTTATAAAATATTTAAAAGGGTTAATTATATCTAGACCCCTACGAGTTTACAAAATTACCAACAATGTTCCTCTTAGATGAAAAATTACAAATAAACCACTTTTAAAATATTGAAATTATGGATGCACCCCTATCTAGTAGGATTCCGAAGAAAAAATGATGACTTCAGCCAAAAGTTTATAGGATCTAACTATTTTGCCTTGGTAATTTATAAACTTAGAAGGGGGTTGCATATAATTTTTAATCTAGAGAGGGGGTGTATGTGTAATTTTTTATAAAAGTAATTAACTTTTACGTTATCAAAATTTGACTATTGAAAATTTAAGAATTGACTGTTTATAACCGTCTTTTGATTATTGGAGTTGCTATTCTCTATGTATATGCAATATTACAACTTTTATTTGACCAAAATTTAGTTTAGAGTATATATACATGGCTTCTTCTAGTCATTTTTTTGTATTGTATGAGGTTGAAATACAAAAAGGATAGATACTAAAAAGAAGGAAAAAATTCAGTTCAGTTTGGAACCGAGCATTATGATAGCAAATACGAATGACAATCGTGGTGTTTGTGGTATTATTACCCAACTAATGGTATTCTCATTGGTGTCTACCCTACTTGAATGAAGAAAAAGAGGTTTCACATGGTGCCACACGAATGAATGAGGCCGCAACACATACTTGTTATGAAGCTCCACCCAAATATGTATGTGGGGGCAACATTGTGCCAAAACTTGTGGTACTTAACCTCATATTGTTTTTTATTTATTTATTTTGTCATATTGTTAAATCTAACGCTAACTAATTAGTATTATTATTATACCTTTTTGTTGAAAAATGTAGTATCTTTCCGATTTTCATTTGTTGTCAATGATGTTGTATCTTTCTTATTTCCATGTAGCTCTTGTAATCATGCACTACATTTTGTATATTTTGTAATAGAATTTTGTGAATGTATGGTTAGACTTGGATGTTAACAAAAAGGTTGATATTTTACTTACCTATTTTGGCCTATTATTGTATTAATTTAACTATTGTGTAGCTTTTTTGGCATTATTATGTAAGTTTTGTTTTCATTTCCCGTGGTTGCCATCATTACAATCCAACAATTGAAAACAATAAATACAAAATACATTCCATGGTTATAAGTTACAAGAGCTATATGAAAATATGAAAGATATTACATCATTGACAACAAAACGATACAACAATAATACTAATTAGTTAGAGATAGACTTAACAATTTGATAAAATAAATAAGTAGCAAGCAAGATGAGGTTCTAAATACAAGAAACTTTGGCATAATGTTGCCCCCATAAGTATCTTTGGGTAGAGCTTATTGACGAGTATATGTTACGGCCTCATTCATTCATGTGCCACCATGTGAAGTCTCTTCTTCTTCATCCAAGTAGGGTAGATACCAATGATAGTACCTATGAGTTGGGCAATAATACCACAATCATAACAATTGCCATTCGTATCTACTATCATAATGCTCGTTTCCAAGGTCGAATTGATTTTTTTTTGCATATATCCTTCTTGAATTTCAACCTCATACACTGGAAGAATGGTTAGAAAAAGCCATGTGCGTACTCTAAACTAAATTTATGTCAAATGAAGTTGTAATGGTGTATATATATAGAGAGAAGAACAGTTCCAATAGTTAAAAAATAATCATAAATGGTCACTTTTTTATTTTCAACAGTCAAATTTTGAATACGTAATTCTCAATAACTTTTATAAAAAATCCCACATACAACCCCTCTCTAGTTTAGAAATTATATACAACCAGCTTATAAGTTTACAAAATTACTAAAGGCAAAATAGTCAGATAGTACAATTTTTTTGCCGACATTATCACTTTTTTGCTGGAATTCTATCGAAAAGGAGTAATATGTAATTTAATATTTCCAAAGGGGTATCTGTGTAATTTTTCATCAAAGAGGGATATTGTTGGTAATTTGACAAACTCGTAGGGGGTCTAAATGTAATTAACCCTATTTAAAATTAGCCTAGACAAACACCATATAAGTTGAGCAAAAACAGTTATTAGTGAAGTTTGATTTAACTTTTTTGGTGGACCTAAATTTTGTTTGAATTTAATTTGAAGGCAAATCACACAATTAGTCCCTAAATTTTATTTTTAGAATCACTTTCATCCCTAATTTTCAAATTGCAATGTCTTAGTCCTTCAAGTTTTAATTGTGTTTCATTTTAGCCCTTTAGTCAATTTTCTCATGGACAAAATTGTCAATTCAAAGTTTAAATTGCACTTTAATCCTTAAAATTTTATATTATTGCATTTTAGTCCTTCAAAATTTATTTTTTCAAAAACTTATAAGTTTAGTACTACATGCTCCTATTAGTATAGTAGTCAACATGCACTAGCTATAAAAGGACTAGCATTAAATTTTATCATATAGTAAAATAAAAGCAAAAATAAAAAAAATAGAGCAATACTCTATGGCTACGAGAGGAACTATTTATGTGGAAATATTTCTAAATAAAGTGTTTTTATATCAATCAAATTCTGGAGTAAGATTTTCAATTTGAAAAGATAAGGTGATAAGTTGTGACCTTATATTTTTCCTAAACCTTTGAGTTTTTTTGAGATAAGTTGTGACTTTGTACTTTTTTTTTCTTTTTTTGTTCAAGAAAACATTATATGTATTTACCTACATTTACAATATTGTTAATTTCTGCAATTTTTAAATCTTAGCTAAAAAAAACCTTAAGAGCCTAATAATAATTTGCGAATAAAATTACAACATACCCCATATGTTACATGACGAAAAAATAAAACTAAACTTTGAAGGGTGTTACAAAAGTAAAATTTCAAGGACTAAAGTGCCAAAAATGTAAAATTTGAAGGACTAAAGTGAAGTCTACAGTTTGAATGACAATTTAATCCCCAAAAAACTGATTGAAAGACTAAAGTAAAACGTAATTAAGGATCTATTTGGATGAGTTTAAAAAAATATTTCTCGAGAGGTGCTTTTTATTGTAGAGTTTTTTTTTTTTTAAGTCAAGTAGTTTTGCATTTGGATACAATAATTAAAAGTGCCTTAAAATATATTTTTACTTGAAGCTACTGTGGGTAGCTTCTGGAAAAAAAAATCCTTTTTGGCTTTTTTCAAGCCTTCTGCTTTTTAAAAAAAGTCCATCCAAATATATTTTTTTTGCTTTAAAGTGTTTTTTTCAAAAAATTAGTGCTTCTACTCTAAAAATATCCATCCAAATGGGCTCTAAGATATGAAGGACTAAAATGTTATGATTTAAAAATTAAGGGCTAAAGTAATTCTAACTGTAAATTTGAAGGACTATTTGTGTGATTTAAATTTTTTAGCAGACTTAAAGTTTTATTTTAATTTAATTGGATTATTAAATGAATTGCTTGTTTTTAAATGATTTAAACCCAAATAGTTTGGTCATTCAACACATATATTATTTCTTTTAGCCTAGTCAAGTCAAGCTCCAGTCGAATTTTAGAACTTAACGAATAAAGAAAAGTGTTGACAGTTTGTTGATTATACTTAATGAATCAAGTTAAAACAAACGTTCAAACTAATTTTTAAGTGAATATCGAGTTATTTGATTCACTGTCCTACCCGAATTGCTTGTACTAAAAGTCCATTTCGTGGATGGGCTGAATCCACCTGTAGGGTGTGGCCTCAAGGTTTTTATTTATCAATACGTTTGGTTATTTATTCGAAAAAGAAAATTACAACACGTTTGGTTATAGGCCTTAACAAAGAAAATATTAAGAAAAGTAATTGTTTTTTTGCCGTAAACAATAACATTTTGTAGTTTACTTTACAAATTTTTTTAATGAAATTCCAAGAATAGCATATAGATTGATAGATTATTCAGAAGAAAAAGTTAAAAGATGCTATAATATTTGTTGCTGTTAATTTGTACGGTGTTGTTATATATGTTCAACCATAATGCACGACCACTTCAAAAAATGATTTCGTGCAGTGTCAGACACAACTCCAACATTGCCTTGACACAGCAATCGCGTGTCTGAAAAAAATTTTAAAAAAGGCAAAATCTGACACAGTCCGACACATTTTGGTTACGACTAGGCTCTTGTTTTGATATTTTATAAAGTTTAAATGAGGTCTTTTTTGAAATTTTGTAAAGGTTAGTGAAAAAATTGAAAACAAAAAATTAAGATTATTTTTATGTTACAAGAATTAACCAAATTTAGATTGTTTCTCTATCCCTCTTTGTTGGAAATGGGCTTGAGAAGATGATGTTTTCAATGGGTAGTCTAGGATTGTACCATTTCGAATGGTAATCCATAGATAAAGTCCAAGGAAAATATTATCTATGTGTAAATAAAACTGTATAAAATATCCCACATCGGATATATTAGCTTTGAGTATTTATGTGGTTAAGTATTGTTATAGTGTAAACTAAACAACTAAGTACCGCATATGGGCAAACCCCACACGCGCGCGCCGCCCGCCCGACCTGGCTCCGGCTCCAGCCACAGCCACGAGCCAGGGACCAGGCACAGGGCGAGGGCTTAATTTTTACTGAATTGCCTTTGGTGTAACGGTTTTATTCAAAAATCTGAATTTTTAATTCCGTTACCATATTTAATTAATGCGGTTTGAAACCGCCAGACACGTTACCTGGT